>JARHVA010005775.1:165000-525000 GCA_037957365.1 Torreya grandis | reverse complement strand
TTAATAAAATGTACATAGAGAAGAGGTATATATATATATATATATATATATATATATATATATATATATATATAATATTTATCCCTCATTGTCTTATTGGTTCCAATAAAGGTGGATTATATAAAGCGTGATAGCACATATGAGGTGAGTAAGCATTAAATGTGTGCTTGTCTTGACATGTGCACACAATAATTATACTTAGTAGAAAATATAACTTCCTACGTTAACTTAATATTAGTGAATCTAGAAGAATGCACCAATAATTAATTTTCTTACATCTTTAACATTATAATACAACAAATTTTAGACCTATATAATTAAATACAATTCATTTCTATTTTATCAAAATGGGTAAAAATATTGGTGAATGCATACATTAATCTTTTGAACTTTGCTTTCTTTGTCAATTTCTTTTATAGTGTTTTAGTTGAATTTATTATTTATAGACATGAAAGATAAATTCGATCATACTTTACTACATTTAGTTGAGCAATGATATAATATTTATCTTTGACCTCAGGTCTTCAAAATTATTATCTAATTACACAAAAATTATGTGTTTGTCATTGGTTTTTAGATTGATTTTTTCTCTTTTTATTATATGTGTTATACTAGTTTTAAAACTAGTAATTTTTTTTTTGAGAAAATTAGTCCTCATTTTACCTGAGACATGGTGTCATGGTTACTTCCATAATTATCAATCCTTTAAATAACACTATATATAGATTTTAGTTTCCATGTACCTCATGATATATCAATAAGTCTAAAGTTTTTTTCATCCATATTAAGCCTTCAGTTGTTTGTTCTTGTAGTGTAACAAAATTAGTTACCCCTAGAAATTTACTCTCAACATACCCTAGATATGAGTTAGTGAAGATACTAGAACATTTGAATCCTTTTTAGTAAGTGCCTTCATGGATGTATACACTATTTATTAATGAGATTAGTATATATTAAAGCCTAAAAAACACACACCTCTTATCTCGTTGCACCCATTTTTTTTCTTATTTTGTACCTTTGCATGTCACCCAATAAGTTTACTTATTATTTTACTCTAGGGAACATACTCAAATTCCTTTAATATCTTCTCAAATGGATAATACTGATAGTGATGATCAATATGTTGATGTAATCCTTGAAAACTATATGCACATTGAAGATGGTGTTAGTGATAAAAATCATAATCAAGATAATGAAATTATGCATAATAATCAAGATAATCCTAAAATCTCTAATAAATTTATCCTCGTGAACTCAATGGAGTATATCTTGAGCAAGTTAAATAATTAACCTTTTTCCACCAAAGACTTCCATAGTCCCCAATAATTGTAAAAATTTGTCCAATTACTCCTATCATCTAAGACTACATGTCAAGCACTGATTACATCACCCCAAGCACTAAAAGAAAGAGGTTCCTTTAAAATTTGTTAATCACCCAATCTTAGGTGTTCTATTTTACACTATTGTGTTCACTCCTATATTATAACTTACACTCTCATATGTACTAACACCCCTAGGCATGGGTACATTACTTGGTTTATAAAAATTTAACATGGCTATTTATATAAATTAATCATTTACACCTCCTATAATTACCACACAAGTTCCACTTATAACTTCACCTATTGCACACTCTCTTGATAAAATTGTCATATTCTTACATGTTAAACTCTTACAATTAGAGAAAAGTATCATTAAAAATACAAGTTAAATGGATTTTCATACTCTGCTTCATAATCCTATGAAACATAAGATAACCTTTTACCCCTTACCAAAATGTTTTTTAGCTCCTAAACTATCACTCTATGAGGGTAAAGGTGATCTCGAGTAACATCTACATTCATTCCATACAACATGATAGGACTATGCTTACAATGATAAGTTAATCATAAAGATATTTCAAAAAAGTCTCAAGGACTATGTTATATAATGGCTCTATGATATCCCTCTTCAATTAGTTAGAGCACTCAAACCATTATATATTAATTCTTAACACGCTTTTCTATCAACATTGGTAAAAATATATCCTACACACAAATTGCTAAACTCAAGTAAGGGTCCAATGAGTAAATAGGTGAATATGTTATTTTATACAATATTTTTGACAATTTTGACCTCATAGATCAAATTTTCACCCCTATAATTCAAAAATTTGATTGTCATACTTCTACAACCTTGTTTACATCTTTGTCATGCCTTTGGTAGTCTTAAAGTGATGAATTGTTATCCTTGTTAGAATTATTTAAGGTAATATGTAAGACAATATTTTTAATACATTTAGATTCAGTATTTTGGGTCATAATGGTATGTCATATTTTTTCAAGAAGGTATATAGTCTGTTAAGTCAAGTATTTTCACTTGGTCACTTTGTTTAAAGCCCCTTAGTCTTGTTTGATGAAATTAAGGTATTTTAGCAAAGTTTAAGGTTTTTAGAGAAATATAAGTTTATATTATGACCAATATAAATCATTATCAAGATGAATTTATTGCATGGATCATTAAATCAAAGGGTGAATATGTCATATAATGTCCTAATAGGTCTTTTACTAATATAGTTACTCTACATGAGATCATCTTGTTAAAACTAGTTTTCTTTGTACTTAAAGATGCTTTTAAGGGATTTAAAGATGGTAAAGATGTAATAAAAAATAAATTTAACTTTTAAAATATTTAAAATGACTTTTAAATGTAATAATTTCATAATGAAGTCATAATAATGGTCTACATGTCAAAATAACTCAATTTTTCTTTAAAAAGTAATTTTATGAGTTTATACAGACTTGAGGAACCCACTTATAGGTGAAAATTTATTAAAGGTGTATTTTGGTCTTATACAAGTAATTTTCATGAGTTTAAATCTCTCACATGTCTTATAGGTTCAAAACTTGATTCTTCTCCCTCATCGCCCTCTTCACTAGCTCACAAGGGTAGTTTTCAAGTGTTTAATATGGATAAAGGAGAGAAAGTTGGGTACTTTTTTTTTTTTTTAAAGGATGGGATCATATTAATTTTAATATTTTTTATTTTTAATTATATTTATCCCTTATCCTTTATGAATAATTGTTATGACCCCAGGGTGATCTAGAACTACCTAGAAACCCCACATGCTTATTTTATTCTTTGAAAACGTAGTTTGAAACAAATTGAATGGTTAAGGAAACTTTTAGGTGATGTATAATTTATATTGAATTATATAAAAAGTTTATCCAAACCAATTTGGCATGTGTGATCCCAATTTGTCAAGAAATGCTCATTTTCGCATATGTTGTAAGGCAATTGTCAATGTTTATTGTTGTTTTAGGTTTATTAACAAGTTGGATTATGTTTATAAATATGATATATCATGTTTAAATTTATAAAAATTCTATATAATTCCATCATGATTCCATATGGTCATCTCAATATGACACCTTCTCCGAATAACATACATTATGCTTAAGAAGACTATGTTGTGAGGTTGTTGCTATAGGTGGTTGGTAAAGGTCTATATTTCATCATATAGATATATGATTATATTTTTCCCATGATAATGGGGTAAAATAAATTTAAATAAGTTTCTAAAATTCTTAATGTGTCACACTTTTAAAATTCTAAGGCCTAAAGCATAAGGATGTAGACTTATAGGTCTACAAATTTGTAGGTCTACACTTCATAAGGAATATTTTGTAAAATGCATTAAAGGATTAATTTTAAGGCTTAAACTATGAAAAAACTTTTATGTTTTCACACTTTTAAAATTATAATTCCAATTGAGTTGGCTGATCTCAAGGCCTAGTTCTCTAAAACAATCAATAAGTAACCTAAACTGATCTACATGCTTGTTGAGGTGAATGATGCATTTGTGTATAAGTGAAAGCATATAAGTCAGGTGAGTGATTAAAGAGTCTAAATGTGGCTGGTGAAAATGTATCCTAAGTGAAATTTAGGATAGAATCATTGAGATAATAACTTATTATCACCTATAGTCAAGGTACCCAATCACCACCTACATCTAGCTATGCCTCTCAATCGTTTAAGGTTGTAAACAGTGAAGAGGTTTCTTGGTCTTTCCACAAGTTAAATATGTAGAGTGAAGATGAGTAAGAATTTAAGATTACAGAATTATATTTCATGTTGACCAAACTCATTCCAATAGGAGACAAACTCAATCAAAAGCTCCAAGTGTACACATAGGGCTATGTTTACAAGTTGAAGAAGCATTAACTTAGTGATGAGTTTAAGGAGATACATAGGTGTGAGAAGACCAATAGAATCCTATAATATCAAACCATTGAAGAGAGCATTGAATAAGATTTTAAAGGACTCAATTCCTCAATTATGGTCAATAATACATAAGGCTATCCTACAAGCCTTCAAGTATGGATGATAGGGTGTCTTAAATGTTAGAGAAGAGAAAGGGTCTGCTAAAGAATGAAAAGCACATGGAGATGGTTTCCTAACATAGTATTAATCCTAATCCATATTTGAAATCAATAAGGTGATACAAACATAACTAAACTTATTTAGGCTTGTTAGTCCTAAAACCAATTACACAAGTGGTATATATAGTGGGAAGGAAGATACAAGGTATAATGGTGAAAATAGATTGTGTTGGAAGGTTTGAAAAGGCTCAAGAACTCATTTGAGGTCTGGCAAATTTGAAACAGGAAGTTGGAGAGATGACCAAATAGGGGTCATTCAAGCTCTACA
Organism: Torreya grandis; assembly: GCA_037957365.1. Taxonomy (NCBI): domain Eukaryota; kingdom Viridiplantae; phylum Streptophyta; class Pinopsida; order Cupressales; family Taxaceae; genus Torreya; species Torreya grandis. Next base: position 520,311 of record JARHVA010005775.1, on the reverse strand, counting down.
TATACCAAACCAAATGAGACTATAAAGCTGCTTACTTAACCAAATGAAGGCATTTTGTTTGGTCTAAGTTCAAATGTTAGAAAGATATTTAAGGAAAGTTTCCAAATTGGAAATTTTTTCTTGGTTTCTCTAAATGAGGAATTGACCTCACATAGTATCATTTTATGATTAAAACTTAGATGGCCTAGATGAGATTAAAGGATTATTTACACACATCACATACCTAAGGGTCAACATCCCAGTGAAGGAAGAGTTTGATAAGCTAAGAGTCATTGAGTGTTTTATATATCTTAAATGCATTCAAACTTTTATGAGTTTAATCAAAGATTATATAGTTAAATGCTAAGAGGAGGCCTAAAACCTTGAAGTCAACACCTATAACTAGTTGTGAGGAATATGAGACAAGTTTAGGGTGGTTGAGGTAGATTTTAATTCATTAAGGTATTAAATGGTCCTAATTATTCCAAGTAACATAAGATAATGTGAAACAATAACTGCTTAGAACACACTGACTGTCCACAAGGATCTCCACCTTTGATGTTGACCTATAGCTACAACCTAAGGCTTAATTAGTGCACTATGTAAGGTGTTAAAGAGGAAGCAAATGTACTATCAAAGACAACATGAGTGATACAATAGATCTATGGAATGGATTATATATACTCATGGGTGGCCAAGTTACTAGATCACTCCTTTTAGGTGAAAACACAATAAAAACTATCATTATACCTATTATCTTAGTACATTTCTCAAAATAATGCTACCTAAAAACTAAGGTTAAAATAAGAAAGGGTTGAATAGATACCCAAGATAAACATTGGATACTTCTTAGGATATTTATAGATGTGAAAAAGGCATTGGTTTGCAGAGGGGAGATTAGAAATGTGTTGAGTTGTGGAGTTAAAAGCTTTACTAATGAGCTAATGTTGAGGTTGATGGGCTTACACATTAACCAGCATCGATCAGAACCAACCGACATCGGTTAGGGGTTGACCAACATTAGTCATCTTCAGACTGACACTGACTTCTATGCATTTCTAGAATTGTTATTTTTAGGAGAATAGATTTGAGCCTTTGATTTAAGAGGATGATCTAAGGGTGGTGAATGCATGGCTCATGAACCCTAGTGTTGTAGTATTCTATATAGTAGGGTTAGATCCTCATAGCATGTATAATTCAGTAATTGAGTTGATTGTAATTGATTGAGAGAGAGAGAGAGAGAGAGAAATCTAGAGGGAGAATTATTGTACATCTACGAGGTGTGAGGAGAGAGAGATTTCTTCATTTTATTTCCTTCAAGAAGAGTTTAATACAGATTGGTTATTTTTTGTATCTCCTATTATTTTTTGTTTCTAATTTCTAGTTACTTATTAATTCTAGTTTTAATTTCGTGTTTAGTTGCTTATACAAAAGTAATCAATTATACTCTAAGATCCTAACAACTGGTATCAGAGCGTGGTAGTGTTTGTTGATTACAAAATTCACTCACAAGGGTTTCTGATTGAGTGGTAGCAAAGCAATGGTAGAAAAAAGTAAACTAAGAATGGATAAATTCAATGGCAAGAATTACCAATTATGGAAGATGCAGATTGAAGATTATCTGTATCAAAAAGATCTGTATTTACCATTGGGTGGGGTTTCAAGGAAGCCCATAGATATGGAAGATGAAGAATGGAATGTTCTTGACAGAAAGGCTCTTGGATCTATAAGGTTGAGCTTGGTAGCTTTTGTGTTTTCCAACTTATCATAGGGAAAGAAAATGGTAGAGTTAATTGATACTTTGGCAAATTTATATGAAAAACCCTCAGCTTTGAATAAGGTATATCTTATGAAGAAATTATTTAATTTTCAAATGCAGGAAGGTGGATCTATATCTAGTCATCTTAATGATTTACATACAATAGTAAATCAGTTAAATTCAATCAAAATAGTTTTTGATGATGAAATTAAGGCTCTCTTAATCTTATGCTCTTTACCTAAAAGTTGGCATAGTTTGGTAATGACAATTAGTAATACTGCATCTGCTTTAAATATCTTGAAAGTTGATGATGTTGTTAGTGTAATCTTGAATGAAGAAATTCATAGGAAAAGCATAGGGGAAACATTAGGTAATGATTTAAGTGTTGGAAGCAAGGGAAGGCAAAGAGAGAAGGGCAAGCAAGGGAAATCAAGGTCAAAAATGGGAAGTAGATCCAAATCCAGAAATGGAAGAATAACCTGCTGGAATTGTGGAAAGAAAGGGCATGCAAAGAAAGATTGTTGGTTGAAGGATAACAAAGAAAATAAGCATGAAGGTAATAAAGAAGCAAAAGTTGCAGGTATTGTTGCACAGGATGCTCTTATATTTTCTTTGGATAATAAAGTAGAATCATGGGTTTTAGATTCTGGTGCCTCTTTCCATGCAACCCCAAATAGGGAAATTTTCAATGATTATGTCCATAGATATTTTGGAAAAGTTTATTTAGGGGATGATGAGCCTTGTAAAACTGTTGGCAAAGGAAAAGTGCAGCTAAAATTGTAGAATGGCAACACATGGGTGTCGAAGGATTTCATGCATGTACCCATCCTGAAGAGGAATCTGATTTCTGCAGGAAAGTTAGGTGATGAGGGTTGCATAGTAACTCTCACAGCTGAATCTTGGAAAGTTTCCAAGGGTGCAATTGTATTAGAAAAAGGTAAGAGAGTATGTACACTTTATCTATCTACTTGTATTACTAATCATTCTCCTTCTGCTTTATCTACTTCAAATGTAGATGCAAAGTTGTGGCAATATAGGCTTGGTCACATGAGTGAGAAGGGAATGAATGTTTTTAAGTCAAAAGATAAGCTTTCAGATTTGAAACACATAGATCTAAATTTTTGTGAGCATTGTATTTTTGGGAAATAGAAGAAAGTGAGGTTTCTCAAAATTGGGTCAACAAAGAAGAAGCACAAGTTGGATCTTGTTCACACAGACATGTGGGGACCAGCTTAGGTAGCTTCTATTAGAGGATCACAATATTATGTTTCTTTCATTGATGATGCTACAAGAAAGGTATGGGTTTATTGCATAAAGAGGAAATCTGATGTTTTTGACACATTTAAGAAATGGAAAGCTTTTGTTGAGAATGAAATAGGTTTGAGATTGAAGTGCCTTAGATCTGACAATGGTGGTGAGTACTATAGCAATAAATTCAAAAATTACTATTCTATGAGTGGAATATGTAGGGAAAGGATGGTTCCAAGGACACCTTAGCAAAATGGAGTTGTTGAAAGGATGAATAGAATAATAATGGAGCATGCACAGAGTATGAGGTTGCATGTTGGTTTACTCTTATAGTTTTGGGCAAAAGCTGTAGATACTACAGTTTACTTGATTAATAGAGGACCTTCTACTACACTGGATGGTGGAATTCCAGAAGAGGCTTGGATAGGTAAAAAGGTAGATCTTTCATTTCTTAGAGTTTTTGGTTCTAAAGCTTTTGTGCACATTGATAAAGAAAATAGAAAGAAGCTGGATGCTAAATCTATGCTGTGCACTTTCATTGTTTATGGTTTTGGAGATTTCAGATTCTAGTTGTGGAATTTAGAAACTAACAAAATTATTAGAAACCGTGTTGTAGTTTTTAATGAGAAGGTGATGTACAATGACTAGCTCAAGAGGCTGAATAATTCTAGGTAGGGCAATCTTGATTTGGAAGAGGTTATGATCCAAAATGAGCTCATGGGTAAAAATCATCACTCATATAAAAACATAGAGACCAACATCAGTCAGGTGGAAATCGACATCAATCAGGAGGAATCGACATCGGTTAGGTGTAGACCGGCATCGATCAGAGATGACCAGGATTGGTCACTATCAAAATAAAATTTGGGTGGACAACAAGCTGTAAATGAGTCTCAAATGCCCATAAGGAGGTCTAAAAGGGTAAGTAAACCTCCAATTCATTATTCCCCTTCTTTATACTACTTATTACTCGCTGATGGTGGTCAACCAAAAGGTTTTGATGAGGGAATGCATGTAGAATCTAGGAAATAGTGGGAACATGGCATGAATGAGGAAATTGATTCCTTGGAAGAGAACCATACATGGGATTTCGTTGAGTTGCCAGCTGAAAAGAAAGCACTGAAAAACAAATGGGTATATAGGTTAAATGAAGGAGAGAATGGACAAATGAGACATAAGGCCAGGTTGGTAGTAAAGGGATTTGCACAGAAACTAGGTATTAATTTTGGTGAAATTTTTTCTCCTGTAGTAAAGATGACTTCTATTCAGACTGTATTGTCTTTAGTTGCTATTGAGGATTTGCATCTTGAGTAGCTTGATGTTAAGACAACATTTCTTCATGGAGATTTGGATGAAGAGATATATATGGATCAGCAAGAAGGTTTTGAGGTCAAAGGTAAGGAGAAACTTGTGTGCAGGTTGAAGAAAAGCTTATATGGTCTTAAGCAAGCTCCAAGACAATGGTATTTGAGATTTGACAGGTTTATGATAGAGCATGGCTTTAGTAAATGTCAATCTGACCATTGTTTTTATTTTAACAAATTGGATAATGGTAGTTATATTATCCTATTACTGTATGTAGATGATATGCTTGTTTCAAGTTCATACATGTAGGAAATTACTGAGCTTAAGGTAAAATTAGCTCACACATTTACCATGAAGGATTTAGGAACAACAAAGAAAATCCTTGGCATGAGTATTAAGAGAGATAGGAAAAATCACAATTTGATATTGTCTCAAGAGGATTATGTGAATAAGGTGTTGGAGAGGTTCAATATGCAGGATGCAAAACTAGTAAGCATACCTATGGCTGGACACTTCAAGTTAAGCAAAGAACAGTGTCCTAAATCACATGATGAGGTTGAGTACATGAGTAGAGTTCCATATGCTTTAGTAGTTGGGAGCTTGATGTATGCAATGGTATGTACTAGACCAGATAATGCCCAAGTAGTGGGAGTTGTCAGCAAGTTTATGGCCAATCCAAGAAAGGAACATTAGAAAGCAGTTTAGTGGATTCTCAAATATCTGAGAGGGACCAGCAATAGGCATTTATGCTATGGAGGGTCAAACACTTCTCTACATGGGTATGTAGATTCAGATATGGTAGGTGACTTGGATGGTAGGAGAAGCACCACAGAATATGTGTTCATTATTGGTGGAATGACGGTTAGCTAGATTTCAAAGTTGCAGAAGGTTGTTGCCTTGTCTACTACAGAGGCAAAATACATTGCAGTCACAAAGGCTAGCAAGGAAATGATTTGGATGACTCGGTTCATGGAAGAGTTGAGAAAGGAGCAAGAGAGTTTTAGATTTTATAGTGATAGTCAAAGTATAATTCATTTGGAAAAGAATTTAGCCTTTCATTCAAGAACCAAACATATACAGCTTAGATACCACTTCATTAGACAGGTATTGGAGGATGGATAGTTGAAGCTAGAAAAGATCCATATGGATAAGAACCCTGTTGATATGTTAACAAAGATGATAACAAAGGAGAAGTTGAATCTTCATTCAAATTTTACTTGTATTCAAGATTGAACTTGAAGAGGGAGAAATAAGCCAGAGATGTTTAGAGGATGTTGTTGTATAGGTACAGGTGCAACTGTTTATCTCTAAGTGGGAGATTGTTGAGTTGTGGAGCTAAAAGCTTCACTAATGAGCTAAGGTTGAGGTTGTTGGGCTTACACAGTAATTGACATTGGTCAAAACCAACCAACATCATTTAGGGGTCGACCAACATCGATCATCTTTAGACCGACACTGACTTCTGTGTGTTTCCAAAATTATTATTTTTAGGAGAATAGATTTGAGCCTTTGACTTAAGAGGTGGATCTAAGGGTGGTGAAAGCATGGCTCATGAACCCTAGTGTTGTAGTATTCTATATAGTAGGGTTAGATCCTCATAGCATGTACAATTTAGTAATTGAGTTGATTGTAATTGATTGAGAGAGAGAGAGAACTCTAGAGGGAGAATTACTATACATTTGTGAGGTGTGAGGAGAGAGAGATTTCTTCATTATATTTCCTTCCAAAAGAGTTTAATATAGATTGGTTGTTTCTTGTATCTCCTATTATTTTTTGTTTCTAATTTATAGTTATTTATTACTTCTAGTTTCAATTCTATGTTTAGTTGCTTATACAAAAGTAATCAATTGTACTCTAAGATCCTAACAAAATGGTCATTTTGGCCTAAAATTGCTTTTATAATGCATAGAATGCACAATTGTCACCCAAGGAGAATATTTATGAGCTCAAAATCATACATAGAAGTTTTATGGGATTTTAATCACTTGGAAAAATTTTAGGGACCTTGTTTAGAAAAAAAATAGTGTCATTAGTGCATAGGTTAGGGGTCTAACCTTTATGAACCATTGATAAGAACTTAAGCCTCCGTAAACCCGTATTAAACCCTAAAACCAACTTGATGGATAAGATTAAATTATTTATTCCTTAAAAATTAATAATTTTATCTCTAAATGATCTTATTGATACTCAAAAATCTCTTGATATTCACTTTTAGGCATTTGTTCACATGTATAGGTATAATACCATATGATATAAGACAAAATAGGTAGTTTTAAGCTTGTTTGTGAGGGTGTAAGCTATGGAGTGATCTAAAATCAATTTATATGGATTTATGGGGACTTAATATAGGTTTTATAATCATCCAAACTCTCCTAAAAGTCTCTTAAAGTTGTTATACAGTCCCTGTAAGTTGGCCACTACTCAAAAGGTGAGAAAACTCAATTTTTCAAGCCAAGAATAAATGGTTAAGGCCTATGAGTGAAATAAATGCATTAAACATCAATGGATGAGTTTTTTAAGGTTATAAATGTCTCATAAATTCATTTTTAGTCACTAAAACTTGCAAATTTCATGAGAAACATCTCAAACAATCCCTCAACCACACAAAAACATCGAGGCTTACCAATAACCTTTTCATGGTTTACACATCTCTTTATGGTCCCAAAAATTGAAATTTGTCATGGAGGATAACCTTAGGATAGGTAAAGTGAATCAAAAACGTTTTTTACATTTCACATGTGCGGGTGGTCAATTGGGCCAAATCTCTATTTCTAGGCTTAAAAGGCTTAACTGGAGAGAGAAATAGTAGAAAAGAGAAACTTCCGCTTGGATTTAGATCATGAAATTTTATATAGATATGTAAGGGGATATATTTCATTAAAATAATTCTCATTTTTCCAAGGTGGTCCATATATTATTCTAGACAAGGAGCTTTACCAGTTTTAGGGGTATAAGAAACAAGTGAAAAAGCAAACAAATGGAATAAAATGTCATATTTTGGAGGGTTTGATGCTTCTAACTTCCTTGTTTTAGGTGTTAATTTATATTTATAATACATACATGTAGGGTATTTTATTTACTCAAATTAAAACTCAATTTTATCTCTCTTATGCCTCTTTGCTGAAGGAGTCAAGTGATAAAATCACCAAATTGATGCATAGAAGTTATTAAAAAGGATTTATTAATGTTTATCATTGTCACATATTCATAATAAAGTATTAAAAATTCATATTTATTATTTTAGTAAGGACTCAAATGTTTAAAATGTCTCAAACACTCTTAATAAGACCTTTTTTCATTTCAATGCCTAGTGAAGGAGACAGAGTCAAACAAGCTTAAGGAGTCTTCTAACAGCCCTTTAAATGTGGAAAAACATCATAAAAGGATGAGGATAATGTTTAAACCAAATAATCTATCAAGACATGATGACCTATTTTCAAGGAAGGAGATTCATTCATCAAGAAAGACAAGCAATCTAAAATATAGGGTGTGCAAGCAAAAATGTAGACACTTTAACTGGTCAAACTTGACTAATCAATGCCCAAGAATTATTAAATTTTACAACAAAGTATGCCTCAACATATACATCATTTTTCAAAGGTTGTATTAAATAAAATGAAGGAACTCATACATTGGATTTGGATAAGGACCTAGTGGATGTCACATTTCCTAGTTTTCAAGCTTTACTTTGTCTTTCTCTCTCCTTTCTCATTTTCTCTATTTATAATATTATTTATGGAGTTTAATGGGATACTTAACCTTATTTTTGTAAATTTCCTACTTAAAAAAAACTTTTAATTTCATATTTATAATGAATAAGACTAAATTCATACCTCTTTAATGCTTTTGACTAGAGTATGTTCATTTTTAGTTGATGAATGATATTGATAGTACATGCTTCATTTTATTTTTTCCTTTCCTATTTACATATTTTTAGGTGTTATTTTATCCTCATAATTTTCATAGTTTGATTTAATAATCTCATATGTATGGAAAGTGTAATCTTTTCTTTGTGTCTTTGAAATACCTATTGATCATCTGCCTTAGATTATGCATCAAGCTAGCCTCTATGTGAACTATTGATATTTGGAAACTTTAATTTGATAAGTGAAATTAATTCCATGTTTTTATTCATCCCTATTATTTTATATTAGACAAGTGAAGGAAATTTTTTGGTGTATCACCTTAGTTTGATAGCTTTCCTTTTAGTTTATCTTCTTCCTTTTTCTATGACAAGTTGATAGTATACAGTAGAAAGATAACTAATACATCAAGGGGAGATAACCCTTAAAATATAGATATTCAATCTATCTATTAGGATTCCCATATCCTAGTATTGTATCCATGTTACATTAGACTGTGAAGGGTTGAAGCTACCTTCACAAGGGTATAAGTCTAGTGATAACAATTTTTGGCATGCCTGATGGGAACCAGATCCAAAGAAGTGAAATTATTATTCATGTTATTATTATGTAAATCAGCCTTTTGAGGCACTCAAAGCATTAGTGGTAACTCCAAGCTTCATTAAATGGTTTTATGAGCCTAAGAACTAGCTTAAATAAGTGTTATTTTTAATTCATTATCTTTATTAGGTTTGATGGATAGGTATAAAGTGAATTTAAATATAATACCCCATTATCAATCCTATAATGAACCATACCATCCTTGTTATGTGCCTAATCAGCTATAATAGGAGTCTTATGAGTCCTATGATTAGTCTTATCAAGCATATGATTATTCATATCAATTTTATAGTGATCCTTATAAGCCTCACTATGATCCTAACTATATGCCTCAACAACCTTATCAAGACTTGAATCAATCATACTCACATCCTCCCACTCCATTTCCAACTCAAAATCATGTTTCCCCTACCATATCATTATTGGCATTCAAGACAAATATGATAAATGTTGAAGGGTGATGAGAGTATGAGATAGATACTTAGATTTGATACCTTTTCACCTAATAGATAAGATGAGGAAGATAGTGAAGATGTTAATAAATACGTGGGCAATAATTGGAGAGGAAAATTAGCCTGTTATGACTTATGAGTTACATGAAATGAAAACCATGGTCCAATGGTGGGTATACAAGTTAGTGAGGTGGGATAATCAAGATATCCAACCCAAGCAACCTCAATTATCTCCTCCTACCCTTGGTCAATTTTTTTTTGTTTCAAGTTTCCTTCAAGATACACTTATCCTTCATCAAGAAAATAATCTCCTTTCATCTTGGATGCATTCTTGGGCTATGATTCTTAGTTATGCCATGATAAGTCTTGATTATGAATATCCTCCCATCACTCTTCAAAAACTATATTATTTACCATATCATTCTTGTTTTTCTCCTTGTACTCAATATGTCATTGGCTATTCTCAAATGGATCTTCCAATATAGTCAATTCAACCCCCAAGTGAACCTACTACTTTTAAAGTCCTACCTTAGACCCAAGTAGTTAAGTCTTGGGAGAAATAAGAGGAAGAGAGTCAAAATTCAGAGTTTGATCCCAAATAATACCTTATGCCTATTAAATCCCCATTTACCATTCCTCAAGAACCTAAAGTTATTCCATATTGGAGGTTTATCCAAGAAAAAGATGTCCTAATTGAGAAGACTGATGAAGAAGTTGTAGTTGAGATGCAACCTCAAAAATATTGTAAGAGTATTGAAATGGTTGTTCAGAAAGATGAAACACTCATATGACAACTAAATTTTCTTTCTATTCAATTATTCATACAAGATTCCACCACCCCAAAGACTTTAACTTGTGAAAGTACTCCCTTAGTTCCCAAGAAAACTCATGAGAATATCGATTACCCTCCCACCATCTCCCTTATTCAAGAGGAACATGTTCTATGAAGGATAGAGCTAGAAGTCACAGCTTCAAGTGTGATTCTTGAAGAATGTGAAGAGGATGATTCAAGTGTCTTTGATGAGGATATATTAATTTGTATCTAACTTGAGGAGGAAATAAGCAATATGGTTGTCAAAGATGAGTTTATTGATGTTGATCTTGATAGTATACCTCAAGAAGAAGATTTAATTACATCCAATTTTGTTGAGGTTGTAGTTGGTCTTGATGTGGAATATTTTCCAAGCCACTAAGATAAAGTCATAAATAGATTTGAAATTTTTTTCAAGGATCAAGAAGTTGACATTAAGCAGGTTTATTCCTGATCACATCATGATTATACATTTGACATTATTTATAATGCTACAGATCCACATAAGAAAGATGAGATTCAAGATGATCTCATTCAAGTTGATCAAGGTAAATAACTAAAATATGATTTTTAGTTGTACATTAAGTCTCTACAAGATATTAAAGGCCTTTGTAAGGATACATCTCCTATTGAAAATGCTTATTACGATTTAGATCAATAAACATCTATTGAATACCATGATGTAGCTTGGTTTGACTATTAAAATATCCTCAAAGAGATTAATGAGCTTACAAAAAATGATAAGAAGAATGAGGTGACTCAAGATGCCATAGACTTGATGACAATGCTTAGAAGAGGTATCACTTGTTGATGTTATAACTAATAAGCATTATGAGAAATATCATGAAGAATAACATGAATATGTCTTCATAGGTGATTGGTTAGTTATTGATTATTCACTTGAGGAGATACTAAGAGAGTTGTTAACAAAAAGGTATCACTCATCAAACATCATATTCAACAAGAAACTTCCTTTGAATCATGTACCATCTCTTGGAGGAAGTAAGTTCTTGAATTTTCCTTTTGATCTAGGGGGATCATTCTTTGTCTTGGTTAGTTAGTTTTAATATATTATTTTTTACTTCTATAAGTGATTGTTGCACATTAGGTATCTTTTTAAGAATAATTTCCTTTCCTTTCTTTTTTTTATTGTTGTTTTTGTGTGTGTTATTTTAGGAGGTCAAGCCTCACCTTGTCTTGGTTAAGAGTTGTAATCAATTTTAAATGTTTGTTCATGTGTTTTCTAGAGTGTGTGAGTGAGTTTATAAGTCCAAAAGAGATGCTAATTTATTGGTTCATAAGCATAGTAGGCATGCTTCCCAATTGAGTCATAAAAATTTTGAAAATTTTGACCTCATAAATCAAACTATCACCCCTATAATTTGAAACTTTGCTTGTCATACTTCTGTAACCTTGTTTACAACTTTGGCATGCCTTTGGTAGTCTTCAAGTGATGATTTATTAGCCTTGTTAGCATTGTTCAAGGTAATACATAAGCCAATATTCCCAATTACTTTAGAGTTAGTCTTGTGGGTAATATAGGTATGCCATATTGTGTCAATAAGGTGCAGAGTCTGTCAAGTCAAGTATTTTCACTTGGTCACTTAGTTTAAAGCCCATTAGTCTTATTTGATGAAATTAAGGTATTTTATCAAAGTTTATGTTTTTTGGAAAAATATATCTACATTATGACCTATATAAATCCTTATCAACCTGAATTTATTATATGGATCATTAAATAAAATGGTTAAGAGGTCATCCGATGTCCTAAGAGGTCTTGGACTAATATAGTTACTCTACATGAGATCATCTCTTTTACACTATTTTTCTTTGCACTTTGAGATGCTTTTAAGGGATTTAAAGATGGTCAATATAGAATACACATGAAATTGAAAATTTCAAAACTTAAAAATGATTTTTCAATGTATCAATGTTATAATGAAGCTAGAGTAATGGTCTACATGTCAAAATAGCTTAGTTTTTGCTCAAAAAGGTAGTTTTATGGGTTTGTATGGACTTGAGGAACCCACTTCTAAGTGAAAATTCCTTAAAGGTTTATTTCGGTCTTTTAAAATTAATTTTCATGAGTTTTAATCTCTCACAGGTCTCATAATTGAAAAAATTACTTCTTTTCCCTCATTGCCCTCTTCACAAGCTCACAAGAGCAGTTTTTAAATGCTCAATAAAAATAAAGGAGAGAGAGAGAGAGTTGGGTCCTAATCTATTTTCTAAGGTATTTGGTCATAGTAAGATTAATATTTTTTGCACTATTTTTTATGTTTATTTCATCTCATTTATTATCAATCTTTAAGACCCTTGGGTAATCTAAAACTACCTAAAAACCCTGTAAGCTTATTTTCTTGTTTGAAATGGTAGTTTGAAACAAATTGAATGCTTAATAAAAATTGAATGGGATGTATAATTTATATTTAATCATCCCAAAGGTTTATTAAAAACCATTTGGCATGTGTGAAGTCAATTTATTAAGAGCTTCATTTTTTCATATGTTACAAGGTAACTATTAATATTTCTTGATGTTTTAGATTTATTAACAATTTAGAGTATGTTTCTAAATATGATATAACAAGTTTAAATTTATCTTAATGATATATAATTACATTAGGATTACCCATGGTCATATCAATATGACACCTCCAAATAACATACATTATGCTTAAGAAGACTATGTTGTGAGGTTGCTACTATAGGTGGTTGGTAAATGTATACATTTCATTATAGATATATATGATGATATTTTCCCAATAAGAGTGGTGTAAAATCACTTTAAAAATTATTATTAAAGGATTAAGGGGTCAAAATTTAAAAATTATAAGGCCTAAATCATAAGGATGCACGCCTACAGATCTGTAGACCTTTAGGTCTGCACTTCATAAGGAATATTTTGTAAAATGTATTAAAAGAGTCCTTTTAAGGCCCAAAATATGAAAAAAAAAATTGATGTTTCTACACTTAAAAAATTATAAGGCCAATGGAGTGGGTTGATCTCAATACCTACACTTCAAAAATTCTAAGGCCAATGGAGTGGGTTGATCTCAAGACCTAGTGATCTAAAATAGTCAATAAATAACCTAAAGTGATCTATAGGCATATGTAGGTGAATGATGCATTTATGTACAAGTGAATGATTTTAAGTTAGGTGAGTGATGGAAGATTCTAAATGTGGTTTTAAAAATTGTATCCCAATTGAAATTGAGGAGAGAATAATCAAGAGAATAACTTCAAGTCACCTACAGTCAAGTTAGCCAATCACCACCAATAACTAGTTGTGCCTCTCAATCCTTCAAGGTTTTAGACAATGAAGAGGTTTCTTGGTCTTTCCACAAGTTCAATATGTAGAGGTATTATGAAAACCACATTGAAGGAATTGAAGAGTCTTGAGGAGTATATGAATCATGAATAATCATGGAGGATTAGAGGATCAAAGTTCATGATGACTAAACTCTCTCCAAGAGGAGACAAACTCAGTCAATATCCCAAGTGTGCACACAAGGATGTGTTTTAAAGTTTAAGAAACATTAAATAAGTGATGATATGGGGGATTTATAGATGTGTGAAAAGACCAAAATAATCTTATCATGTTAAACCTTTCAAGAGAGAATTGAATAATCTTTCAAAGAAGGACCCAATCCATTAAGCATAATCAATAATACATAAGTCCATTGTATAGACCTACTAATACTAATATGGATGATAAGGTGTATTGAATGTGATAGAAGAGAAAGGGTATAATAAGAGATTCAAAGCACATGGAGATTATTTACCAACACATTATGACTCCTAATCCATCTTTGAAGTAAACAAGGTGATACAAACATAACTACACCTATTTAGGCCTGATAGTCCTAAAACCAATTTCACAAGTGGTATACATGGTGGGAAGGAAGATAAAAGGCATAATGGTGAAAATATAATGTGTTAGGAGGTGTGAAAAGTTCCAAGAAATCATTGGACGTTTGACAAACTTGAAATAGGAAGTTGGAGAGATGAAAAAATAGGGGTCACTCAAGCTCTACATATACACAAACAAATGAGACTATAAAGTTATTTGCTTAACAAAATGGATACCTTTTTCTTTGTCTAAGATAAGAGGTGAAAAAGAGATTTAAGTAAAGTTACCAAATTGGAAAAGTTACCTTGGTTTTTGAAAATGAGGAATAGACCTCACATAGTAGCATTTCATGAGGAAAACCTAAAAGACCTAGATGAGCTTAAGGGCTTATTTTCACACGTCACAAACCTAAGTGTCAAAATATAAATGAAGGAGGAGTATGATAGGTTAAGAGGAATTAATTTTTGGATACATCTTCAATGCATTCAAACTCTAATGAGTTTATTCAAAGCTTATATAGTCAAATGCCAAGAGGAGGCTTAAAACCTTGAAATCAAAACCTACATCCAATGATGAGGAATAGGAGACATGTTTAGGGTGGTTGATATAAAATTGATTAATTGAGGAATAAAATGGTCCTAAATACTTGAAATATCATAGGGTAGTGTAATGAGATAACTACTTAGAACACATTGACTACCCATAAGGGTCTCCACATCTAATGTTGACCATAACTACACCCTAAGGATTAATTAGTGGAGTGTGTAAGGTGTTAAAAATGAGTAAAATGTCTTATAAAAGTATACATGAGTTTTATAATGGGTCTAGGTAATGATTTTCATATACTCAAGGGTGGCCAAGTAATTAGATCACTCCCCTTAGGTGCAAAATAGAAGGGGAAATGTCATTAGGCCTATTAGACTAATACCTTTCTCAAGGTAGTGCTACTTAAAAAATAATGTCAAAATAAATAAAGGTTTGAATGGATACCTAAGACAAATATTGGATCCTTCCTAGGATATTTTTTGATGTGAAAAAGGCATTGGTTTATAGAGGGAAGCTTCAAAATGGCCATTTTGGCCTAATATTGATTTTATAATGTACATAATGCATAATTGTCACCTTAAGAACATCTTTATGAGATTATAAATATATGGATAAGTTACATGGGTTTATGAGCACATGGGGAAATTTTATGGAACTTTTATGGAAGAAACTAGTGGCATTAGTGCATAGGTTAGGGGCGTAACCTTTATGAACCTTTGCTAAGAACCTAAACATCCTTAAACCTTTCTTAAACCCTAAAACTGACCTAATGGATAAGATATGATTCTTTATGCCTTAAAATGAAATAATTTTATCTCCAAATGATCCTATTGATACTCATAACTCTCCTGAGATTCACTTCGAGGTGTTTTTTCACATGTGTAGGTACAATACCATATGATATATGATAAAATAGGTTGTTTTATTCTTGTTTGTGAGGGTATAAGTTATGAAGTGATGTAAAAAACATTTTAAGTCTTTATAGGGACTTATATAGGTTTTATAATCATCCAAACTCTTCTATAAGTCTCCCAAGTTGTTATACAATCCTTGCAATTTGGGAATTAGCTCAAAATGTGAGAAAATTTAGTTTTACAAGCCAAGAATCAATGGTTAAGGACTAAGAGGAAAATAAAGGACTTAAATATCAAGGGATGAGTTTTTTAAGGGCTATAAATTTCACATCAAGTCATTTTTATTCACCAAATCCTTCAAATTTCATGAGAGACATCTCAAATAACCCCTCAAGCACACAAAAGCATCTAGGCTTGCCAATTGCCATTTCATGGTTTGCATATCTACACAAGGACCCAAAAAATTAAATTTGGAATGGAGGATGGTATTATACCAAGTAATAAAGTGTCAATATTCACATGTGTGGGTGTCCATTTGGGCCAAATATCTCTTTTGAGGAATAAGAGGCCTAATTAGTCCTAATTGGAGAGAGAAATAGTAGAGAAAATAAACTTACACTTAGCATTGGATAATGAAATTTTATATGGATATATAAGGGGATAGATATTCCTAAAAAATATTCTTAGTTTTCTAATGTGATTTGTACATTCTTTTGGACAAGGAGATCTACCCATTTTTAGGGCTATAAGGAAGAGTGAAAAAGCAAGAAAATAGAATAAAATGGCAAATTTTAGAGGGTTTTATGGATCAAAGTGCCTTTTTTTAGGTCTTAATTTATGTTTATAATCCATCCATGGAGGGGATTTTCCTGATTCATTTTAAAACCTAATTTTCTCTCCCCTATGCCTCTTTTCTTAAGGACTGAAGTGATTAAATCACTAAGTTTATGTATAGAAGCTCTTAAAAAGGATATTTTTATGTTTATCCTTATCTCCTATGTCTAATAAAGTATGAAAAAGTCATA
This sequence comes from Torreya grandis, assembly GCA_037957365.1. Lineage (NCBI taxonomy): Eukaryota > Viridiplantae > Streptophyta > Pinopsida > Cupressales > Taxaceae > Torreya > Torreya grandis. Next base: position 504,019 of record JARHVA010005775.1, on the reverse strand, counting down.
TGTTTTATGGGAAAAAGGATTCAAAGTGTGAAAAGGTCTCAAACACTCCTAACAATACCTTCTTTCCCTCTGACATGTAGTTAAGGAGACAAAGTCAAGTAAGCTCAAGGAGTCTTCTAAAAAAAATTTAAAGGTGGAAATACCTAATAAATATATGAGTATAAGGTTTAAAATAAATAATTTATCAACATAATATGACTTATTTTAAAGGAAGGAGACTCATTTATCAAGAAAGACAAACAAACTAGAATATAGGGTGTGAAAGCAAGAATGTAAGCACTTCAGCTGGTCAAACTTAACCAATCTATGCCCAATACTCATTAAAATTTACAATAAATATTACCTAAACCTATACATAATTTTTAAAATTTTGTGTGAGATAAAATTAAGGAAATCATATGTTGGAGTTGGAGAAGGACCTAGTGGATGTCATATTTCCTAGTTTTTAGGCTTTACTTTGTCTTTCTCTCTCCTTTCTCATTTTATATATATGTAATCCTATTTTTAGAATTTTATGGGATATTTGAAATAAGTTGTGTCAATTTAATACTCATAAAACACTTTTAATTTCATCTTTATAATGAATAATACTAAATTCATGCCTCCTTAATGCTTGTGACTAGTGATTATTCATGGTTAGTTGATGAATGGCAGTGATAATGCATGTTTCCTTTCATTTTTTCCTTTCCTCTTTACCTATTTTAAGTTTTTATTTCATATTCATAAGTTTTTTAGTGTGATTTAGTCATATTATATGGATGTAAAGTTTAATATTTCCTTAGTTTCTTTGAGAGACCTATTGATCAACTCCCTTAAATCATGTATCAAGCTAGCCTCTATGTGAACTATCAATGTTTTTAAATTTTCATTTTAGAATTAAAATCAGGTCCATGTTTTTATTCATCTTTCTTAGTGCATATTAGACAATTGAAGGACACATTTTAGTGTATCACCTTAGTTAAGTAGGTTTTATTTCAGTTTATCCTCTTTTGTTTTCTCTGGCAAGATAGTAGTGTAGAGTAGAGAGCATAACTGATACATCAATGGGAGATAACACTTAAAATATATAGATTAAATCCATATATTAGGCCACCCATAACCTAGGAATTTTTACATGTTAATTCATACTGTGAAGGCTTGAAACTATCTTCACAAGGGTGGAAGTCTAGTAGATAATAAATACTATTCTAGAAATGGTGAAAAACTCTATGGAATATAACTAATTATAAAATATATTCATAAAAATATTACTATCACTAATCCATGAATTAATCATATTTTATAAAATTAATATTTTGATGAGTTATGATATACAGTAAAATAAAAAGAATTCAATCTCATAAAATTGAATAAGGTTAATTATGCACAAAGTACTCCACATAAATCAAATGTTAATTTTCAAATAATTTCAAATTACAAGGTTAAATATAATGAAAACATGAATGTATAAAAATTAGTAGTTATTATAGTTTCTCAACGATAAAAAAACTTCAATTGACATCTCACTAAGGAGGTAATTTAAAAGGTAACCACAACCTCCTCATATATTGTTACATAAATTGATTGATTAAAATACCATATCTCTATCTATACCATTTAAGCTTGATTTGAGCAAGAATAAACCTAATGGATTTTAAATTAATTCATATTTTTACTACTATAAATACATTGCGTATTCTACAAACAAGTGTTACATGTTAAGTAAAAAGATATAATATTTTATTGATGATAATGATATTTAGGTAAACACACACATAAATGCATCAAGACCATAGAAAAATGACAATGCAAAGCTAAAAGATTTCAATAATCCCTTTACAAATAATGGTATAGGAGAGAATAAAAATAATTCAAAATCACACCATGAGTAAAATGTGCACTCTCATCCTTAGCCACATGAGCATCTGATGGAGATAATATTTGGTACATTTATAGGAACATTACCATAATGTTTAGTAATCACATTTTATGATAGTGAAATTAATACTAATGATTCAAATAGACATGCACTTTTTATAAGAGCATACATCAACAAACAACCTATCCATAATTTCATGATTGAGCATGGATCAAGCAAAAATGCATGCACAATGACACTTGTTCACTATCTTAGAAACATATATTAAGATTTCATAGCTACATCAAGAGAAGTCAAAGCATTCAATGGTCATAAACATGATATTATTTGACATATAATGTTACTTCTCTAAGTGGGTTTATAAATAGTGTAAACTCCATTTCTATGATTACCAAACACATGGGTCTTTACATATTTTTAGGATACCCTTGGATATAAAATATTCATGTAGTATAATCTATAGTTCATAAATGCCTCAAATGCATACACTGTAATCAAGTGGTTAATGTTTAAGGAATTCCATATGTATCCTATATAGTATTTTGTAACTCTTCCTCCTCCCCCTCACCATCATAGCTAATTATGGCACCTATTTAAGAGAACCATCAAAATATACCTATATCACCTATGCCAAATCATAGTACAAAAATATTTAGCACACTCATTCAAGATCATAATGAAAAATATATTGTGTCACATATTCAATATATTTATATACAATGAGTTCAATGGAAAAAAATTATATCTTATTAAGAATAAAACTTCATATCAAAGAGTTAGTCAAGGTTCAAATAAGTCCCAATTCCCTATAATACATGTTTAGGCAGTACCTCATACAATTTAGCATTTTCCATAGTGAACACATGCAATAATATCTTCACTAAATATAAATTATACTTCACCAAGTCCTACACATTCTCAAGTTTCACATTCCATAAAATATTATATGAAAAATCATCATCATAGTTATGCTATAAAAATTTATGCTTTTTCACATTCAGATATATCCACATGTGCAAAGTCACTCTCCATATATTTGATCAAAAAATGAACTATGATAATACTATTTATGGAATAAAAGGATAATATCCTTTTAGTTATTTCAAAAAAAAAAAAAAAAACTAAAAATATAAAACATAAATATAAAAAAAATGTAAAAACATTAAAAATGTTTTCAAAAATTCAAAAATTAGGACCTAAGCATGACATGAGATACTAGTTACTTCTTTACATAGGTTATTTATCATATATTTTGGTAGATAACATAGTATTTTTCCATACACAAATGTAATTCATGTGGTAAATTAGTTTTATGTATACATATGTTGTAAATGCACTCTTAGATGTTGGACTTCCTTCTACCTAGTGGTCATGCCTATGATGGGGGCATCTTCTTTTACATGTTTCACTATAATAGGTTTTGTCTATGACCTAAAATGCAATATTTATATACATATATTATAATTATCTTGATAAGTAATTATATTTAACATTTTGATGTATGGATATGACACTTTTTTATAATATGAAATCGATACTTATGGATAGAGTAAATTAGTTTCACTTATTTTATGCTCCTTAAATAATGTTCCTATTGTCAATTAGGAGTGTAACCCTTGTGATAATGTGTGCCCCTTACCACTCCTTATAAAACAATTTAATCTCTCCAAAGTGTGGGTGACTTTGAGTTAGAGAGAATCTATAGATAGAGGGTTAGTTACCTTGACACACTCACTCAATTTAATTCTAAGCTTACTAATCTAGGTGGATCCATGTACCATTATATTTTTCAAAGTCTTAAAATTCAGCTCAAAGAAATTCCACATTATAGTACTCATTGAGAGCTTTCTAATACTTTTTGTAGTTTGTAAAATGGACATCGTATGCAAAAGTTATAAGCCGCTAAAGTTTTAGTTCAACAAGTGAAAATTTGGTGTCATAAGATGACGTGGCACAATGAGGGCATGCCAAGTGGACCAATCAGGTGGAGACAAGTGGAAGTCAATAGGTGTTCTTAGAAGCTTTTGGAAATGCCACATGGGAGAATCCAGAGAATGGATCACGGATGCCTGCCATGTGGCAAGTGAGAAGAGGACAAGGCTAGAAATTAACACTTAGTGCCAAGTCTCCCACAAAAGGGGGATGTTGACACTTTCCAAGGAGGTAAAAAACTAATTAAATGCATGCAATCCACTTATTCCCAGCCATGTGGGACAAAATACCAAGTCTGAGTGCCCAAGGAGGAGTCCAAGCGTGCCTAGGGAGGAGGAAAAGTCAAAACACCATGCAAAGTGTGCCTAGAATGGAGGAGACAATTTTGAACCTGAGACCTGGCACCTAAAAGGCTAAGGTCTTGACCACTTCAGCCACAGTGGCTGAAACATTATAAAATGGAGTTATTTTTACTTGTTTTGACATGGATTTCTGACTGTGTAAAGAGAAATAAGAGGATTAGAGCCTTGTTTTTGCCTTGTACAGCCTTGGGCTTTTGTTTTCAAGTCTAAGAGAAATATTTTCAGGCATATGAAGATTAGAGTATGAAAAATTGAAGATTTGTAAAGGTTTTGAAGCCATTTGTTGCAGCATTTTAATAGAATGGTCCTCACTATTGGGCAGACCCAGAGATGTAGGCTATTGAAGCCAAATTTTGTTATCAACTTGCTGGTGTTATCTTTGATTTTCTCTAATTATTCTTGCATTCTAATCTTTATTTTAATTCTGATTTTAATTTCTCTATGCAAAATTAAAAACAAGAAAGTGAAAATTTGAAGGATATCAGAAACTTGAACAAGTGATTTTCAAATGTAATGCACTTGTATTTTTCAGTTTACAGTTCAGATTTTTGGTATTAGAGTGGTTGTTATTTAACATTGATTGCTAGTGTATGTTGACAAGGTCTAAATCCCAAAAGGGTGAAGGAAAACTCATTGATTATAATCTAGAGATTGGTTCAAGGCGTGCTTCAAGGATGGCCGAAGAAGAGGTGGAATCCGAACAAGCTTTCTATAGAACTTTCATGGACATGAGAAGCATGGTTGAGGAACTATACCATGACAAATAAAGGAAATCTAAGAATGAAAAAGAATGTGATTCATGAGAATCAAAAGGTAAAGAAACTAAAAAACCTTCTCCATCGGATGATGGTAAAAAAATTGTGGAATCTCTCCCTTCACTAAAATTAGATATTAAGTTTGAATTACCAATGTTTAATGGCAAAGTTAATGCCAAAAAGTTGGATAATTGGGTCAAGTAGATTGAAGTTTATTTAAAGGTCCAAAATATTGCAGGGAATGTGTCAAAAATTCATTTGGCTACTCTTCATATGGGAGGTACAGCTCTCATCTGGTGGGAGAGTAAGTTAAAGGAAGTTGAGGTTCAAAAAGGTAACCTGATTTCTACTTGGAATGAATTTATTAAAGAACACATATTCCAATTCTATCCTTTAGGCTATATGCAACAAGCCATGATGGATTGGCAAAGTTTTAGACAAGGAAAAGGCCAAAGTTTTCAAGATTATACACAAGATTTTAGGAAAAAAGCTCTATTTTTGAATGTTCCTCTATACACACAAGAAACACTACTAAAATATATAGGTGGGTTGCATAGTTACTTAAGACATATTATTCTTATGTTCAATCCCACTAATTTAGATGTAGTATGTGTTCAAGCCACTCATTTAGAGGCTAGAGGAAAATAATCAAAATAATCTTTTCCTAAAGTAAAAAGTAAGCAGTCTAATATTAAGCATTCCAAAGGGGAATGTTCATCAGGAAAGGGTAAACAACAATCTACTTATACTATTAAAAAAGAAGAAGGACAACCATTTTGTAATCATTGCAATAAAAATCATGAGTGTAAGTGTTGGAAATTACATCCTGAGTTAAGGCTTAAGAAGTATCAAAAGAAAGAAAAGAAGGCTAATGCTATGGTTTAGGACTTAGGATCATATCCAGGTGATGAAACTAAGATCATAGCTATGGGTTTACATAATGATTTTTCTCTTTCAATTTCTAGCACTAAGTCATCAAATGATGCATCTTATTCTAAATAGAATTTTATGCATGTTGATAAGAAAAGAAATGAATTGTTCCACATTAGAGTTGTTTCAAATCATACTAAGATTGACACTCTATCTGATAGTGGTTCACAAGCAAATTTAATTTCTGAAGAGGTTGTTAAGAAGCTAGGCTTACAAACCAATACACATCTGAAGCCTTATCCACTAGGTTGGGTGTGTTACAATGCGAAGCTACAAGTCTCACAAACTTGTAGGCTAAGGTTTGCCATCACATCTAAGTTTGTAGATGAGATTGAGTTGGATGTTGTTCCATTGGACATATATGGGATTATTTTGGGAAGCCCATATCTTTATGATAGAAAAGCAATCTTCTATAGAGAGGAGAATAAGTACTTGCTTGTTAAGGATGGAATTAAATATATAGTCAGAGCACATCACATTAAAACAAATCTTTCCTTGGTTACAACAGGGCAAATGAAAAGACTAGTTAATTCAAGCAAGACTTTTTGTCTCATGTTGATTAAGTCTAAGGAAAAAGAATATTCTCAAGCTTTGGAAAAGTGTGATCCTAGACACAAGAATGAATTGGTTGAAATCCTTTCTACTTATGATGATGTATTTCAGGATCCTAAGGGCTTACCTCCTAAAAGGGGAGTTCAACATGAAATTCAGCTATTACAGGATTCTCCTCTCCTTAACATTGGCATGTATAGGTTATCAGTGGTGGAAAATGAGGAAATCAAGAAATAGGTAATGGATCTATTAGATAGAGGTGTTATTCAACTAAGTTCATCTCCTATTGGTTTGCCAATTATTTTGGTGCTAAAGAAAAATGGCACTTGGTGAATGTGTGTTGATTTTTGTGCTTTAAACAAAATTACTATTAAGAATCGTTACCCTTTTCCTCGTATAGATGATTTTTTGGATTAATTAAAACATGTTATTTATTTCACTAAGCTGGATTTGAGAAGTGGATATCATCAAGTAAGAATTAATGAAGGTGATGTATGGAAAACTACCTTTAAGACAAAATAGGGATTGTTTGAATGGCTTGTTATGCCTTTCGAGTTGTGTAATGCCCTAGCTACATTCATGAGATTGATGAATGATGTTTTTAGACAATTCCTTGATGATTTTGTTATAGTCTACTTAGATGATATATTGATTTTCAACAAGTCATGGGAAGAGCATGTGATCCACATTAAGAAGGTCATGGATGCATTACGAAGGGAAAAACTCTATCTTAAAATGTCAAAATGTGAATTTGGCAAGACCTCTTTGATATATTTGGGTTACATTATAGGACATGGTGAATTGATAATTGATCCTGCAAAAGTGGCAGTTATGGTTAATTGGCCTACACCCACTAACACAATTGAGGTTAGGAGTTTTCTTGGTGTAGTATAGTTTTGGAGGAAATTTATTGCTCAATTTTCATATATTGCATCACATTTGCATTCTTTGACAAGTGTGAAATAGGTCTTTCAGTGGGGAGGCAAACATCAAAAATCCTTTGATACTTTAAAAGAAAAGATAAGTACTGCTCCGGTCTTGGCACTTCCTGATATACAACAACCATTTGAGATTGAGATGAATGCAAGTGAGTATGCTATGGGAGCTATTTTAATGCAAGGTAAGAAACCAATTTGTTATCATTCTAAAACCTTTACAAGTGAAGTAAGAAAATATCCAACTTATGATAAGGAATTATATGTGTTGGTTTAAAGTGTTAAAAAATGGAAACATTAATTAATGGGCAAAGAAACAATAATACATACAAATCATCAGACCTTACAGTATCTCCAATCACAAACTAAGCTACAATAGTCTAGAAATTTTCGTTAGATGGGTTTCTTACAACAATTTCATCTTGTGATCAAGTATAAAAAAGGAATTTAGAATAAGTTTGTAAATATGCTATCTAGGCCTCCTATGGTTGTTGCATCTATTCTTTTACAACATGGTTCTTTGTCTCATGAAAGTTATAAAGAATAATATGTGAACGATCTTGATTTTCAGGATGTTTATAAAGAATTGATGAGTAGTAGACAAGTAGAAAAATTGGACTATCATATACACAATGATCTTTTGTATCATTTGGGTAAACTATGTATTCCTCAAAATGAGAGGGTGCACATGATTAGAGAAACACATACTTCTCTTATTTTTGGTCATTTTGGAGTTGCTAAAATGGTTGGACATTTGAAAATGTATTGTTATTGGCCTTGTATGTAGGAAAATGTTGCTAAATATATAAGGGGATGTACTCTTTGTGCCACACGTAAACCTAGTAATAGGAAATTGGGACTTTACACTCCTCTACCTGTTCTTACTCGCCCCTGGGAAAGTATCTCTATGGATTTTGTGGGGGGAATGTCTATGACACAAAGAAAACATGACTATTTATATGTGGTTGTGGATAGATTTAGCAAAATGTGTGTTTTGATTCCTTGCACTAAGCAGATTACTAGTGAAGGCACTGCATATTTGTTCTTTAAATATGTATGGGTTCATTTTGGTTTGCCAACTTCAATTATTTTTTATTGGGATTCTTGATTTATTGGGGAGTTTTGGTCAACTTTGTAGGGACTAATGGACACTATATTAAAAAATAGCACTACATTTCATCCACAAACCGATAGACAAATAGAGGTTGTGAACCGCACTGTAGTACATTTCCTTAGCGGTTACAGTAATAAAAATTCAAAGTTATGGGATGAACAATTGTGTTACATACAACATGCATATAACCAAGCACTTCATTCTTATACTATGAAATTTCCATTTGAAGTTTGTTATGGATACTTTACTAAATCTCCTCTAAATGTTTACTATGGATAGGATACAGCTATTAGCGAACCAAAAGAAGCCATTCGAGCCAAGAAGTTCATTAAACAAATATATCTCACTCATCAGATTATTCATACTCAATTGGAGAAAATTCAAGCCAAGTACAAAGCTAGGCATGACAAACATCGTATTGATTACCAATTTATTGTAGGTGATATGGTCTAGCTTCACATTAGTAAGCAAAGACTAATAGGTGAAGGTAAAAAGTTGAAACCAATCTGGTATGGTCCTTTTTAGATAACAGAAAAAATTGTCACAAATGCTTTCTAATTAGATTTACCATCTTAAATGTAGATTTATTTAGTTTTAAATGTGGAAAATTTGAAATTGTATGAGCCTCTAATGATCATTGATCATGATGAAAGTGTATCCATTCCTTCTGTTGATGATTTTTCTCCTGAATATCTAACAGAATTGCAGGAAGATACTATACTTGACAGGAATATGCAGACTTGCAAAGAGTTAATGTTGAATATCTTTGTGTTGGTCTCAAAGGGATGCACATAAGCAAGGATAGATGGATGGAAGTCGAAAAGGTGAGGGAAAAATACCCTCACCTCATTACCAATTCATTTCAACTTTTGGAGGTCCAAAAGTTCCCAGTAGGGAGGAATGATCTAGGTGGATCCATGTACCATTCTATTTTTAAAAGTCTTCAAATTCAGCTCAAAGCAATTCCACATTTTAGTACTTGTTGAGATCTTTTTGACGCTTTTCATGGTTTGCAAAATGGACACAGTATGCAAAAGTTATAGGCCGCTAAAGTTTTGGTTCAACAGGTAAAAATTTGGTGTCGTAAGATGACGTGGCATAATGAGGGCATGCCAAGTGGACCAATCATGTGGCAACAAGTGGTAGTCAATAGGTGTTCTTAGAAACTTCTAGAAACACCACATGGGAGAATCTCAAGAATGGATCATGGATGCCTACCATGTGGCACGTGAGAAGAGGACAAGGCTAGTAATTAACACTTAGCGCCAAGTCTCCCACAAAAGGGGGATGCTGACACTTTCCAATGAGGTGCCAAACTACTTAAATGCATGAAAGCCACTTATTCCCAGCCATGTGGGGCAAAAGACCAAGTATAAGTTCCCAAGGAGGAGTCCAAGTGCACCTAGGGAGGAGGAAAAGTCAAAATGCCATCTAAAGCGTGCCTAGGGAGGAGGAAAAGTCAAAATGCCATGCATAGCATGCATAGAATGGAGGAGACAATTTTGAACCTGAGACTTGGCACCTAAAAGGCTAAGGTCTTGACCACTTCAGCCATAGTGGATGAAATATTATAAAAGGGAGTTATTTTTACTTGTTTTGACACGGATTTCTGACTGTGTAAAGAGAAATAAGAGGATTAGAGCCTTGTTTTTTCCTTGTACGACCTTGGGATTTTGTTTTCAAGTCTAAGAGAAATATTTTCAAGCATATGAAGATTAGAGAAGGTGAAATTGAAGATTTGTAAAGGTTTTGAAGCCATTTGTTACAGCATTTTAATAGAACGGTCCTCACTATTAGGCGGACCCAGAGATGTAGGCTATTGAAGCCGAACTCTATTATCAACTTGCTGGTGTTATCTTTGATTTTCTCTGATTATTCTTGCATTCTAATCTTCATTTTAATTCTGATTTTAATTTCTTTATGCAAAATTAAAAACAAGAAAGTGAAAATTTGAAGGATCTCAAAAACTTGAACAAGTGATTTTCAAATGTAACGCACTTGTATTTTTCAGTTTACAGATCACTTACTGATTACTAATTTCTTGACTAAGGAAAAGGGTGAAGGGATAATGATAAAACTGAAATTGACATGAAAAATTGAAATATAGGTGATCCATGAATGTTTAAATTTACCTATGCATTCACTTAACACTCCTAGAAAGTAAATTATCTTGCACACATTCACTTCACTTCAGGTCTATGGTTTCTACAATAGTGCTTCACATAAAGGCCTGAATAACACTCACTTTTTACATGGAAGGAATGAACTTTTATTAAATTTACTTCCAATTTTTGACTGAGATTAAACATAGACACTTAGTATGACCTATATAAACTCACATATGTTGTATGAAGGTATAAAAACTAGACATTAACAAAGGAAATTTACTAACTCACTAAGTTGTGTCAATGGAGAACACACATGCACATCACACAACAACCTAAAAATGGAGGAAAATATTTCTTATTATTTGAAAAGGTGTGGTTCAAAATTTTTATAGAATTTCAATATATAAAAAGAATAATATGATATGTTACTTATGTAAAAATAAGATAAAAATAGAAAAAAGAGTAAGAGAGGGGAGACAAAGAAGCCCCAAAATAAGGGTGACTCACTTGCCTTCACAGCCTTCAATACATATGTATTATTCCCTAATTTTTATCTTTCTTTACATTTTCAAAATGGCATATGGGTAGAGGTAGACTCATTTGGATGTTTTAAACAAGTCATGTGCATTGATTAGTGGAGTTTGACCACTTGAAGTGCCTATATCTTTGCTTGCATACCCTATATCATTGATTGCATGTGTTTGTTGATGAATAAGTCTTCTCCATCAAAATAGGTCTCAAATTCCTCATAAATTCTTCAATTTAATCCTTATCCTCACTCATTTATTATGTTTCTCCACTTTTATGGGGTGGTTATAAGTCTCTTGAAGCCTCTTTGACTTTATCTTGATGAAATGGCATAGGAGAGGGATAAAGTCTTCTTAAGGTTGTTGGAGACTCATTCAAACATTTGAATACTTATTGAAACTAATCCATAACTTTTTAATTCTCTCCAAGTGGTGTATAACATAGATGTCACCTTGAAAATCTTGTTGACTAGCTTTTACACATTGATTTGGTTGATTTGAACACTTGAACTCCTCCTTTTGTAAAATGGCATATAACAGTGAAAAATTAGTTTTACCTATAAAATAAATCTCTCTCCATGGATGGAATATACACATCATATCAAACCTAAAACATGTCATTTGAATCCATCAAACACTATAAAATATCTGATTTTGGACTTATATCTTGCATTTCTCTTAATTCCTTGTAGTCCTCAAAACAAGTAAATCCCATTGTGTGGATGAATGTATAGATGGTATTGGAAAAATAAAGAAAATTTTTAGGACCTAGTATCCCATTACAATTTTTTACAAAATTTCATGATGAAATGGGTTGAAAGTACACTTACTCCATTGATTTTCTTCTCCAATTAGGCCTCCATTAGGCCTTTAGGCTATAGAACCAAGTTTTTATTGAAATAACATCCCATACATGTGAAAATTATATGAAGTGTTAATTTATTTTAACCATTCCCTACTAGGCTCCATGTCAATTTTGAAGGTCTAAAACCTTGTATGGATATGTGAAACATGAAAAGGCTAAAACCCTAGTCTAAGAGCTTGTGCATGTTCAAGAGACTTTTGAAGTGATTTTTCAATAAATTTTTAGGTTTTTGAAGATTGAAAGAGATTTTTCAGATTCTAAAACATATATTTACTACTCAATATTATGAGGATAGGTCTTTTGAAGAACTTTATAGGCCTACATATATGCCTTTTGGCTTGCATAATAATGCATTCTTCTCTTTTTGATCAAGTTGTTAACTTGCAAAGCTATACGATTTTGTATGAGGCTTGAATATGTGTTTTTAAAGTTTTGGAATATTTATTAAATATTTATAGACCTATGTACCTGATTTGAAGTCCATTTCATACCTTTTTTTCACAAAGACACCTACGACTAAGTTTTAAGGCCTATTCCATACATCTATACCTATAATTGTACCATCGAGTGCCATGATAAAATTATCATGAAACCTATATAGGTCACCAAGGTCACTTATAGGTTTAATAATTAAATTTGGAGAAATTAAGAAATTATTTTCATCAATCATGTCTTTTAGGAGGGTTTAAGGATCTTACCACATTAATGATGGTTCATAAAACATAGGGGGATAATCAAAGAGATAATGCCATAATTTGGGATTAGGGAGACCCATTTAACATCCATTATGTTATTTAGATTATATTCATAATTTTATGAAAGATCTGAGCATAAGAAGATGACCTTCAACTAGCAGACTATGCATTCTCTGAGGGTGAGAGAGAAATAACCTTGAAAGTACAATTTTGGAGTTTGATTATGAGTTATAATAGTTTAGAAAGGTATGAAAAATCATTATTGACCTCTTATAATGATTTTTATCATTATTTATATCCCTAATATCCTTTGTAACATCTTTGACTAAGATTGAGGGTTTGTGAGTGAAACCATGCTCTTGACCCTAAATGTTATATTTGGTATTTTTCACTCTAACTAAGCAGTTCTCAAAAATATATCAACCCTATGATTATGGATATTTCTACCTCATAGCCATTGATAACCTAAATTGTCTCTAATAAATATATTTAATCCTTTAGATATTGTTCTTAATCAAACTTCATGGTATATTGACTAGATGTAGGTGTTTTTCATGGTTTCTTAGACTTTAATGGAGAAGATGAATAGTATCAAATGTTTGAATAGGTATGCACATTATTTTGAAAGTGTTAATGGATACCTAATAAAAATATTTGATCCTTCCTAGGAGATTTTTAGATGTGAAAAAGGCATGGGTTTGTAGAGGGAAGCTTGGAAATGGCCATTTTGGTCTCAAATTACTTTTATAATGCATATAAAGCACAATTGTCATCCGAGGTGCATATTTATGAGATATTAACTATATGGATCAGTTTCATGTGTTTTTTATCACTTGAATAAATTTGAGGGGACTTTTATATAATAAAATAATGGCATTAGTGCATAGGTTAGGGGCATAACCTTTATGAACCATTGCTAAGAACCTAAACATCCTTAAACTTTTTTTAAACCCTAAAACTAACCCAATGGAGAAGATATTATTCTTTATTACTTAAAATTTAATAAATTTATCTAAAAATTATCTTATTAATACTCACAACTCTCTTGATCTTCACTTCCACTGGTTTGTTTACATGTGTAAGTATAGTACCATATGATACAAGATAAAATAGGTAGTTTTAATCTTGTTTATGAGGGTATAAGTTGTGAAGTTATCTAAAATACATTTTATGGATTTATGGGGACTTAATAAAGGTTTAATAATCATCCAAACTCTTCTATAGGTATCCAAAGTTGTTGTATAGTCCCTACAAGTTGGCCATTAGCTCAAAAGGTTATAAAACTCAATTTTGGAAGCCAAGAATCAATGGTGAAGGACTATGAGTAAAATAAAGGACACAAATCTCAAGGGATGAGTTTTTTAAGGTTATACAGGTCTCATAAAGTCATTTTAAAACATTAAAACCTATAAATTTTATGAAAAACATCTCAAACAACCCCTTAAGCACACAAAAGCATTTAGGCTTACCAATAGCCATTTCTTGGTTTTCACATCTACACATGTGTGGGTGGCCATTTGGGCCAAATATCTAAGTATGGAATGGAGTATGTTATTAGGATATATAAAGTTAATAAAACATTTTTTTAAGGTTTCACATGTGTGGGTGGCCATTTGGGCCAAATCTCTATTTCTAGGCCTCTGAGGCCTAATTGGAGAGGGAAATGGTAGATAAGATAAACTTACAATTGGAATTGGTTTATTAAATTTTATATGGATATATAATGGGATATAGGGTCATAAAAAATGTGCTTAGCTTTCCAAGGTGATTCACACACTCTTTTGGACGAGGAGCTCTACCCATTTTTAGGGCTGTAAGGAATGAGTGAAAAAGCAAGTAAATATAATAAAATGGCATATTTTAGAGGATATGATGGGTCAAAGTGAATTTTTTCACATATTAATTTATTTTAAAAATCCATCCATGGATATTATTTTCTTTATTCAAGTTAAAAACTAATTTTCTCTCTGCTACACCTCTTTGCTTAAGGAGTCAAGTGATTAAATCACTAAGTTGATTCTAGATGATATTTAAAAGGATTTATTGATGTTTATAATTATCTCCTATGTATAATAAGGTATGAAAAATTCATATGTTTTATGGTAAAAAGGATTCAAAGGTTGAAAAGGTCTCAAACACTCCTAACAAGACCTTCTTTCCCTCCAATGCCTAGTGAAGGAGACAAAGTCAAACAAGCTCAAGGAGTTTTATAAAAAAAACTTTAAATGTGTAAATAACTCCTAAATGGATGATTATAAGGTTAAAAATAAATAATTTATCAATACATGATGACATATTTTCAGAGAAGGAAACTCATTCATCAAGAAAGACAAGCAAGCTAGAATATAGGGTGTGCAAGCAAGAATGTAGGCACTTCAGCTGGTCAAACTTGACCAATCAATGCCAAAAATTCCTTAAAATTTAAAATAAAGTATAACTCAAACTATAAACCATTTTTTAAATTTTGGATGAGATAAAATTAAGGAACTGATACATTAGAGTTGGAGAAGGACCTATTGGATGTCACATTTCCTAATTTTTAGTCTTTACTTTCTCTTTTTCTCTCCTTTATCATTTTATCTATATGTAAGCCTATTTCTAGAATTTCATGGGATACTTAACATAAATTTTTTCAATTCGATACTCATAAAACACTTTTACTTACCTTTTTATAATGAATAAGAATAAATTCTTGTCTCATCAATGCTTATGACTAGTGTATATTCATGGTTAGTTGATGATTGACAATTATAGTACATTTTATCCTTTAATATTTACCTTTTTTTAGGTAATATTTCATCCTCATATATTTCATAGTGTTGTTTAATCATCTTGTTTGTATGGAAAGTGTAATATTTCCT
This sequence comes from Torreya grandis, assembly GCA_037957365.1. Lineage (NCBI taxonomy): Eukaryota > Viridiplantae > Streptophyta > Pinopsida > Cupressales > Taxaceae > Torreya > Torreya grandis. The sequence continues at coordinate 488,525 of JARHVA010005775.1, read as the reverse complement.
TAGTGTCTTTGAGAGACCCATAGATCAACTACCTTAGATCATGCATCAAGCTAGCCTCTATATGAAATATTGATGTTTGTACAACTTAATTTGAGAATTTAAATCAGGTAAATCTTTTTATTCATCCTTCTTAGTCCACATTAGATAATTGAAGAACAATTTTTGATTTACCAACTTATTTAGAAAGTTTTCATTTTAATTTATCTTCTTCCTTTTTCTCTAGCAAGTTGGTAGTTTAGATTTAAGAGAATAACTAATATATAAAGGGGAGATATGACTTAAAATATAGATATTAAATCCATATATTAGGCCACCCACAACCTAGTATTATCTCCATGTTAATTTAGACTATGAAGTCTTGAAACTAACTTCACAAGGACGGATGTCTAGTAGATAACAAATACTATTCTAGTAATGATGAAACACTCTATGGAATATAATTAATTATAAAATATCTTCATAAAAATATTACTATAATTAAAAAATGAATCAAACATATGTGATAAATTTAATATTTTTATGAGCTATGTCATACAATAAAATAAAAAGAATTCAATCCCATAAAATTAAATAAGTTAAAATATGCACAAATTACTCCATCTACATCAAATGTCAATTTTCATATAAATTCAAATTACAAGGTTAAATATAATGAAATCATGAATGTATAGAGATTATTAGTTATTATAGTTTCTCAACCATCAAGAAAATGATAATGACAACACACCAAAGAGGTACTTTACAAGGTTACTACAACCTCCTCATATCTTGTTACATAAATTAATTGATTTAAATATCATATCTCTACATATACCATTTAAGCTTGATTTGACCAAGAATCAACCTAATTTCCTTGATATTAATTCATATTGTGATTACTATAGATATGTTTGGCATTCTACAAATAAGTGTTATATGTTAAGAAACAATATACAATATTTTATTGATGATAATGATATTTAGGTAAACATACCCATATATGAATCAAGACCATAGAAAAATGATAATTCAAAGCTAAGATAATTATATAATCCCTTTATAAGTAATGGTACAAGATAGAATACAAATAATTCAAACTTACACCATGCATAAAATATGCATCCTCATCCTTAATCACATGAGCATCCAATAGAGATAATATTTGGTACATTTATAGGCATAATAGCATAATGTTTAGTAATCACATTTGATGATATTGAAATTGATACTGATGATTCAAAAAAAAACATAAATTTTTTATTAAACCATACATTAACAAACAACCTATCCACAATTTCATGATTGAGAATAAATCAAGCAAAAATGCATGCATAATGACACTCATTCACTATATTAAAAATATAAATTAAGATTTAAAATCTATATACAGAGTAGTCAAAGAATTATATGGTCATACACATAAAATTATTTGACATATAATGTTACCTCTCTATGTGGTTTTGGAAATAGTGTAAACTCCATTTCTAGGCTTACCAAACACATGAGTCTTTACATGTTTTTAAGATGCCCTTGGATATAAAATATTCACATAGTACCATATATAGTTCATAAATTCCTCAAATTCATACACTATAATAAATTCATCAATGTTTAAGGCATTCCATATGTACCCTCTATAGTCCTTAGTAACTCTTCCTCATCTCACCCCCCCACCATCAGAACTAGTTATGGCACCTATTCAAGAGCACCATCAAAATATACTTATATCACCTACTCCAAAGCATAGTACAAAGATAATTAAAACACTCATTCAAGAGCATAATAAAAAATCTACTTTCATAATATTTATATACAATGAGTTAAATGGAAAAACGTTATATCTTCCTAAGAAGAAAACTTCATATCAAAGAGTTTTTCAGGTTTAAACAAGTCCCAATTTCCTATAATACATGTTAAGGTAGTACCTCATAAAATTCAACAAGTTTCATAGTGAAAACATACAATAATGTATTCTCTAATTATAAATTACACTTCACCAAGTCCTACACATTCTCAAGTTTCACCTTCAATAAAATATTCTATGAAAAATCATCATTATAGTTACATTATACAAATTTATACTTTTTTCACATTTAGATATATCCACATGTGCAAATTCACTATCCATATCTTTGATCCAATCATGAAATATGATAATAATATTTATGGGGTCAAAGGATAATCTCCTTTAATTATGTCAAAAAATACCAAAAAAAATATAAAAATCTAAAAATTAAATATTGTAACAGTATAAAAACATTCAAAATGTTTTCAAAAATTGAAAAATAAGGAACTGAGCATGACATGAGATACAAGTTACTTCTTTATATATGTCATTTATCATATATTTTGGTAGATAACATAGTATTTCTCCATACACACATGTAGCTCATATGGTAAATTAGTTTTATGTAGACAAATGTTACACATGCATTCTTAGATGTTGGACTTCCTTCTATGTAGTGGTCATGCTTATGATGGGGGCATCTTCTTTTACATGTTTCACTATAATAAGTTTTTTCTATGACTTTAAATGTAATATTTAGTACATATATTAAAATTATCTTGATAACAAATTATATTTTACATTAGGATGCATGGATATGATACTTTTGTATAATATGAAATTGATACATTTGGATAGAATAGACTAGTTTCACTTGTTTTATGTTCCTTCAATGATGTTATTATTGTAAATTAGGATTGTAACCCTTATGAGTTGTAAATTTGGATAAATAAATTGAATATATCCAATGTGTTGGTGAATTTTAGTTGGAGATAACGTTTATATAGATGGTTGGCTCCCTTGCTGCACTTAATTTAATTCTAATCTTATTGATTACTAATTTCTTGACTAAGAAAAAGGATGAAGGGATAATGCTAGAACTAAAACTAACATGAGAAATTGAGATATAGGTGATACATCAATGTTATAAATGAATTATTCCTACACTTAACACTCTTATAACGTAGAGTAGCTTTCACACATTCACTTTAGTTCAGGTCTATGGCTTCTACAATAGTGTTTCACATAAAGTCCTTAATAAAACTCACTCTTTGCATGGAAAGAATAAAAGTTTATTGAACTCACTTCCATGTTTGGACTAAGATTAAACCTAGACTATTAGTATGACCTATATAAACTCACATATAATGTATAAAGGTATAAAAACTAGACATTAACATAGTAAAAGTACTAATTCACTAGGTTACGTCAATGGAGATCACACATACACTTCACACAACAACCTAAAACTGGACAAAACTATATTATTACTACTTAAAAAAAAAATTATAGAATTTTATCATAGCCAAAGCATACTATTATATGTTACTTCTATAAAAATAAGATACTAATAGAAAAAATAGTAAGAGAGGGGGAGACAAATTGGCCCCAAAATAGGGGTGACTTACTTGCCTTCACACCCTTCAATCCATACATAGTATTACCTAATTTTTATCTCTCTTTCCATTTTAAAAATGGCATGTGAGTAGAAGTAGACTTTTCTGGATGTTTTGAATAATTCATGTGCATTTATTAGTGGATTTTGACCACTTGAAGTGCATATATATTTATTTGCATACCATATATCCTTGATTGTATGTCTTTATGGATAAATAAGTCTTGTCCATGATAATAGGTATTCATGTGCTCATAAATTATTTAATTTAATCCTTATCCTCACTAATTTATTATTTTTTTCCACTTTTATGGGGATATTACAAATCTCTTAAAGCTTCTTTGACTTTATATTCCTAACTTGGCGTAGGAGAGGGATAAAGTCTTCTTAAGGTTGTTGAACACTCTTTCAAACATTTGAATACTTATTGTAACTGAATCACAAATTTTTATTTATATAAAATTGGTGTATAACATAGATGTCACCTTTAAAATCTTTTTGAATAGCTTTTATGCATTGATTTGGTTAATTTGACCACTTGAACTCTTCCTTTTGCAATATGCCATAGAAAGCTAAACATTTTGTTTTTCCTCCAAGAAAATAATATCCCTTTGTATATGGCCTATACACATAATATAAGACTTTAAAAAGTCACTTGAATTGATAAAACACTTCAAAATATCTAATTTTTCACTTATAACTTGCATTTCTCTTAATTATCTATATCCATCAAAACAGGTAAACCCCATTGTGTTGAATAATGTACAGATGACATTGAAAAGATAAATAAATTATAGAGGAGCCAATATCCCCTTAAAATTTTTTACAAATTTTTATAACCTGACATGGGATGAAAGCACACTTACTCCACTATTTCTCTTCTCCAATTAGGTATCCATTAGGCCTCTGAGCCTAGAAAATTGAGTTTTATCTCAAATAGCCTCCCAAAAATGTGAAAATTATATTAAAAATTTTATTTACCTTACCATGACCTAACCATGATCTATTTAAATTTTTAAGGTCTATAACCTTGTATGGATATGTGAACCATGAAAAGGCTAAAACCCTAGCCTAGGAGCTTGTGCATGTTCAAGAGACATTTGAAGTGGTTTTACAATAAATATTTAGGTTTGATGCTTGAAAGAGATTTTTTGGGATATAAAACACATTTTTACAAATCAATATTCTAAGGATATGTCTTTTGAAGAACTTTATAGGCTTCCATATATGCCTTTTGGCTTGCAAAATAATACATTCTTCTCTTTTTGAGCAAGTTGTTAACTTAAAATGCCATATACTTTTGTATGAGACTTGAATAGGTGTTTAAAAATTTGTATACCCTTTATTAAATCTTTATAGACTTATATACATGATTTTGAGGCCATTTTAAACCTTGTTGTTTCATAAAGACACATATAACCAATCTTTTAGGTATATTCCATACATCTATACCTTTAAATGTACCATAAATTGCTATGAACAGATGCTCATGAGACTTGTATAGGTCACAAAGGTCATTTAGAGATTTATTCATTCCATTTTAAGCACTTAAGTAATTAGTTTTCTCAATTGAGTCCTTTACAAGGTTTAACAAGGGTTTAAGGAGCTTACATATTAATGATGGTTCATAAAACACAAGGGGGATAATCCAAGAAATAATGCCAAAAATTGGGATTAAGGAAACCCATCCAACATCCCTTATGGTCCTGAGATCTAGTGCATAATGTCATGAAATATCTGAGCACAAGAAGATGACCTTTGACTGGTAGACTATGCATTATATGAGTTTGAAAGAGAAATAACCTTGAAATTGTAATTTTGGAGTTTGATTATGAGTTATAACACTCCAAGAAGGTCTGAAACATATTTATTGATCTCCTCCAATTATCTTTATAATTATTTCTATCCTCAATATCCGTATAACATATTTGACTAAGATCGAAGGTTTATGAGCAAAACTATACTCTTGACCCTAAATGTTATAGTTGGTATTTTTATCTCTAACTAAGACATTATAAGAATTCTATCAACCGTATGAGTATGGATCTTACTTCACTAGATCCACTAAGACCTAAATTGGCTCTGAGAAAGCCATTTAACCCTTTAGATATTATTCTTAATCAATCTTCATGGTACACTGACCAGATATAGATGTTTTTCATAGTTTTTTAGACTTAAATGGAGAAGATGAATAATATGAAAGATTTGAATAGGTTTAAACATTCTTGTTAAAGTTTTTATACTTCAACCTATTTATCTTATCAATCTTTCTTATCATATCCATTTACCACAAGCACTTCTCTTCCCTCATCTAAGCCTTAATAAGCTTGTAGATAATATTGGACTTCAAGACCCTCACCACTTTGATATAGGGTTATCAATTGATCAATAAGAGTTATCCTAGAATCATGATGATATTTTAATTTTAATTAAATGTGTTTTAAACTTATCCTTCACATACTACCTTGTTTTCATAGCTAAGACACTCTCAAACCTCTTCAACAGTAGGAGTAGGCCTATAGGCTTCTTATTGTATGACTAAGATGACATATTTAGTATGGGTTAATATTATCCTAACCATTTATACTTCACCATGATTATTAATTTTTATCCTCTAAAAATATTATTAATCTAATCTCAAAACATAAAACACATACCATCCTCAGACTCTTGGAGGTAGACATGTAATTTTTCTTTAGGCCCATGCAAGATACCAAGTTAGGACATTTTCATACTTTTTCTCTCACATATTAGATAATTTTTACATATAATTATGATTATATAACCTATCCTTAAGATATTCATGAAGCCTTATATCTCTTTATTTTTCTATTTTACTCTCAATAGGCCACTTTTCTCATGATTATACATATAAACCTTTATATGTGAATTTTCACCAATCAAGCCTTGACATGTCTATTAGCATTATAATCACTTTTTTTAAGTTTTAATATGATACAAATTAGTAATATAATTATAATACCATACTAATGTGACTTTAATACTCTCCATGAATTCTTCTCGCTCAAAAAATAAGCTTGGATCTTGTACAAGACTAGGCAAACCTATGAATGTCAATTTGATTATGTAGATGTAAGGTTATAGTCGACTGTTCAATAAATATTTATAACATTTCTAATTAATTATATTTGTCCTAAAATAAAATTTTATGATTTCATCTAAATCCTACTTAACTATTACACATTTTTACCATCCTTCAAGTTTGAAATCCAACCCTGAATTGCTTAAGGAGCCCTGTAGGTAGACATGGAAAACCCTGAATATTATTGAAATAAATACATCTTCAATAGGTTTTATATAATATTTTAAATATATAAAACCTATTTAATTTTTATTAAATTAGGTTTACATATACTTCATGTTTAAATTTATTCACAAGACATAATAACTCTTTTCTCATACAAAGACACAGTCATCAACAAAATTTGAAGACCCTATTATAGGTGACCACTAAGTTCCTTTTGATTCTTATCTATACATACATAGAGAATGTGTGGGATTTATTAAAAATATTATCAACATGTCTTTATTTATACTATTCAACTTGAATTTTCTATGTAGGTCCATATCTAAGCTTATACAGGTTGAAATAAATCTAAGATAAAAATCCTTAAAGTTATAAATTGACCTTAATCTTCCCAAATGGGAAAATGAACTCTTTATTGGTGTTCCAAGGGTGAAAGATAGTAGGATGACATAAAATTAGTTTTTATAAATATTGATATGATCTTTAATAGTAATTAGGCCAACCTCAAAGCTTATAAATAGTGGAGAAATCTTATTACCTTAAACTTTGAAAATAAACCTTAAATAATGCTAGAGTTTGCTTCAAGGACCTCATTTATGATCTTGATTTATAACTCAGTGAGTGATTTACTATTATAACTACTTTTATTTCTTGACTGTGGTTATCTTAATGACAAAATACATTAAGTGGAAGCTCCTACAACAACCTAACACATTCTCTCACCTCTGTTGCATCTCTTTCAATAGTGTTATACTCATTCTTGATGTTATCTTGATGTCACCTTAAGAAACTCCATGGAGCCTTGGTTAGAATTTGGTTGAAATTATCTATTTTAGATTTATATCTATACTAATATTGAATTTTTTTCATGATTTCACCTTAAGAAACTTATTTTTTCACACAAGTCTCTTCTGATCATGATACACAAGCCTAATTGTGTAATTTAGGAATATAAGGCCTAGTTGGATATTTTACTCTCACAAGTGGAATTATTCACCTTAAAGAACCTTAGAGGGTTATTTGAAACATACTTATTCTCTTATATAAACCCTCTTTATCTTTATGACCCCTCTGTTCATTGTCATTTACCATTTTATTCTTTACCTTGTTCATTGAAACCCATGGGGAAAGTCTATGCAATTAGTCCCATGAGTGATATCTTGAGTCTTAAAAGAGCACGGTCTTTAATATTTCATGTGAAATATTTTATTAAGATAAATAAAATTTTTCTCTACATCTATGTATCTACCAAAATAATTTTTTGACATTTTTAAGATCTTTAACATCAGGAACTCATGTTTTAGTGATTTCACCTTGCTAAAAAACCATCTCATTATAGGATATCTCAAGGAAAAAATAATTAAATATGGATACATATGACTTATTTTAAGGTGATATGTGTATAATTATTGATAAATAACCTTGATAACCTTAGAGAGATGAAGACACTTAGTTACCAATTAAAACATGCTTCCTAGTTACTCCATGTTCAACAATCAACACATGAAACTAGTTTTTTTTCAAAAGACCATTATTAGAACAAGTTAATTTCTAAGTTTTGATGTGAAAAAAAAGAGGCAAACCTGGACCCTATATGGATGAATAGGACATAATGGTACCCTTACACTCTTAAAAATTATTCATAAATATGGTGAAATTAATATAATAAAAAATTACAAAACATTTAAGTTAATTATTTTCCATATCATTTCCAAATACATTTTTACATAACCTTCTCTCTCTTAGCTATACTAGCAAAAATTGTTGACCTTTCTTGAGCTGCCAAAGAAGTTGATAGGAGAGATAAGTGGTTTTATTCTTCTAATCACCTATAAATACTTATAAATAATGTATTTGACATTTTTTAGGATAAATTAAGTCATGAAGGTACTTGAAGGTAAATTATCCCCCGATAACTTGTATGGATAACTTCAAAAGAGCCCTTTTTACCACTAAAATTACCATAATCACTTAACAAACATGATATTAGATTGAAATAAGTGTTAATAAGACCTTAAAATGTTTTAAATATTTTATATGATGTTTTAAAACACTCCTATTATGTTTAAGTACCATTACCTTGAAAAACCTTCTCTGGCAGGCATAAAAGGTTCTAAAATGCAACACGTGTGGGTTATGATGTTAGCTAAGAATATCACCAACCTGATTGATCATTTATCGAGTATGAAATGATATTTAAAAATTTTATGTGTCTTATAAATACACCCTAAAATACTTTAATCACTTAAAACAACTTGAAATAGGTTATGGAGTGACAAAATATGCACATAACTTATGATGAACAAAACCTTAAATCTATCAGATCTACCCTAAACTCTGTTAATCAAGGTTTAAGGTGACCATTAAAATTAAATTATAAGACTAACACAATGATAAACATGTAAAAAATAATAACAATCAAAATTTTAAATTATTGGGGTGATAGTTAGACCTAGGAGGTCAAACTTATCAACAATTACTTTCTTGGACAATAAGATAGATACTAATTTCTTATTATTTGTGGTCCTTGGACCTTGTCTAGAAATTTATTGAAAATATCTATGATATATTATCTTGGTATGTGGGATATTTAAAAAATTCCATTGCTTGTGGCCCTTGGCCTTATTGTAAGACATTACATGAAATTATTATGTGTTATTCTTGTGTGGTTTTTAATATTGATTATTTGTTCCATGTTTCATATCATGAAATTTTACTATGGCTACTTAACATATGTTCTTCATTTCTAAATTTATCTAGACATGACACTTGTGTGCCTCAAATTCAATATGTTGCATACATGTCGACCATAAATATAGTCATAGGTACTTGACAATGCTAATTATTGAAAAATTATAAACCACATGACTTATGCAATATTACACAAATATTATCATATATTCCTCTAATCTAATTATCAATATGTTGGTTTGACCCTTATTTTATCATTACTATACATAAAAAAATTCAATGTTAAATAATCAAGCTCCTTAAAATCACCTTCAGACTATTAACTATAAAGGAACGTTGTATTTGATCTTATTGGACAAGTTTTCACTAAGAAAACAAGAGTGAAATGTTCCCCTATGCACCTAGAATGGTCATGTCTTGCATGAAATAATGACTAATTTTTCAAAATTTAAAAAATCCTTTTAGGTCTTACCACACATCACATGGTTGGATAAATAAATTTTCAAAATATTTTCCTATAAATACATGTCAAAAATCACTCATTATCCCCACTTATAATTAACTAATTCACATTGAAAAAATATGTGTTATTCTACCCAAATTCTAATTCACTCATAAGGATCATCCATAATCCAATTTAAGTTCCCTCTAAGGAAATTAAGAGATATCATTTTCAATTATATAATCCATCTTTTATTTGCATACACATAGTCAAAGGAGCATAATTACATGTTCACTCTAAGTGGGAGAACTACGTGGTTCCTTCCTTAGAGTATTATATACATATGCAAAGGTTAATCATCAAAGAGTCGTTGAGGTCAGTTTAGCCCATCCCATCCCCCTCTTTTTCTTGAAAGTTTTCAAGTCACCAAAGTTCTCTAAGGGTTTTAATGATAAGATAAGACAAACAAAAATTTATTCATGACCAAACCCTAGTTATGATATCTCATATTAATCAACATTCATATGCACTAAAGATGCAATGATAAGTTTTTATGAACAACCAACCAAGACAAATATATAGTCAATGGAATCAGGCACATTACACTACTCTCCACTTATATTGGTCATATCCATAGATATCTTCTAATTCTACATCTAATATATCATTTCTAAAATTATACTTTTTTTATCTTGTCATGTCTTCCACCTATCAAAATCAACTAAGATATGTTTGTAGTCAATATATTAGAACACACTACACCATCATCCATTTATAATGGACATGTCCATTTATTGTTTTAATTCTTGATTCAATTCTAAGTGCATAAAATCTCCTTTTATTTTTATTTTCACTAATGTACTATTAGATAAGTCAATGGATATTTGTCCACAAGTTGAGTATATCTCTTCCTAGTGGTTTTCAAAAATAATAATTTTCCATATTTATCTTGTCAAAATTAAAATTGTTAATTATTGTACATCTTTAGTATTCATATATTTTTAATTTTACACCTATAAAATCAAAGACAACTCATGTGTGTTTTATCAAAATAGGGTAAATCACTCATTCTCTAGCCCTACCACCATTGCAATTATTTCATACACCCATACATGATTAGTCTATAAAGCTAGTGGTTAAACATATGAAAAATCTTTCTATAGACCAATCAAAGGAGATTAGTTGAATCTACTAGATAGCCAATTATTTTACCCTAATTTAAGTTTATAAACATTAATATGATAGAAAATAATAGAATAATTTATATTGATATATATGGCATTCACACATACATATAAGAGTAAAATATTAATAATGGTTGCAATTATTTGGCAAGTGGAATATGCTAAATATATTAAGTATAACAAAGGGATGAATACTTAGCTTTTTTTGTTGATTACATGACTATGAGTATGTTTTTATAGCAGAAAATAGACTAGAGTAATCATGTAATTCATCTAATTAAAGAATTGTGTTTTTGTCTACCCATGGTTGATTTCATAAAATTTATGTCAATATTGACCTAAGTGGTCGGTAGTGACATGTGACAAAATATGGGTCTGTAACCATAAATTCATCTATTCATGTCTCTAAATTTTTTGTATGTATGATGTTTAACCCTGATGATGCATTTAAATCTTTGACTATTCTTGCTTCACCTTGAAACCCTATGTGTTCTTGTCATGGATATAAGCTTGAAAAATTTGAGAAAGTGTAATGAGATGAGCTGACTCCAATAACCCATGTTTGATGATTGACTACCGAATACATATCTAACCTCTAATGAGGTAAATCAATCCATACATAATTCTCTTAACTAGTGTGATTATGCATTTTTCTCCTTCACTATATAAATGTAGTTAATGATTTAGATTTGATTCTTGATAATAATTTCTTTGATTCTTGATGGGGCATTATAGTGGGCTTGTCATAAATGAATACAATACAATAGAAAAGTAATGACTAGCCCATCATGAAAGATATTAACAACATCAATGAAGAATATAACAAGTAAAACACTAGCTTACACCATTGCTATGTGTCAATGTCACATCCTAGTAAATAGCATATCCATGAATCATTATGTAATACATGAGTGAAATATCAAGGTGTGTGTGTGTGTGTGTGTGTGTGTGTGTGTGTGTGTGTGTGTGTGTGTGTGTCTATATATATATATATATATACAAGTTTACCTATATTTATATGACCTATTTGACATGGTATATATATATATATATATATATATATATATATATATATATATATATATATATATATATATATATATATCATGACATGGTAAATAGGTCATATAAATATCATCCACATATAGTATGGTTAGCATATTTATGCATAATTTTGGTTTACCCTTATCTATAATTTCTAACATTGGATCTTTGTATTTTCTAGTTTATTGTACAATAAGGTCTAAATGGAATGAACAAGGCTTGGGTTTCATGATTTTAATGTTAAATTTATTATTTAATAGCCTTTGGTCTATTTTAAATCAATTTGAATTGATAAAACCTTAGTCCAAGTTTAATTTAAGTACTTGATTTGAATCTGGTAAGAACTTTATACATGGGAACATTTTAAATAATGTTATGGGATTAGTTTATTTTTATCCTAAGGCTTATTCATGTTTTTTAACATGACCAACCTTAGTCTAAAATTCATTAATGGTCTTGATTATGTCCTAAGACCCCTCAATCATTTTATTATTCCTACAGTCTAAGCTAAATGCAAGGTCCTTTTGTTATGTTTCTAAATTTCAGGACTTATGTTGTTGCCATTTCTTTTTCAAACTTATCTTTATGCAAAATTTATCATCATCATTTTTTTCTAAATCTTAACCTTTAGATTTTTGAGAAGGACCATTAAATTTTTTTAACATACCCTTTGAGTTTTCTACAATGACCCTTCAGAATTTTGTCATCGAACATTTTGTTCGATGTAAAAATCCCAAAATAATACCCCACAACAATCTCAATAATGCAATTATCTCAAAATAGAAGCCAAAAGGTACATACCCTTTGAGATTTGTGCAACTTACCATTTTGAAGTTTCATCAAGGACACTTGCCCTACATAATTTCCTTTCAACCTTTTTGAAATGGCCCTTTTCCCTCTAGATTACCCTTTAGGATTTCTAAAAGTGCCTATAAAAGTACCCTTTGGACCTTTTTAAAATGACCCTTTGGGATTTTTGTCATCATTGCTTTGACCTATGAAATAATTCTCCTAAGACAATTTCCTCAAGACATTTATTTCATCAGACTCTTTTGTGTCACGGTCATGTTAATATGTTTTTAAAGTTAGCCTAAGACTTTGGATTGAAGCCTTATCTATACTAATTGAAATGAATTATGCTCAAATATGAGATTAAAACTAAACTAAAATGGATATTCATAATGATACTTAATCTAAAGAGAATTGGTTAAAAAATAATCAAAAGGAAGGGTAGGGTAGAGAGAAAATATATTATTGACCGTTACTCTAGACATCATGACAAAGTTCAAATCTCATCCAGGCATGCATTTAACTAGTGTATGACATGAAATAACATAAGCTCAAATCCTATCAAATATCAATTGAACATCTAATAAATGTGGGAAATAATGTAAATAAGAACCAAGTTTACTTTAAGGATTTACCCCTATGAGTAGATAGCATATGCACATCTATAAATACAGAGAAAAAAATGAAGCAAACTACAAAACATTCAATTAACCTATCATCGACAGAAGTTAACAATTTTGCATTTAAAGGTACACACCAAGTGTCTATAATAACTATTTAAATGTGGAATTTGGAATTCGGAATAGAAAAGTGAGAGAGAAAACATACAAAAATTCACATAAACAAAATGAGACAATTCTCTTAGAATTCCCTACCTGCATTATTTGATCAAATTTTACCCAAGTTTTGGCTCAAAGCCCCCCCCCCCTTTTGATAATGGACAATACCACTCTTATATCAGATCAAGGTGGTATGTTTGTCAGTCTTGTCTAGTTACAATTGTACAAGTGTATAGGATAGGCATCTTTTATGTTACACTATAGAACAAATGGCCTTTTCCTTTTAAAAGACTAGTCTATATATAATTTGTTTCACAAATTACACGTGGTTGTGAACTTTTATTAGATTGCTCACTAGTGGTCTATAGTCCAATTCTAAATTAAATTATACTTGTACTAGTGATAGTGATAGTTCAATTTATTAGGCTTGATTTATGGTAATCACAAGGTCAAACTAAAGCTTTTCTAAAGAGTTTATAGTTTTTAAATGGTGGTATCATTTAGAATTATGTGAGCATTATACCTTAGATAGTGTATTTGTATTTTGTTTTTCATGGGTCCACTAGATATTTAGTTCTTATTGTTTTTATGCTTATATTGCATTGTACTAAAACTTGCATGGCATCCCTATGACACTATCATGGAAAAATTTATCATCAATGTTCAAATAATAACTATTTCCTTTTAAAATCCTCCCTTCACCTCGCACCATCAAATTAGCCTTGTTCATATTGGCACAAGTCATTGATCTCAATCTTAGGATTTGAATACCATTGGTTGTCTTGGTTATATTTCTTGTGGTTATGATAGGTGTCATTACTACATTTTCTTTGAGCTATGTTGAAAATTCTACATCAATCATGCACCATTGGATCTCTCTTAGGCAAGCAGACACATGTTGATCATGAAAGATTCCTAGGCTTTAATATGTACTAGTCTCTAAGGTTCTGAAACTTGGTACTCTCATGGGAGTTTTATAGCTCATTGAGAATTATAACTTGATCTCACCCCATTTGATCAATTATATTTGGGCAAATTCACTACATTAGATCTCAATCTAAGAGTTGGATCGATATTGGCTGCTCAATATCTTTTTAATGAAATGGTGACACCTATCACCACCTCACTTTTCTTAGAGATTTATTTAAACCTTGAACTGGTATGTACACTCAGATCATTTTCATGTGACCAAATGATTATAGATCCTACAAAGATGCACAATGTTTAAGTAAGGTTCAAGGAACATATAGAAATTAGTATAATGTTTTCAGACTATGGTTATTTCATGTTAAATAAACATGACTTAAGACCTTAAGCTGAGAACATTTAAGCTAAGCTTTGAGCATAATAAAAGGGACCCCATGAAATAAAAGAGACATAACATAGAGTTTTTAGTCTAAGCTAGAAACATAATAAAAAGGACCCTACAAATATAAGACATGGCATAGGGTTTAGCCTACGATTTTTGTTGCATAAATGCAATTTAAAACTTTAGGCTAAGTCTGGGATAATAAAGGGGAACCTACATTAGCTAGACCAAGTTAATAATAAAATAGAACAAGGGGTCATGGGATATAAAAGAGACATCGCGTAGATTTTTTAAGATAAGTCTATATCATGGATAATTCTTCCCATGCAAGTTTGAAATTAATTCAAAATGGGACCTAGGTTAAAACATTATACATGGCTTAAAAATGGATCCAATTAATCATGAACCAATGGCTAATAAAGATCAATTTAACATTGAAGAATGAAAACATTAAACATTTTTATTCCTAAATGATATTTCATTGATCTGAACACACAAGAAACAAGTTTTAGTAACATTGGAAGGGCTGAAGCCAAGATCATACCAAAACCATATCCATTAATCCAAGAAGGATTGGTTCTTATAAACAATAGGAAATATTAAACTTAGGGCTCGTGGAACCTAAAAATCTTAAATAAAAGTATTAGATCAATGTTTTAATCTAGGTCTAGATCATATTAAAATGACCCTTTGAATAATAAAAGATATGTCATAAAGTTTTTAGCCTAAGTTTATGTCATAAAAAGAGGTCCTATGTATAATTTCCTAGCTTGGTCTCATATCATTAGATCTAGTTTGGGTGAGTAGACATGCTATGTTAAATCATTATCTATGGGTTTGAGAAATATTGGTTCCTATCTATACTAATCCATGAGGTCATGATACTTGGAAGTCCTATGTGCTTTCTAAACTATACCCTCTTCCAATTTGGTCATGCTAACATGGTCTAGCCATGTAGTGGAATATTATTTGGTTTGAGTTGCTTTTTAAAAGTTAATATCCATCTCACACCATTATATGTACTTCATTTAGATAAATGTTCATCATCATATCTTTAAAAGATTGTCAAGCTTTAAGCTAGGCTTATATTTCCAACATTGATCTCCCATCATCTGATTATCCATCTGAGTAGCATTTCATAGATTGTGACTTAGGTAGTTAAACATGATTGGTTCCCTATGAATAATAGGAAATATTAAAATTATGGTACAAGAATAATAATAACTTAAGCTAAAGTCCCAGATTAATTTTCTCATTTCCATTAATAAATAAAGCTTCAATATAAAGTCTTAGGCTAAGTTTAAAAACATATTAAAATGACCGTGGCATAAAAGAGTTCCATGAAATCAATATCTCTAAGAAATTGTCTCAGGCAAATTATTTTGTAGGCCAAAGAGGTGACGAAAAAAATCCTTAAGGGTCACTTTTAAAAAGTTTTAAAGCTTACTTTTAAAAGATCTAAAGGGCACTTTCAAAAAGACTGAAGGGTAATCTTGAAGTGTGAAGGGCCATTTAAAAAAGGCTAAAAGGAAATTATATAGGGCAAGTGTCCTTGAAAAAACTTTCAAAGGGCAAGTTTAACAAATCCTAAAGGGTATGTGCCTTTTGGCCTCTATTTTAGGAAAATTGTATTGACATGATTGTTATAAGGAATTGTTTCAGGATTTTTGCATCAGAAAAAATGTCTGACAATAAAATTTTCAAGGATCATTTTAGAAAAACCAAAGGTTATGTTCAAAATATTTAAGGGTCCATTTTAAAAATTTTAAGGGTATGCTTCATTAAAAATTGCTACAGGGAAAATGTTGTGGAAAGATAAGTTCAAAAAAGAAATGTTGAAAACATAAGTCCTTAAAGTTAGAAATATAATAAAAAGACCTTGCATTTAGCTTAGACTTCAGGAATAATAAAAGGATGAATGGGTCTTGGGACATAAAATGGACCATTAATGGTTGTTAGATTAAGTTTTGGTCATGTTGAAAAATATGAGTAAGCCTTAGGATAAAAATAAACCAACCCCATAACATTATTTAAAATGTTCCCACATAAAACATTCTCATCATATTCAAGTAAAGTACTTAGATTAAACTTAGACTAAGGGTTTAGAAACTCAACTTGATTTACAATAGACCAAAGGCTAGTAAAGAATAAATTTGACATTAAAATGATGAAACCCAAGCATTGATCATTCTAAGTAGACCTTATTGGACTTGTAGTTGTAAAACATAAAGATCCAAAGTTAGCAATTATAGATAAGGACAAACCAATATGATCACCATACCAGATGTGGATGATATTCAAATAAAATAATGTGAAAACATTCTAGTGACACTTTGATCCAGTGAATCTTCTATTTCCAGTTAAAAATTTGCATAATTTGACACAAGGGTCCCCATTTTTTAGAAATGGGGGTATGTTGACCTCAACAAATTCTTCATGTATCTTTTATATCCTTATGTTTGTATCAAATGGAGTGAAGAAGTGTCATTATGCACACATTCTCAATTGATCCATTTTTTCTCAAAACACTATGTATGGGTTATTATTTAATCTTAAATTTATATAAATGAGTTAACTAGAATTAAGAAGATTATATTAGCTTTTAAAAAAAGGTGGTGAACTAACCTAATGATTATGATAATTTATATAAAACTTAAAAATATAGTACTCTCAATTTATAGAAGTGATATTTCTAAATATGGTAAATTGTAACTATTGATAGATATTGAAATAAATTGGAAACAAATGGTACTTATCTAGCTTACTGAGCACATGCAATTCTAGGTAGGAATAGTCTATAAATGGACTCGAAGATGATCCTATAATAGTCATCATAGTTTAGGAACATCCTTTCTATGGCCTTAGATGCTTACATTAGATATGGATAGTTATGTCAATATAGGTGTCTAAATATGTCACATTTATCCTAATAAAATAGTGATTGGATATGGATGTGACCATATAGATCCTATTGGGGTTTATATCACCTTTATCATCATGTATTCAAATTTTTGACATGGGTCTTCATTCTTCTCAAATGATAAAACCCTAAGTATTCACCCTTGGAGTGACTATGAGAAAAATGTCTTATTAAGATCACAATGTAGAGCTAGCTCTATTATGGGGTGTTTCCTACACATTAAATACTTTGGAGAGGGCCTTAAACCAATTTAGTTATCCACTACATGTTGGCTTGTGTGTGAACAAAGGTACAATGTGTGATAAGTAAAAAAATGCAGTGAATTAGTTTCTAACTTTGAAAATATGGCTCATGGGCTACTCTTTGAATGCCTTGGACTTGTATAAATATTTATACTATGATTAGTATGTAAATAAGCATAAATAGGGTAGGTTTTATCACTTGAATGATTGATTAAGTACTTCTTTGTATATTTACTTATGAGTATTATGTGATTTTGAGGTATTAAATCACTTAGTCTAACCTTTTCGTTACATTTATTTTTTAAATTAGATGACTTTTGGGCATGTGTAACTTTTTAAGAAAATGGACACTTGCATTGACACATGTGTCTACTTAGGATGCACGCATCCAAGAAGCTAGAAAATAGGTGTATGTCTAAAACTAACAATGAAAGTTAATAATCAAGTTTATAACTTTTTTAATAATATATAAGGCTTGGTCATCATAATTAAAATGGTTGGATTAAGAGATAAGTAATTAGGTAAAAAAAGATAGCTAAATCTAGCCTTTCAATAACAAGAATGTATAGAAATGAAATGTATAACCATGATATGTATTTTCCAAGTGTACAAGGCTAAAGTAACATATAAATTAGATTTTACTATCTAAATTTCCAACTTTAATATATTAATTAAATTTTTAATTTAAATGAAATAAATATGTACTTGGGTGTCTACAACACACCTTTACTTTGCATGTGCCCAAATTGAGTGATGCTTTTGGTGATTAAATTGTAACCAAGAACATGTTATAGTTTATAAAAAGTGTATGAAATATGGAATTTAAATAATTTGAAATTAAGAAGACCAAGGTTATTATTAAGCATGTGTCATGATACAACCATCTTGCCTTTTAAAAAATTTATTTTAAATGATGCTTCACTATGAAGCTTTGAGGCTTAGATTAGGATAGTTATCAACTTGAAAATGTGCATGCGCGCACACACGCGAACACACACACACACACACACACACACACACACACACACACACACACACACACACACACACACACACACACACACACACACACACACACACACACACACACACACACACACACAAACCCTTATTTGAATCACTTTAGAAACATATATATCTAGTGAGAGTAGATGTAATTAAATATAACCTATAATTATGATGAATTTAGATGATTTTATCAAAGCTATCTCACAAATATGGTAAGATTATGTGATTTAATCAACTTAACCTTCAAAAATTGAACCAACTACTACAATATATTAGGTCAATAATAGTCTATCATATGTGTGTGTGTGTGTGTGTGTGTGTGTGTGTGTGTGTGTGTGTGTGTGTGTGTGTGTGTGTGTGTGTGTGTGTGTGTGTGTGTGTGTGTGTGTGTGTGTGTGTGTGTGTGTGTGTGTGTGTGTGTGTGTGTGTGTGTGTGTGTGTGTGTGTTCGCGTGTGTGCGCGCATGCACATTTTCAAGTTGATAACTATCCTAAGCTAAAATTTAGGTTTAATAATAGTAAAAATGTATACAATGTTGCCACAAATATGTTTCTAAATCTTATAATTGTTTAATATGATGAATTTAAAATTGGTGCAAGTGTGGAGGACATGTTTCTATGACATTTTACCACTAAAAATGAAAAAATTTAGAACTCTTGTAGATGTGAAGAACATGTTTCTATAACATTCCCCCATTGCAATCTAAAGACGTTGATTATTAA
The DNA here is from genome assembly GCA_037957365.1 of Torreya grandis. Lineage (NCBI taxonomy): Eukaryota > Viridiplantae > Streptophyta > Pinopsida > Cupressales > Taxaceae > Torreya > Torreya grandis. The sequence continues at coordinate 468,747 of JARHVA010005775.1, read as the reverse complement.
ATAAGTGTGGATATGATGACTTTTTGATATGCCCTCATTGAAATATAAAACTATGAAAGTATGAAATTGATGCCTCTATGACATGGCCCCACTGATATTTGCACCCTTTTGAGGTGAGGGGAAGTATAATCTAATATTTTACTTTCATCAAAAGGATAAGATAATTTTATAAGTTGTGTAGGGATCATGTTTCATATAGGAGTATCATGTTTATGTAGATATAACATTAAAACACACTGTATGTGATCATATCAAGTCTAAATATGCATGATATATATTATTAAAACATCTAGAGAGTAATATTATAAGCTCATTGCATAATCAAGCACACCCAAAAGATCACTCAAAATCAAAGAAAAAGGAAATGGCCCAAGAATACTTGATAAATTGGGCATGTTCAAATATTACACAATCAAATGGATGTGACTTTGTAAAATGTCCATAAATCATAAAATGATATATTAAAATGTACATACAATAGAAAGTGACATTTAAATGTCCAAATATGAAATCAAAGGCATAGGGACTATAATCAATGGATCATATTAACATTTTCAAATAGTCAATACAATGCAAGATAATAGCAAACAATTAACATAGTCAAGGAAATGCATAAATTAAATCGTGGAATATAGGTAACCAACATGAAGATAGCATAATAATTCATAAACATGTGTTTTCAAAAAACATTAAGTACATAGCATATCAAATGCACTATGAATGGTATCAGTATGGATATAGGCATGTGTAAGTATATAAGATCAAACATGAGAATGGAAAGTGGTCATAGAATAATACAACTTTGGTGTATCATGATCAAGAAAGAAGATTCCCTCAATGCACCTATGATATGAGTATGGGGAAAGCTCAATATTTTTATGTGCATATATCATGTATTTGGGTATGCTTGTATCACACTCAAATGAAGTGTGAAACATATGTGTATATAAGAAAGAGATGATGTGTTATCCACTAACATTAATCAATAAAAATACATGTAATAAATAGTACACCTACGAACATGCTGAAAATTTTAGTGTTTTTGAATTATTTTAATATTTTTGCATTTTTAAAATATTTAATTTTTTTATTTATCTAAATATTTAGATGATTTTAACCTTAGGTTGGATAATTTTCATTATTTTAATAATGGTAAGATAGGTGAAAATGATACATGGCATGCTCTTCTTCATAATTTACATGTGAGGTAGAAGAAAAAATGCTATCATGTGGTATATGGATTATTTTTCCATCATGGAAAAAGGAGATACCTTGATGATTTTGGTCAATTTTAGCTTCCATATGGTATAACCAAAGAGTTCCCAATGTGAATGAATATTTTTATTTTGTGGCATAACCCAAACCCTTATTTGAATCACTTTAGAAACATAAGAAATTTATATATTATGTTTCCCAAGGAGTCTTTCCAACCTCCTTTATTTTTTAAGTCCTTTAAATCAAAACCAGGTTGGTATGTCTTACATTGCATTTTTTTTGGATTGTAGAGGGTCAACATGGTTATGTCAAAAAAATAATCATCCATGAATAATTTTATTTTTAAATATTGTTGTAATGGATGCCTTTTTATTTTTTCGACTTGAGTTGTTTCCTCTCTCTTGTAAATATTGCTATTATGGCTAGTTTTAGTTGGAAAGGTATAGAGTTTGAGATTTGATTTTGTAAAGTAACACAAATATATATAAACATCCTAATATAATATATTGAGAGAATAAAAGGACTTGTGTAATTTTATTTATTATAGTGGATAAAGAAAACCCATACTAAGTATGAATTATACTTCTAAATCGAAGGGGGTATATCCAAAGGAATAAAAAATACCATTGAATTAAATAGTATAGTCTTGAATAGGTTCATGCTCATTTTGAGTTAGGTTTCTCAAATAGTCCAATGTTATCTTGGGTAGTGTGTGTTTATGAAAATTAAATAAAAATACATCTTAATATTTTTGAATATTTTATTATTACTAAGTAAGTTCTTAGTTGGTTCTATAACCTCCCTGATGGCCAAAGGAGTGTATATATTATTTAAAATGAATTGAAATATTTCCTTTACCATCAAAGCTAAAAAAATAAATGCATGATAAAAATGGAAGGATATATATATATATATATATATATATATATATATATATATATATATTCAAATACATTTCAAGTAAGATTTTGGTCTGATAAGATATTATCTATAAAGTTAGGCTCATGGGAGGACATTTGCAATTTGATAGTAGCCATTTATTGTTGAAGATCTCCTATGGTAGTCATCATAGATATAATTTCATTAGGAGAGGTTGGTGAGGAAGTTTAATATTTAAGTATAGATTGAAAACTTCCACCCAAATTAAATATAGGCATACAAGTATTGAATATTTGAACCTTTGGTATCTCATTTTGAGATATTGGAAAATTTAAAATTGGTTAATACATGAAGGTTCACCAACCTTTGGTAATGATATATAAATTATAAACTTAGGTAGTTTTGGTAAATGTACATATTATGGTACATTAGTAAATTTTAGCATGAATGAATACTTTGGAATATAAAGAACCTTTAGTTTAAATACCTTGGTTGATATTGGTAAGAGTGTATTTTTTAGAAGATTAGTATTTGTTTCCACCTTAGGTTTCTAATGCACCCTTGTTTTTGGTTCCTATTATATTTGGTAAATATTACATTATGTCTTTATTTTCCTTTATCAAAATCAATATTAAATGGAAGAATAGAATAGTCATCACCCTTAATGAGGGGAATATTGTTTATAAATGTTTTAAATATGGGAGTTTGAATCAATGTATTTGAAGAATCATTCCCTTTTTGATAAATTTTTAAGTAATCCATAATGACATTATGTATTGGGTTTTTTTTTATAATCAGACAATGGAAGATTTGGCCCATATGGTTCAAATGTGGATGTAGGAGATGAAGGAAAAGTTTGACTATATTTTTTAATATTTTTCAACTTAGATCTTGGAATGATGGTGATATGGACCTAGTTATAGGGACATTATCTACCACCATTAAAATATTTGAGACAATATACTTTTGTATTTTTAAAAAATACAAAGGTAGTCAATTTTCACTCCTTCCTTGATATAAATTTGAATAGTTTCATAATCATAGTCACCAAAAAAATATATATCATCCATGATGAATGAAGTAAGGAAAAAATATTAGGAAAAAGGAGGTAAAGAGAATAAAATATGTAATAATTACATGAAAAATAAACTCATAGGTTGCATTTACCAAATTTTTAACCCTAAATTTAGATAAATGGGGTTATCTAGGTTTAAGAGGATTAAATTAGCTTTTACACAAAAGTGGTGAAATAGCATAATAAGTATACCAATTAATACAAAAATAAAAAAAATTATTATTTTAAATGTATAAAATTGAGATTGATAAAATAGTAAAGTACAACTATTGATAGACATTTCAATGAATTGAAAACAAATGATACTTAGTTGGTATATTGTGCACATGTAGATCTGGATAGGAAAAAGTTGGAATTAGACTAGAAGATGATCCTATAATAGTCTTTAGAGTATGGTAATTTCATTAATGTGTCCTTAGACACTTGCATTAGATCTAGAAAGATGCATTAACATAGGTGTATAACTATTCTACAAGTGTCTTATACAAAATAGTGACTAGATCTATATACAACCAAATAGAGCCTTATAGGTTTTCTATCACCTTTCTTCTAAGGTATTCAAATCATTCATAAAAGATATCACTCTTTTTAAAATTATCAAACCCTAGCTCTTCAACTTTGGAGTGATCTTGGTAAAAGTGGGTTAATGGGATCACAGTGTCGATCTAAACTATTATACCCTTAACTTATAGTGTATCTAGGGATGAGTGTGGTCAACTTGTGCCTTACACATGTTCATATTGTCTTGTATTTCTCCATGTACTTAGTATGGTAAACATGTGGAATAACCTTGGCTAATTAGAGTATATATAAGAGGTAGTGGTTAGTATTTTATCATTATATTGTAAATTCTATTCTTATTTCATTATTTTGGAGGTTTCCCCCTTGAAGTGGATCAGTCATAATATTTAACTACAATGCATTTTCAAAAAAAATTATTTTTATTATATTTATTTTGATCTTAATTATAATATATATATAATTCTATTTTTGTGAATCATCGAAGTAATTACACTATAAGTGGTATCAGATCTTGGATTTGGGCAAGTTTATGTGACGTAGATTTTAAGGTCTAGCATCCTAATCACTAAAAAGCTAAAAAAAAAGACGTGTGATCTGAAAGGAATTAAACTTTATCATCATCATAGATTTGTTTTTAAGGTTAAAAAAAAAAGCGAACATTTTTTTTAGTAATAGAAAAGAAAAAAATAAGTCTGGAAATTTTTTTTACCTTATGGAAATTAGCAGTCATTGGATTTATCTTTGTGAGATGATTGCAATAGTATATTCCACTAGTGTACTTTTTTAGGTAGAAAATTTTCACCCTTGTGCACATTAGTAACTTTATCTTGGTAAGGTAATTATAAAATGTACATCTACTAGTACATTTTTTTAGGCCAAAACCCTATTAAGGTTTGTGCATGTTAGGGCCTAACACTCATGGTTGTAGGAAAGGGAAAGAAATGTCTAATAATTCTCAAAAAGATGACATGGAGTCAAAATTTTTTGATATTAGTATTTTGGAGATAGATTAGAAACTTAAGTTAGAGTTTTAGTGCATGGTGAAAAAATATAATCTTGACATGGTTAAAAGGGACCTCACATGGCTGAGAGGGGACTTACATAGCATTTGAGATCAATTTCAACAAATCATTGGGCAATAGGCTAAATTTTCAACTCAATAATTGTAAAATAACCCTCTACTACTTATTTTTTGTTCTTATCCTCCAAAAAATCATAATGCCAACCATGGTACGAAGCCATTGTTTCCAAACTTTGATATATGTAGGTTTGTTGGTAATGATCCACTCACATGGATTACTCAAATTGAAAATTTATTTGATCTACATCATACTCCATATTTATAAAATGTGGTCATGGCCTCTTTATATAAGAAAGGAAAATAAAATGTGGTGCCAGATGCCCTCTCCTAATGGGATAAATTATTTTAGGAATTGTTATTTTCCATGACCATGTGGTAGGCAAATTTGCTAGAGGAAACAATATATGAATGGGAGAATGACATTTCTACCAAGGATTTGATTTGAAATCTTTAGCAAGGTTCTAATGTATTTAAAAATTTTATATTGATGGGTAACACATTATGGTATAAAGATATATTATACCTATGTAAGAAATCTATCCTCAAACATAAAATTATCCAAGAAACTCATGCTTCTCCACTTGGATGTCACTCTAGAGTTTTGAAAACATGACATAGAATTAAGTAGGATTTCTTTTCAAAAGGACTCAATGAGGATGTACAAAAATATGTGGTTGAATGCATGGTTTTTCAATAAAACAAAAGTGAAACCATTAAGACCCCAGTTCATTTGTTGCCTTTATCCATCCATAGTAAACATTAGGAGGGGCTTTCCATGGACTTAATTATGGGGTTACTATTTGAGATCTAGATTTCACCCTAGCTGGAAGTAGAAGTATTCAAGTACTACTTCTAAATCTAGCTCAACATGGGACTGACCCTAGGCTATGGGTATCCTATAATGGGGTCAAACCTCAAGTATTTTTAATGAATCTAACTCTTCTAATGCATCATTTTATCTCATTCCCACTACTAAAACCTATGAATGACCAAGGAAAAGGGAGGGAGAGAGAGAGAAAGATAAATTTGAAATGGAAACCTAAGATAAAGATGGTGATGCACCTAAATATTGTTGATCCACTCTACTTGACTCTTAAACACTAATGAAACAAGCACAAGACTAGATCTAGGATCTCAAATATCTATCATACATTAGTATTTCATGAAGAGGTTCACCAAATGACTAAAAGATGAGGGAAATGATGGAGAGGTATAATCTAAGACACTAACTAGTCATAGTATCCATATGCAGGCTTCAATCAAAAGATGTAGAACACTAGACATGACCTGAATAACAAGATGAACTAGTAACAAAGTGAGATAATGACTTGACAAGGGAGAGATTTTTACCACATATGAAAATTTGACATGTACACACTATACCAGAGCAATGAAAATTGAAGAATAGTCTTGTATTCATTTTAAGAGGTTATAAACTCCATCTTTATAGAGTTTAGTCATGCCCAATAAAGGGAGTAGAGAGATTATAGAGAGTATCCAATTTTTGGATCAAAAGCCTTTATATATAGTAGAAAAGATAGAAAAGAGAACTAGGAATAATGCATCAAAGAGTGGAGAAAAGTCATCAAGATCAACAAGTGAGTTGGTAACTCATTGATTGTTTTTTGTATACATGATTTGATCAAAAAATGGATCTCCCTTTCATTCCAATAATTCTCGAGCTCCTCTCATTAGATGAGAGATCCCACTAGAAGATAAGGGTTTGTTCCATGTGATGACAAAGTCTATTTGGGTAGAATCGATGCCCTTAACTACTTCTCCAACTACTAGCTCACCACTTTGGGAACTTAAGCCCACTTGACATGTTCATAAGGATTAAATTTTTGAATCTTGAAACTGACAATACCATGCCATGAATAGTGGTTAGTACCTATTTTTTTTTTATGATGGATCAATGTTGATAGATGAGACCCTTTACATTAAACACATATCTACTCCATTTCCATGTCTAGATCATAGGTTCATCTATAGGTAGAAAACTAGTCTAAGATTATTGTCTTTCTTATAGTTGTCTATATTTATGTAGACATATAGACTACATAGCCTCTTTTTTGGATTATAATAGGTCTAAATAGACCCATTCTATCTCTATAGGAACTAGTAGTTCACCATATAAAAGAATCCTTCTTAAAAATGGCAAACATAGTTGCATAAATAACCCCACCTGATATAAATTTATGAATCAAAGGTTTGTATTTATCTATAATAATGATCTTTTATATTCTTTATCACCTTGGTTGCATCAGTGTGTCCCTTTAATGGCATTATATTGAGCTTTAATGGTGACATGATGATCCTACAAGGCCTATTTGCCTTAATCAAAAATGGTTTCCTAACTTTTGTCAAAAGTCCTTGGCTCACCTTTATTTTAATTGGCTATCGATCATGACTTGGACTATTGACATATTGACCTTTGTTTGCATCATTGATCCTGATCTGTATGATTAAATGAGAGCCATCAATATTTCCCTTAACTTTTCTACTCTATCCAAGATTGTGCCACATGTCAAATATGCATTTATTTTAAGATCCTATTGCTAATTTGTAGCCTCATGCACTTACAACACTTGTGGCCTCTCAATCCCCTTAACCTTTTGATTCATCTCGCACCATGAAACTTTAGATCTACATAGACCCATTGTTTGAAACCTAATGGCTACTTCACAAGATTAAAATTGATGTTTGCACCTACATCAATTGATGTTCACATAACCATCATTGATGTGCATGCAACCATAAATTTTAAGCTCATAAGGGTTATTTTTCTCAAGCTTTATTTTAACATTTATGCATATGTCTTACTATGGATGTCTAAATTTGAAGCTTCATAACTCAAGCCATAGAACTTCCATGGGCATGAAAATTTTAGAGGATAATCCTAGTATGAATAACTCCATGGCATTACAATATTTTGGCTAGTGATGATTTTTGAATGAACTTATAAAATATGTAAGTAAATTGGTTTGTTTGTTCTTGCATGATGTCCTAGAGATATTTTGGTTCACTTAGGTGTATACTTGACCTTTTCATGAATTTCTAAGGCTCGAATGATCTCTTAGGGATTATACAAAACATGATTCATGCTCCTAAATGTTATGACCACCATGGAAACCTATTTTTCTAAATTTGGACAAATTACACTTTAAGGGAACTTAAAGTGTTTCAAAAGCTTTATAGGATTCATGATCTTTTTGGTCCAATAATTCCATATAGAACATCTATTTCTCTACTCATCCATTATCAACCTAATTCAACTAGGTAGAAGCTTGGTATGTGGGCCAAAAATGGCCAACATCTTTGGTGACTCATAGGGAAGAATTCCTATCTATGCAAGAGAACCCAAACCATGTTACTTTATATATTTTATTGGGCATAGAGTCTCTACTTGGTTCAGACATATTGACCTAGATTTACAAATAGTTATCAATCTCACTCTAGCCTCTCTTGAAACAAACAAAGCACTAATAAAAGAACAAATAAGATAGAGTTCCCAAGGCACTTATTGAAGGGAAACCAACTTACTAAATAAAATGTGTACAAAGGAACTTATAGAAAATAATGAACTTACTTTAATATATACAATATTGGATATAATTTCACAAACATCTACATCCTAGGTCAAATGGAAAAACTATGAATATCATTCACTTGTAATAAACCATGCTAAAAAATACCTTACTTTGGAGGTATTTGAATTGGTGGGCCAAGTAGCTTGATGGCCAATCCATTTAACATGATCCCGAGTGGATGGAATGGAATGAATATGTCTCCAATATAGATATACTAGTCTCGGTCTTCCAAACTTGGTTCATGTTGGATTATGGGAGCACTTGATTTATTTTGTTCATCACTCTAAATAAATTCTTGCATGAAGACTTCATTTGGGCTCTTGTGAGAAATTAAACTTAATTAAATTGGTGGTTCAAAAAAACCATGTTATTCTACCTTGTCGTTATTTAAATCAAGACTGATCATGCTTAGAGTAGCATGTTCATAGCTTTTTAGAAGGAAATGTCCCTCAACCTATTTAGATTCTTTGGTTATGACATTAAACCACTGCCATAACTCTTTAGGCTCTTTAGTAGTATGATCATCAAATTAAATCACTTGAGCACTTGAGATGTCTCCTTCATCAACCTCACTCAAGATTGCATATTATTTTTCAACTACAAATGAGGGGATATTTGACCATCTAAGGTCTGAAGTATCACACTTATTTTTCTCAAGATCTGATTTGCTTTCCCCTAGCTTTAACATATTATGGACATCTTCATTTTTCACCTCATATTGAAGTGTATCCACATTAGACACCTAGTATTTATATTCTTATTTATCTATGCATAGTTCACCTTCAATCCATTCAAAATATACTCTATTTTCATCTTGAAGGTTGACCTCATTAAGATCCAGTTCATTTGTGTCAAAGTCATACCAAGAGGTTTGGTCTAAACTTAAATTTTCCCTTTTTGGATGAAGTGGAATACCCATCATCATCTCTTCATCATATACACTTTAATTATCCTCTTTAGGTTCACCTATGACTACAAGATTCTCCTTTATTCTTTTTAGAATAAGCTACTTCTTTATGAAGGAGATGGTGGGAGGGTGAAGAAGTTCACCTTTCTTGTAGCTTAGGAGGGTATCCTTCTAGATAGGTAATTTGAATGATTTTTTTAAGTGATTATTTTAATGAGGAGAGAGAGTCTCAAAACTCTTATACACTAATCTCATTGACTAGAGATATGGTTTCTTGATTTATTTCTAGCATAACTAACCCTTCCTCTAGCAATACTAGTTCTTGGACTGCCTTAACTAACATTTCCCTTTTTTTCTTTATGTCCTCCTTGATTGAATTCCATGAGGGTAATGTGAAAGACTTGGGCACATTATCCTTTTCTTGAATGGGTGTGGGAGAGGATGGTTTCATAAGAGAGGGTATGAAACAGTTAGGGTCATAGGAGATAATCCAAAATGGAATAATTTTATAATCTTGAATGAGAATGGGTATAAGGGTAGGAGAGGGAAAACTAATTATATTAGAATAGACATAATCTTTCTCCCATTTCTCAAACACTTATTCAATGGATATTACCCACACTTTCATCTCTTGCTTATCAACATATGGGTAATTAGTTTCTTCAATGGATGCCCATACATTCCAAAAATCTTTATAGAATATCTTTATCCCCATCCCCTGCATGGCATGAATAGGGTACTCTTGTCCAAGATTGACCCCCTCATTGATCTTAATTATTGTTCTTCCTTGATCCAAGATTGCCTCTTGGATTTTTAATAAGGATGGATTTTGACAAGGTTGACTAGGGGTTGATCAGGGACTCTTGAAGTTTGAGCTTGAGGCTCTTAGAGGAGAGAGGGCACATAAGGCTAGTCCAAATGAGCCTTCTACTCTTCATAAGGTATTAACACACTCTCTACATTTTGGACCATGTTTATTATCATTTTTATTCCCTCATTCCTTCAAGATGACCATTGTTCACTTTCAAAAATTAACCATATGTTCTTCACTAATTGAAGAAAACTCCTTACTTTTTGGAGAGCATGGATAGGGATGACTGGAGAAAAATACAAACCCTTACCAATATCCATTTTAAATTCAATATAAAATTTTAATGGTTTATTGACCCCTAAAAATGATGTAATGGGGTAAGATTAGTCTTGATGAGGGGAAGTAGAGAATTGATTTAAATGCAAAGGAGGTTGACAATGGTCGTATGCAGGGGTAAAAGGAGGACAAAGGCATTGATAGGGTTGATAGGCTATTTAAGGTCCACTTGGGGGGAACACATAAACATTATTTTCTTGATAATTATGATTTTGAGGTAGAGGATAAGCATATTGATCAAAATATAACTGATTATACATACTAGATTATGATTATTATAATAATAGTTAGGCTACCTAACTAGCTGATAGATGTTTGGAGTCACCATTGATGTTTGTATAATACCTCCAAAGGCTGATGTGTAGAATAACAACACCAAAAATACTTCCAATAATTTGGACCTTAGTCCCATCAAGCATGCCAAAACTATTTGAGATCTAGATTTCACCCTAACTAGAAGTAGAAGTGTTTAGGTCTTACTTCCAAATCTAGTTCAACATGACATTGACCCTAGGTTATGGGTATCCTATAATGGGGTTAGACCTATAGGATTTTTAATGAGGCTATCTCCTCTACTACATGATTTTCTCATTCCCACTACTAAAACCTATTAATGATAAGGAAAAGGGAGAGAGAGAGAGAGAGATAGAGAGAGAGAGAGAGAGAGAGAGAGAGAGAGAGAGAGAGAGAGAGAGAGAGAGAGAGAGAGAGAGAGAGAGAGAGAGAGAGAGAGAGAGAGAGAGAGAGAGAGAGAGAGAGAGAGAGAGAGAGAGAGAGAGAAAATTTAAAGGGAAACCTAAGCTAAAGATGGTGATGCACCTAAATATGGTTGATCCACTCTGCTTGACTCTTAACCACTAATGAAAAAAGCACAAGACTAGATATAGGATCTCAAATATATATCATACATTAGTATTTCATGAATAGGTTGACCAAATGACCAAAAGCTAAGGGAAATGATGGAGAGGTCTAATAAAAGACATTAACCAATCATAGTATCCATATGTGGGGTTCAATAAAAATATGTAGAATAATAAACATGACCTACATAACAAGATGAACTAGTAACTAGGTGATATCATGACTTGAGAGGGGAGATATTTATACCACATATGAAAATTTAACATGTACATTATACTAGAGCAATGAAATTTGAAGAATAGTCTTATATTCATTTTAAGAGGTTACAAGCTCCATCTTGGTAGAGTTTAGTCATGCCCAAGAGAGGGAGTAGAGGGAATACATAGAGGATCCATTTTTTGGCTCAAAAGCCTCTATATATAGCAGAAAAGAGAGATGGGAATAATGCATTAGATATTGGAGAAAAGACATCAAGATTAAGAAGTGAGGTGATATCTCATTGATTTATTTCTATATACATGCTTTGATAAAAAATGGACCTCCCTTTCATTCCAATAGTCCTTGAGATCCTCTCATTGGATAAGATATCCCACTAAAAGACAAGGGTTTATTCCATGTGATGACAAAGTCTATTTGCATAGAATCAATTCCCTTAACTACTTTTCCAACTACTAGGTCACCACCTTAGGACCTTAATCCCAATTAACTTGTTTATGAGGATTAGATCTTTGAATCCTAAAATTGATAGTGTCATGCCATGAATGGTGGTTAATACTTACTTTTTTAATGATGGATCCACATCGACAGATGAGACCCTTTGCACTAAACACATATTTACTCCATTTCCATGTCTAGATTATAGGTTCATATATAAGTGGAGAACCGATATCCGCTTATTAGTTTTCCTATAATTTTCCATATTAATACAAACCTATAGATTTCATAGCCTCTTTTCTAGATTATAATAGGTCCAAATAAACCCATTCTATCTCTATACGAACTAAGAGTTCACCATATACATGGATCCTTCTTAAAAATGGGGAACATAGTTGTAGAAATAACCCTACCCAATACAAATATATGAACCAAAGGCTTGTATTTATCCTTAATGGTTGTCATTTATATTATTTATCACCTTGGCTACATCAAGATGTCTTTTTAATGGTGTTGGATCAAGATTCAATGGTAATAAGACAATCCTATAAGACCTATTTTCCTTGGTAAAAAATGGTTTCTTGACTTACATCAAAAGTCCTAGGCTCACCTTTGTTTTAATTGGATGTTGATCATGGCTTGGACTGTTGACATATTAAAATTTGCTTGAACCATCAATCTTGATCTATATGATTGAGTGAGAACCATCAATCTTGCCCTTGACTTGTCAACTCTATCCAAGTTTATGCCATATATAAAACACACATTGATTTTAAGAACTTATTGTCATCTTTTAGCCTCACATGCTTATTCCATGTGATGGCTCTTGATCCCCTTGACCTTTTGACTCATCTCACACTATTAGATCAAGATGTACTATGAAATGTGGATAGTTAGATCTGTTGGGACCCACTATTTGAAACCCAATAGCTACTTCATGAGCTTAAAATTAATGTTTATACCCCTATCAAATGATGTTTATGTAACCATCATTGATGTTTGTGTAATCATTAATTTTCAGCTCAAAAGGGTTACTTTTTTGAAGATTTATTTTGACATTTGTGTGGATGTCTTACTCTATATGTATAATTTTGAATCTCCATAAATTGTGTGATAGAACTCACATGGGCATGCAACTTTCAAAGGATGATCCTACTATGAATAACTCCATGGAACTGTAATATTTTGGTTGGCAATGATTTATAAGTGGAATTATAAAAGATGTAAGTGAAGTAGTCCATCTATTCTTATGTGACATCTTAATGATATTCTAGCTCACTTAGGCTTATGCTTGACCTTTTCCATGAATTTTTAAGGCTTGAATGAGCTCCTGGGGATTGTACAAAACTTGCTTCATGCTCTTGACCATTATGACCACCATGGAGACCTATTTTCTTAAATTTAGAGAAACTAAATTTTAAGTGAACATAAAGTGTTCAAAATCTTTGCAAGATGCATGATCTCTTCGGTCCACTCATTCCATCTAGAACATATGTTCCTCTACTCATCCATTAGTAACATAATCAATCTAGGCACAAGATTGGTATGTGGGCCCAAAATGGCCAATAATTATCATAGTCTATGGGTAAAAATGTTATCATGGTTGTTTTTTATTGACTCATGAAGTATGCTCATTTTTTCCCTTATCACATCCATTTATTTCTATTACAGTAGCTACTACTTTTCTCAATATAGTTAATAAATTACATAGTACTCCAAAGATCATTGTAAGTGACTGATATCCCATTTTTACTATTAATTTTTGGACTAAATTATTTGTATGTTTGGGAACATAATTATCTCATAGCTCATCCTATCATACATAATATGATAGATAAATATAGGTAGTCAACAAATGTATAGAAGGGTATCTTCATTATTTTTTGTTGACAAACAAGACAAATGGGGTCATTGTCTACCACTTGTTGAATGGTGGTATAACACTTCTTCCAAGATGTCTCTATTTGTGGTATTATATGGGTATCACCCCCATTAATAAATTTAACTTTGATAATGCATCCTATGTTTTGATCTATTGAGGAACACATTCACCATCAACAAGAGGTACTAGCTAGTTTGAGAAAGAATATAGTAATGTGACAAAATGGAATTAAGCAATAAGTAGATCAATATTAAAGTGAGTATCATTTTGACATAGGTGATTTAGTATTTGTGAATTTTCAGCCATATAATAATATGTCCTTAGAGTAATAGAAAAATGATAATAATTTTTCACCTAAGTATTATGACCCTTATCATATCTTGTAGAAAATTGATAGTGTGGCTTACAAGTGGGAATTAACTCCATCCACTCACATACATTCAATATTATATGTATCTTACCTGAAGAAGGTAATTAGACATAGATTTTCCATTTAGAATGAGTTACCTAAATTGGATAAAGAATGATGAGTCATTATGGATCCTAAAGAGATCATCCACATGCACACTAATTAACTACAAACCAAATCCATTAAGGAGTATTTGATCAAATGGGAGAACATGTATTCTAAAGATGTAACATGGGAGGATGAAGTGTTCTTACAATAAAATCTTGGTTTGATTCAATGACAAGGATAATGTTATTTTGAAGGTGACGTTCATGATATGTATTTAACCTATAGTGAATCTATGGATATGTGTTGCCAAATTATGGTGTACACATGTTCATGTATTATCTTATTTCATTTCTCTATGTTCTTAGTATGGTCAGCCTATGGAAAAGCCTTGGCTCATTTGAGTATATATAGGAGATATTGGTTAGTATTTTATAATCATATTATGAAATATGTTATTATTTCAATATTGTGTAGGTTGCCCCCTCAAAGTGGCTCAGTCATAATATTCAATTATTCTACATTTTTTCTAATTATTATCGTGGATCTATTTATTATATTCTTAATTATATCATATAATTCTATTTTTCCAAGTCATTTAGTAATTTAATTACATGACCCCAAATAAGCTTCCATAAATAGACATTACTTACATATATAATACCCCAAAGAGGGACTCAAAATAACATATTTATCCCCTACATGTTTGCTTATGTGTGCACAAGGGTGAAATGTGTGATAATAAAAGACATGCAACATGATTTAACTTTTTTGGGAATATTAAAGTCTTATTCCTAATTTAAGCTAAGGTTCTGGAATAGTAAATTAGCAACTAATATTGAAATCATTATAGTACTAATTTGTATAATTTATTATGTCTTATGAACCATGATAAAAATAGTAATGAATAAGAATGAATAAAATGTAGTTTAAAACTAGATTGAGATGGCTAAGATATAGGCTAAAACTAGTTGTGTAGGACTATGATAGTGTCACAAATCATAATCTAGATTTAATTTGGTGAAAGGATAGGAACACAAAAAAGATGACACTTTGAGGTCTAGTGTTATAGTCCACTCCTTCCACCATTATCCAAACTATTCATAGAGATCTAAGTTTTTTAGGTTTTGTTCGTTGTCTCTGTATGAGTTTGCTTGTGAAATCTTAAGTGTTGAATGTCAATGAAGCTCCTTGTAGAGATGATTTAATATTCAAACCCTAGACCTTCATTATTCTTGAATAAAACTTGTGAAAGAGGGGGCTGATTAGTCTATGTAAGATGCACTAAACATGTGATCCACACCCATTATGTGGGCATGTTTCCTACATACCAATACTCTAAAGAGGGATCAAGCCATATGTAGTTATCCCACCTAAATGTGCTTTGTGAAATAGTGTTATATAGATGTAAAAATTCCAAATTGAGAGTGTTTGAGGTGTCTAAGAACTAGTATGAGATTTTGAATGTGTTTATGGTTGTGTTGGGTGACTACATGTAGAGAATAAAAAAATTGCCTTAGTAGTTTCCTTGTATTCTTGCTTACTTTGTAATATTTGTCACCTCTCTTTGTAAATGTCCTTTGGATGGGATTTTATAGGGAATTATTGGTCATAAGTTAGATGTATTCATGCTATGCTGACATGATGAAGAATAGGAATTGAGAAAAAATGATCATTTGGGCTCAAATTGTGATTGGATAGGAGCGCTAAAAATGGGACACCTTAGGGTCCAATGCTATAGAATAGGTATGGCACTCCTATCCTATAGGATCAAACCTAGGGGGGTATAATTAGCCTAAGAAATATAGCCTATTTAAACTATAATGATAATATAAAAGTCTAAAAATGATTGGGAATAATCAAAAAGGTACTTAGGAGGGTTATACAAGCATGCAAAGAGGAGTTATGGATATGATGTCACAAACCACACTTAAAATACCAATTTAAACATTTTATATGAATAAATTCCCTCCACCCCTTTATTTTAGTGATGTAGGAAAGTGAAATACTAAGATAAAGGAAAAAAGTAAAAAGCATACCTGAACTTACCTGTAAAGGTGAAGCTCATGGAGATGCGTGATGCTGAATGATGCTAGGTATGTGTTAGGTATATGTTGAGTATGTGTTATACCAAGAGTAATATCATGAATGGATTTTATTGATAAATTACCTAAGAGTGCCTCAAGAATACAAAGGCTATCCCTTTGACTCCATTGTTGCCCACTATGTAGTGAAACTATGTGATCATGTGTGTGTTAATCGATATTTGGACTATGTGTCCAATCCCTCTGAGTAGGTGGCTTAAGAATACAAATGATAGATATTAATTTTACTCCATTATTTCCCACTAATTCAAGTTATGAAATGATATCAATATGATTGTGTGTCATATGAGATGGATCCTAAAGCCCATGAATGCTCTAAAATTTGATAATGTGGCATGGATATCCAAATGTGTACTAAAAACTAGACTAGTATTGGCTACTTTGAGAGGTGGAGATTATGCTTGTATGAAAGTCACTCCAAAATTAGGAACTAGTCTTATGTGTAAGCTAGTTGAGAAAGACAACCACCTATAGATAGAATAAGGCACACAACTATTGAGAATACCTAGGTAATATACTAAACTTGGAAAGAAAAAAAGTCAAATGTGCCTTACACATTGCCCCTAAGTATTAGTGTTTATAACATGGATGCTAATATAAAATTTATACTAAATTCCTTATTTAAAACTTGAATTAAGTGACATTATGCCACACATGATGCCCCTTATATCTAGATTATCCAACGAAAACTATACTGAAACTATTGAATCTTATCTGAACTATAGGTGATAAAACTATAACTAAACTTATCCTTTTATATATTTCTATAAAATATAGGTTTTTTGTTATTTGGATAGGATCATAAAAAATAGGACACCTTGGTGTCTAGAACTATTATCTAGATCTAACACTCTTGTATTTTATTGATTCTGATCACTGTTTTATAATTGTCTCTATTTTTCTAGTCTGTTCTTCTTGGTTTGATCTTTGATTATTATTATGAGTGTTTTAAAAACTAATTTTTGAAATATAGAAGGATTTTATCTCTATGACAAAACCCCTAATTATTTCCCCCTCTTTTAAGGGTAGGAATGATGACCCTAAAATGACTAACCTAAAAAGAAAGAGCCCTGCAAGCGTGTTATGTTATGAAATACATGATATAATAATGATAATTAAAAAGAAGTCTCAAGACATAACATAGTTTGTTTTGAATATTGTTAGATCAACATGGGTATGCCTAGATAGATATAACAATTTAATATCATGTATATTATACTAAATTGAAATTGAAAATGCTAGTTTTTAGTTGTTAATTATTAATTTTCAAGGATGGAAGGAGCATGATGTCCATCATGGAATCCAAAAAATCAATATAATGCATGATGTGGATCATGGCCTACAAGGCAAGAAGTAAGAAGAATAAAAGAGTGGCCAAGGGGCTAATCAAATAAGGGACATGGGCACTTGTCACTCAAACTGGGAAAGCAAGTATACAAGGCATGTTCAAATACTACATACACATACAATTGGAAACAACAAAGGTTAGCATGAGGGACACAAGCACATAGAAGAGTACAAGAAAAGGACATTGGTAAATTTCCTCAGGAACACAAAAGAATGGAAGCAAAGGACATTGGCAAATGTTTCAAGGCACACATAAGATAAAAAATAGGAAATGAGAAATTAAATCATATTTTGCTATTCAAAGCAATACATTAAGGCATGTAAATTCTAAAAATTCAATTGCATCTAACTAATTCAATCAAGAAGTGAAAGTATACAAAACATGTAGTACAAGACTAGGTATATGCTAAGAAATACACAAATACTATATACTAGTGAGTGTCGATAGAGTGATATATGTAAGCTAGTAAGTAGTGTACATAGACATGATAAATAGAGTGTGTGTTATAGTAATTACATAATTTGGGTGGTGTATTCATGTAAAAGATGACCCTAGTGGGTAGATATATCGATGTATGTCTTGAATGTAGAAGTAGGATGCCCCCTCAATGGGTAGAGTGAAGTAATTAAGGATCTAGATATCATTGAACACACTCAAAAAAGATCAAGTGAAGCATGATAGTGTAGATAAATCAAAAAATTATAGCATTAAATAATAATGTAAGTCTAGCATGGTAGTAGAAATGTAAATCATGGATAATGCATATAAGTGAAATGTTTTTGGTATTTTGAGTTTATTTGAATGTTTTTGGATTTTTTATATAAGCGTATAATAAATCATAATGACACTATGTAAAAGTAATTGAAAGGAAGCTATATACAAGTAATTTTAAAAAAATTATGTACAAGTAAGCTGAAAGGAAAATATGTACAAAATAATGTGTGTAATAAAATATTACACATATAATATGCGTAGAAGCATAATATTCATTAGATTTTTGAGTTTATTTCCTTCAAGGAAGGATAGCTAATAAACTTTAGGGCTAATCTTTTTGGTAATGAGGTATGGACCTAGCTAATTTAGTTTGACTTATCCTTTGGTTTCTTCTTTGACATTGATATTGCAAACATTTTCTTTGAGAATAAGATAATTGACTTTGAATTCTTTGGTGTTAACTCATTTTTTAAAGGATAATTGTATATGTTGTTGGTATATTTTGAGATGTTTATCTTCTTGAATGTGTGTATGGTCTAACTATTTGAGTTGGAGTAGATGCTTTTCACAATACTAGTCATTAATGAGGATACATTTAAAGGATACACATACAAATGGGATTTCTAATTCCAATATTAAAAATATTTTTTTTCCATAAATAATAGAATAAGGAGTGTCTCCTATGGGCATATAAATACTTATGTGATAAGCCCATAATGCAAAAACTAGTTGATTGTGCCAATCATCTCTGAATTTGGTCACTATTTAACTTAAAATGCTATAAATGGTTTTAATGGTAGCTTCTATCTGACAATTTCCTTGTGGGAAATATATAGTGGAGAACATGTGTTTAATCTTGGAGAACATGTGTTTAATCTTATATTTTGTTCAAAATTTCTTAATATTTTTTTTCTTGAATGATGCTCCATTATCGAAAATGATAGCTGTGGTTAGGCTGAAGCATGAAATAATGTGAGTCATGAGTAAGCTAAAACTATCTTCCCCTATGGTAGATTGAAGTGGAATGGCTTCCACCCACTTGGTAAAATATTATATAGCTATGATGATGAGATTATGCCCATTAGAAGATTTAGGGTTAATTTTTCCAATAAGATGAAATCCCCATGAAATAAATGGCTATGTAGAGATAATAGGTTGCAATTATTGTGATGGTATATGATTTAGGTTACTATGTTTTTGACATTTATTGCATAGATTTATGTATTGTAGACATTCATCTTTCATGGTGGGCCACTAGTACCCTTGTTGAAGCAATTTTTGTGACATGGCCTTTCCACTAAAGTGACCACCACACTCACTATTGTGTATCTTTGTAAGATAAATTTTAGCTTCTACTGAAGTCAAGCATCAAAGCAATTGTCCATCTAAGGATCATTTAAAAAGGTCTTCACTAATGATTACATAATGAAGTTCTTATTTATTTAACTTGAATTTGTCATTTCATGAAAAACAAATTGGTGTAACATTTTTTTATAAAGTTATACATATCAGAGAACCATTCTAGAGTTGTATAACTACATGTAGTAGCTAAGATGGATAATGTAATCAAATTTGCATTAGATATTGATGGTAATTGTAATAATTTAATTATAAAAATAGCTTGATCATAACTGATGTCAATAGGAATCAAATATTTATCACTTGATATTGCACCTTCATGTTAGTTATCTTTTCTTGGTATACTTTTTATAGAAAACTAGTCAAAATATGATGATAAACATTGTACCATGTTCTTGTATGGGATAAGATGTTATTCTTTTATCTAATAGACATCATTGACTTGATTGACCACAAGTTTAGAATCATCGAAGACTTGAATAGATATAATTTTGAGGGACTAGGTGGAAAAGAGACCTAAGATAAGTGATTCATATTCTATGGTGTTGTTGGTGTAGGATAAGCTTAATCAATATGTAGTAGGAACTATGTGACTAGAAGGGTTGACAAAGACAATGCCTACCCCTACACTAGATGCACATTGAGAACTATCAAATAACATGGTCCATGTGTTGAAATGAGTAGTAAAATCATCTCTAAATGTTTCACTAATAAGATTGGTGTCCAAGAGTTGTGTGACTACCAAATTATCTACAATGATTTGCCCCTTTATTTATTTCTAGAGAATTATCTTTAAGTCAAACTCTGTTAATAACATAACCCATTTTATGATGCAACTAGAGAGATATGGTTTTTCCATTAGAAACTTCAAGGGATATATTTTTTGGATAAATTGAGTCTCATTATTGACCATGTAATGTTGATGTTTTTGTGTGGAAAAAACTAATGCTAGACATAGTTATTCTATCACAGGATAATTTTTTTTATAATCAACTAATGTGTAATTGATGTAATAAACTACTTGTTCATTATGTTGATCAAAATGTTGTGCTAAAAGTGCTCCTAATGCATGATCTATTGCTAAGATATATAGTAGTAAAGTCCTGTCAGGTATAGGTGGTACTAGAATAGGTGGATTAAGAAGATATTGCTTGATTGTGTTAAATATTTCATGACAATCTTGGTCCCAAATAAAATTTGTATCTTTCTTTAATAATCAAGTGAATGATTGAGTTTTATCAGTAAGTTAAGCTATAAAATGGTGGATTTCTTATATTTTTCCTTGTAACGATTGAAGTTGTTTTAAATTAATGGGAGGTGGCATGTCGATAATTTCTTTGAATTTCTTAGGGTCAACCTCTATGCCACACTAAGAATCAATGAAACCTATGAGTTTGATTATTATAACTCCAAACACACATTTATATGGGTTTAATCACAAATTTTATTGCTTAGGTCATTGAAAGATATTTTGTAAATCAATAACATGATGTTGTCATTATATGGATTTAGCTAATATATCATCAGCATAATCCTCAATAGTGTGGTAAATCAAGTCATGAAATATATGCATCATAGTATGCATATCTTTGGCTCTAACAAATTTTAATCCAAAAGGCATGACAATGTAATAAAATGTACCCCAAGGTGTTGTAAAGGATATTTTCTCTTTATCTTCTTTGGATATTTTGATTTGGTTGTATCTTGAAAATCCATCCATAAATGATAACATTTCATACCTATCTATGGAATCTATGATCATGTCAATATTAATTAAGGGAGAGTCATATTTTGGGCATGCTTTATTTAAATCTCAAGAATCAAAACAACATTGAATTTGCTTGTTGGGTTTTACCATGGGGATTATATTGAAAATACATTCAGGGTGTGCTACTAGTCAAATGAAGCCAACATTTAAGTAGTGTTAGATCTCGTATTTGACTAGGAGGGCCACCTTAAGATGCATTTTGCAATTTTTTTTGATTAACTAGTTTAACATCTGGGTATAAGGGAATCTGATGGACTAATATAGATGTATCAATTCTTGACATATCTAAGACAAAGAAAAACATTCTAGAAAATATATTAAAGTTTGATGAATACCTATATCCTCTTTCTTTCATAGGGTAGTGGATAACATGACAATGCAGGGATCTTGCTCATTTCCAAAATTGAAATCAATTGTTTCCTCATTAAGCAATGTGGAATGATCTAGTGTGTATAGGGTTGTAAGAATATTATAATTTGAATTCATTAATATTTCATGGTAAAATATATATTTTCTTTAAAGTAAGCATGGGAATTTGTGTGATTAGTAAATCTATTTTTATGATATCAAGATGGGAGGTCCTCGTATGCTCCAAAAAAATTGTAAGAGGGATTCATCATTAGAGAATTCATATAATGTGAACATATCTAATGAAACTATATCATTGATTAGATAATGATAGAACAATGATAATGTAGAAGTATGATTAACTATATGGTCTACATGTGTAATGGGTGGATAAAACTTTATATGCTTTGAAGTGACAGAAGAAGGTTTATCATGAAAAAGGGTAAGATGATATCCTAGCCCTTACTTTCCATGTTATGTGGATGCCTCAATAGGACTGATGATTCCTTATTCATGATTTCCAAGACCCTTACCATGATATTCCATCTTATTAATACATTTAAGCGTAAAAAGGGGAGGTAAATTGGTGACTTGGTGTCAGTGCTATTATAGAACATGGAATTTTTTGATGTGTTATATGGTTTGAGGGTACATTGTGAGTAGTGAGTTGTATAGGTATTGCTAAGATTAAAGTGTGGAATGTAATTCTATAGAGATTTAATATCCTAGAAATATTTAAAAGGTTCATTGTCTATTGGGCATGTGTAGATGTATCCTTTGTGACTAAATTTTAGATAAACATGGAGTGTAGAAGGCAGTTCATGCATATCATGAATACAAGGCTGACCAAGTAATAAATTATAATTGAGGTTATTTGGCATGACTTAGTAAGTGTTTTAAAGTGTTTTAGGCCCCAAAGAAGGATTGAGTGTTATTTGACCCATGACTTTCCATGGAATGTTGTCAAAACCTCTGATGTTCATGTAAGAATGGTCTAGATCTTGAGGTTGTATATTAAGACGTTTAAGAAAAGAAATGTTACAAATGTTGAGTCTTGAATTCCATACATAATTAATTATTAATTGAATATATAGAGGTTTATATTGTTCAATGATGTGGCATGGGGGTAAATCCTCTTTCTCAAAGGAAATATGCTCTTTAATCCTTTAAATTATGTTGAGGATAGAGGTTACATAAGATGGTTCAACAAAAATAGGAATTATATTATTATGAAGGGCTGCATACAACACATATTTGTAAAGATCTAATAATTAAAGTAGCTTGAAAAATGAAATTATATAAGAATGGGTGCTAACCTAAGTGACAAATATAATAGCCATGGGTGTAATCAACCTACCTATCTTCATAAACTTGGATGATATCATGTACTACATGATCTACTATAGGCATTTAGCTAGTAGTAGGTGTAGGATAAGAGCTATATGTACCAAGTTTGATTGGAGGAGGGATAGATATAATTGCTAGTATTTACTTGTGTCTATTAGTGATAGGGAAATACTCAAAAGTAACCAATTATTTATATGCATCTAGGTATAAATCATGTGTGTAATTAAATGCATGAAGTTGGAGTTATAAGTTGTGTAGCAATATGTTTGTAAAGAGCATTCCACATGAGAGATATCAATCAAGGGATAGTGAGCATGGAATTGTGCAATAATACATAAAAAAAACTTTGACCTATGATATGACATTTCTAAAATGTTTAGAAAGGTAAATTTTGAAATTATTCCACATGAGAGAGATAAAAGTATGTGATGAAGCCTTGTATTAAAGAAAAGTAAACATTGTTTTGAAGGAAAGTAATCTTAACATGTTTAGCAGTAACTATATTAATATCATCATATATTATGAAAATTAAGCATAAAGGGAAAGAATGAAACTTTTCATTAACATATGGTAAACCTCATCATTCATATACATGATAGGACCAAGTATGAATTCATTATTATTTGTAAGAAATGTTTTAAAATGGGTAAGATCTATTTGTAATTTTATTTGAAATCTGAATTGGATGTAAGATGATAACTCAAAAGCAAAGGGACCTAGTAAATGTAAATAGGGTTTTAAATAAATTATTTTTAAAATTATTGAGATAAAATTTTAATAATTAAATGTGAATTTTTAAATTAAATATGCGGGAAACATCAAAAAGATACCGGAAGAATATCAAGACCTATTATATGTAACTAGGGTTTGAAGTAAATGATTTTTAAAATTATTATGGTAAATTTAAAAATTTTACTGTAAAATTTTGATTTAAATATTAAAGAAAAATTATAAAAATACTATAAAAATTAGAATTAATTTTTGCTAGGGTTTTTAGGGTTTTTGTGTACAAATGAAGTAAGTCAAGTTCACCAAATGATTTAACTTTTTTGGGAATATTAGAGTATTATTCCTAATTTTAGATAAGTGTCTAGAATAATAAATAAGTAAATAATATTGAAATAATTCTAGTATTGATTTGTATAATTTATTGTCTTTTTAATTTTTTTAAAACTAGCAATAAATAAGGATAAATACAACTTAGCTTAAAACTAGACTAAGATAAGTGAGATAGAGGCTAAAACTAGTTGTGCAGGATTGGGAAAATGTTGCAAATAATAATTTAGATTTCATTTTATGAAATTATAGGAACACCAAAAATAGGATACTTCAAGGTTGGGAACTATAGTCCACTCCTACCATTATTATCCAAACTGGTCACAGAGATCTGAGCTTTCTGGGTTTTGTTTTTTTATCTCTATATGAGTCTACCTATGAAATCTTAAGTGTTAAATTTTTATGGATATCCTTGTCAAGATGATTTAATCTTCAAATCCTAGATCTTCATTATTCTTAATAAAACTTGAGAAAGAGAGGGGATTAATATGTGTAAGATACACTGAACATGTGATCCACAGCCCTTATGTGGGCATGTTACCTACATACCAATACTCTGAAGAGAGATCAAGCCATATGTAGTTATCCCACCTAAATGCACTTTGTGTAATAGTGTTATGCAGATGTAAAAATGCTAAATTAAGAGTGTTTGAAGTGGCTAAGGACTAGTATAAGAGCTTGAATGTATTTGTAGCTATGTTGGATGATAGTATGTAGAGAATAGGGAAATTTTCCTTAGTACTTTCCTTGTATTCTTTCTTACTTTTTAAGATATTTTACCTCTCTTTATAAATGGACTTTGGATGGGATTTTATAGAGAACTATTGGTCATGGGTTAGATGTATTTGTACTAGGATGACATGATGAAGAATATGAATAATGAGAAAATATCCATTTAGGCTCACATTATGATTGGAAAAGAGAATAAATAATATGACACCCTAGGGTCCAGTGCTATAGTCTAGGTATGGTGCTCCTAACCTATAGGCTTAAGACTTAGGGCATCGAATTGGCCTGGTAAATAGAGCCTAACTGAGTTGAAATTATCATCTAGAAGGCTATAGATGACTTGGAATAAGTAAAAAGATATCTAGGAGGGTCATAATATTATTAAAAGAAGAGTTATAGCTAGGATGTCACAAACCACACTTAAACTACTAATTTGAGCATTTTATATGACTACATAATGGCCTATATTATAACTTGGTAAATATTAATTATGGGTTTATATTTGAATAAATTATACCTATATAAATATTTATCATATGAATGATATGTAAATAATGACAAATAGAGTAGGTTTTATCACTTAAATGCTTGATTGAGTGTTTCTTGGTATATTTCCTTATGAGTTATGCAATTTTCAAGTGAGGAATGAATGAAGGTTGGTATTATATATACCAATACATTTTATAAATATCTCACATTAAACAACTTATTATTACATTTTGGATACATTTATTTTGTAAATTAGATGACTTTTTCTAACTAGATACTTTTTCTAAAAATGGACACTTATGTCAATGCATGTATCTAACTAGGATGCAAGTGTCCAAGAAGATAGAAAATAGGTACATGTCCAAATTAGAAGTGAAGGATAATAATTAGGTTTAGATGTTTTCTCACATTATAGAAGGCTTAGTCATAATAATAATAATAATGGTTAGATCAAGAGATAATAAATTAGGCATAATGAGATAGTGAACAAGAGCCTTTTGGTAGTGGGAAGGTCTAGAACTAAAAGTTATAACCATGATATGTATTTTAAAATTATACAAGACAAATATAATATATAAATTATATTTTATTATATATATTTAATCATTGATATAGGCTCATATGGGTAGTGCATGAAAATCTAAATCATCATCATAAAAACTTATTATCATAAAATTTGATCATAGGATATTAAGGTGAGGTTCCAATAAGTGTACCAATAATCCCATTTATTGGGTGATCATACATCATAGGTGGAGGATTCAAATCATATGTATAGTGTAATATTTAATTAATTTTAGTCATTATCATCTCATGCCATGGAAACATATCACTGAATATTCTCATTTTATTATTTCCATTTATCTATGGTCTAGAATCCTCTATAGGTGTACACAACCTTATAGTGTTGTCATCAATAAGATCTTGCATCTCATGTCTTTATTTGAATAATTTTTTCATAGAGTGTCCCATAATTTTATGAAATTCACATTATGAATTTATATCATAGTTCATTAATGTGGATTTTTTTGGATAAAACTCTTGTGGACGTGGAATAGGGATAAGCTTTCACTCAATTAGATTTTTTGATAGTATATTAAGAGGTGATGATAATTTATAAAATTTCCTATTCAAGTGGAGCTTTCAATTAAATTTGGGTTTTATGTTGTTATAATACATTAAATTTAATATTTTTCTCATTCATTTTTTAATTTTTTTGACCTTATAGTTTCATTTGATATGAAACTTTATTTTTGAAGTAGTTGTAGATGTAAGTGTATACTTGAGCTTGTTCAAATATATGAGATTAACTACTCTATATCTTAATGTGTGTCTTACCTCATTAAATTATTTATTTTTAATATGATTGATTTATAGATTGGTGTAAGTAATATTTTCTTGAATATGTCTTGTAACTCATTTTCCTCCATAACATTAGTCATTTTAGCTAGCACAGTATACAAAATTAGATAATCACTAATTGGCTGGTTGGACCCTTTCATGAGTTTTGAAATTTGTGCATAAGATATTTAATAATCAATGTTGATAGAAAAATGTGCTAAAAAGTGATACATCAAAGGGTTTAATGTTATGACTGATTATAAGGTAAGGCCATATAACCATAACAAAACATAGTCTTTGAGACTTCTCAATAATTATTTGGTTCATAATTTATCATTACATGGGTAATCCAAGCATGCTTGCATGAAATGATCGAGGGTGTTGTTATGGATCACTTTTAATTTAATATTGTGTAATTTTAAGATATATAAAACATGTAGGTAAATGATATACTTATATCTTAGGGGATAATGGATTATGAATCAAGACATATGAATCCATTACAAGAGTATCTCTAGATTCAATTTGATCTAGATAAAATACCTTAGCATGTAGAGTTGTATTATTCTATTTAACTGAAAATGTATTATTTGAGCTTAATTATGCAATCATCATGATAGGAGGGTAAAATTTTACCATTGTATAAATGGTATTAAAATATATTATAATCTTTTTTTGTCACACATCTTTTGTGGATGTCACATATGTCATTGAAGGTGTATATTTAGGGTAGTAATGATATTAGAGATATTTACACATAAAGTGGAGGTTCTACCTTGAAAGGATGGGTTTTGAATGGTAAATGGTTCACGTTTTCTAGCTTAATATGAAACAATATTAGTTTATGTTAGGATAAATTTTACTATTCATCCATATCTTTGGGATATTGAAAAAGTACTTAATTATAATTGAAAAAGGATATAACTTGGTCAACATTTACCCCATTAATTTTATAGGGATCAATACTATATAGGCCTTCATAATTATCTTGATTATTATATTCATTGTGATTATCTTGATTATCATGTTTTAATGGAGGAATGTTAATAAAATCATTTGTTTGCACATATTCATGAATAATTGCATCATCAAAAGAATAATAAACATTTTTTTATCTCATTTATATGAGGTTAAATTAATATGGTTATACTCTATATGGGACCACTTAATCTAGAAATGTACCTTACAGGAATATGGGAACTATCATTCTTGTATGGCATAGGATGGAACAATGCAAGTATGAAAAAGGCTAGGTCCAACACTAAAATTATTTTATTTAGTTTTTATGGGAAAATTAAAACTATAATTGAAAACCTAATACAATAAATTATAAAACCATAAAAGGATGAAACATCAAGGGATACCTATGGTTTAGCATAACTTTATAAATTTATAGGTTCATCAATATTTTTTACCATAATTTGGATTTATAAACCTTAAAAGTGTATAAATTACTATAATAAATCATATTAATAGATATGTCATTCAAGAATACATATTAATGTAAAATATTTAAATTTAATTTAATCATTTGACAAGTGGCATATGCTAAATATATTAAGTAAAACAAAGGGATCAGTACTTATCTTTTCAAGTTGACTATCTAACCATGACTATGTTGTGATAGTTAAAATTATGATGAAACAAGCATATGAAATGTATAGTTTAGGATCTATGTTTATTTATATCTAAGGTTAATTATATCAGATTTAGGTTAGTATTGATTGTCAATACTAACCTGAATGGTTAGTAGTGACTTATGCTAAAATATGGTTCTGATTATATAATCACATTTTCTTATCCTTTAAATAATTATATATATAATGTCAAATTGTGATGAGGTTTGGAACTCTAGAAATAGGCCTATTTCACCTTAAAACTTGAAGTTTGCTAGTGAGGGATATAAACCTACAAAACCTAGGAAATATTAATGGACTGAGATAACCCCGATCACCCCCATTTTAAGATTGGCCTCTAACTATGTATCTGATACTATAAGGAGGTAAATCAAGCCACATGTAATTCTTCCACCTAGTATGATTGTGTAATTTTGATCCTTTTCTATATGAATACAAATAGTGGTTTTACTTTGATACATTAAAATGATTAATTTGAGTTAGATTTGGTATGCTTCAAACTTAGATTTTGACTACTCCTAGTGAATGATTTTTAATTTAAGAAGAATAAGGTAGATTTTCTCATTCTACAATAGTGTATAGATGTGTACCAGATAAATTCCTAGTCCCCTATCAAGTGAGGCATTGATATATATATATATATATATATATATATATATATATATATATATATATATGATTCCAATTGAGTAATTTATCATGCCACTAAAATTATAGGTAGATGGGTTAAACCTAAGGAAAGTTTTGTTTTAAAAATTAGTCATTTTTGGGAGAGGGTAATGTCAAACTCCATTTAGTTTTGACTGATGATATTGACACAATTTGTAATTATTGACATGTGCACAAGATTAATAAACTAAAGGTCTATATATTTCTACGTAGGATAGTAATCAAGTTTGAAATAAATAGTGAGGTTACTATATGTGTGTAATAGTATAAAAATGGATAAAACATATAAGGTAGAATGTAGGTGTGAAATAATGGATGTTTTTATCATATTTATGTGTGCACTTAATTCATAGTAAATTTATGTCAAGCATGTCATTGAAGTTATTAATATCATATTTTAGTATCTAAAATAACTATTCATTACCCATCATATCAAAGAGTTATGTAGGGCTCACTAAGACCATCATATCATATATCTTATACTCAGTAAGTACCTTGAATAGTTTAATAGATTACATAATGAATATAAGCAGTGAGAAATTCTCATAATATAAAATAGACCCTACATAGTCCTAGACCTTCTAGAGTTACCCGTCATACATGATATTATATGAGTAGTGATCGTGATAGTTATCATACAACATGTGATTACTTATTAGATTATAATATCCTACATTAGGTACCTTTTTTTCATGGTAAGTTACCCTTAAACTATGTGATAAGGGGACTCCTCATGGTCCTCCCATTAATAGTATCATAAGTTAAAACTTTTAAAATTTCAACTATTTAGAAAATACCAATAATCAAATAATTTAAAATTCAAAAATAGTCACATATTCCAAAAAATCAATTAGGACCTAACCTTGGCATGATTACTAGATTAAACTATTTTCATATGCTATTTATCACATGTTTGGTAGATGGAATATTATTCTCATACACATAAATTTCATGGTATATGAGTTTAATTAATGATATACAAGTTAGCCATGGACATATAGATGTTGGATTCTCATCTACCTAGTATTCATGCCAAAATTAGGGGAATCTAGTTAAATATATTTCACTATCATAGGTTATATGTTTCTATGAGATCTTTACCATTTTGAGTTATCAATATTTATTATACATGTCTTGAAATTTAATCATATATTGAATAGTGCTACATGGAAATTTTATTTTAAAGGATGTGGAATTGATACATATGGATGGTATAGACTAGTTTTTAACATTTTTTTGCAACACTAATTTTTTTCTCTCTTACATGATAAGCTAGTTGTGCTAGTCTATTATGCATCAATAATTGGATTTGTTTATGAAAACTTTACATCCTTTGTGTGTATCCCTTGGCCTTATTTGATCTAAAATATATATGTCCCTTATTTGTGACATATTAATGTCTATAATGTGTGGCCCTTGGACTTGTTTATCATGACATCTTCATGTCCATTATATGTGGTCCTTGGCCTTATGTGTAACACTAATTCTTGATATTCTTGGGCTTTTTGAAAAAAATTATCTTGTTGAGATTGGGTGGTACAATGATCCATTTCATGAATCTTTATTGTGTACCATTATTTAGTTATTTTAAATTAGTGATGTTTATTACTACATTTTACATTGATACATCTATCTAGACATAAAAATTATATTACTTGTATTAAATATGGTACATACATGCCTTGATGACATATAAGTTACTTTGATGACATAATCTCCTCATGTTCACATGATTATACATGATGTTATATCTATACATGACATGATATATTTAAATTTTATTTTGAGATGAGTAACTTATATAACACATCCTTCATCTCAAAATGGGGAATTATAGTTATCTTTTCATAGAGACATGTCTCCATGAATAGAATATTATATTTTTAGAATCAAAGTAAAAATATCAAAGACTTATAAGGATTCATATATTATATGATTTTATATACATGAGAGATATTGGCACATTAGTACAAATTATAGTGGTATATGTCATGCTTATTCACTTATTTTATAGATACTTAAATACATATTCATACACTTAACTATGTATTCAAAGGCACATGTACATAGTCTATAGGAATAAAAATTACAACTTTTCCGCATATACATAAATTTGACATACATGTTCTTAGGTTTAGCATATATATCCATAAAATTATATATAAGTTGGTACATATTTAGGAGGAATAATATTGGTTCATTCACACACACATTGTGATAATTTATAGTTGGTACTATCATAAAAGGGTATGATATGTATTCATGCACAATTATACATTTAATAGTGAGAACTATTATAGTTGTTTGTTTTTAAATCACTTTTCAATATAAACTATGTAGTGAGCAACCTTGAATCTAAAATACATTTGGAAGGGTTTGATTCATGTTTTTATGGGTATTATATGTTAAGGTTTAGAAATGTTCACTATCCATGGCATTACTTCTAGCAAATCCATCATGTGTTTCCCATTATTTATCATATCTGATTATGTATTAAGATTGGCATATCATGTAATTATTCCACGTTTATTATTTTATGTATGTTTTCTTCCTATCCCAAGGGATTTAATATTTATAATGAATTAGGGTTTGAGACCATCCTAATTTTTTTTATGGTTAAACAAAATGCACAAATCTCAAAGTCTTTCAAAGGAAATCACATTTCTCTAATGCTTCAACAAGGAATCATCATCTTCAAAAAGTTGTAATGGAAACATGGTTTTCAACAATGCACAAGTGTACTCCTTCCTTTCTCATAAATTTTAAAATTTCAAATTTTGGTCTATGGACATTGACTACCATAGTTTTTTGAAGCTTTGGAGTGGCCTAAATAATTACATCTTCATATAAAGAGAAAGTTTATTATACTAATTAGTTGTACATTTTCCTTTTATTATATCAATTCCATTACTAAAATAAAAAGGGTCATTTATATACCCTAAAATTTGGTATTAAGTACTAGACAATGAAAATCTTAACATACATTTACCATGCATGACTTATGAGCACAAATATGGTCCTAAATCACCATATCAAAATATAGTAATTATTTTAATTGATATAAACCTTACATTTTATTTCTAAAAAATTACCTAATTAGAATCACATATATAAAAGTTAAGACCTCACTTGCTAAGGAATTAGTACTTATTCGGTACACACACACACACATACACACACACACACACACACACACACACACACACACACACACACACACACACACACACACACACACACACACACACACACACACACACACACACACACACACACACACACATACACACACAAAACTACCCTATTCCTCCCAAATTTAAAATCAATCACTATGAGAAATCATAATACAAGTTTAAAACATAACAAATCCAATTCATATTAAGTATTATCAAGTATGAAAGCTAAAACATGAGTTTAATTCACATAGTGAAGGATCATAATTCCAGAATCACACTAGACATAAGAACTATGTGTTGATTTATTTCCCTCCATGGAGAATTAGATAGATATGCAATGGTAAATGATCAATAAGGGTGATTTGGGTCAACTCAATTAATAACGCTTTCCCATATTTTGTAGGTTTTTATCCATCACAAGCACACCTATGGTTTCAATGTGAATGAGTTTGATTTTTACATTTGTGTGCATCATAAGGTTGTAAACACACACACACACACACACACACACACACACACACACACACACACACACACACACACACACACACACACACACACACACACACACACACACACACACACTCACACACACATATAGAGGTTTTAGAGATAGTAAAAGGTGACCATATAATCATAGATATAATTTTATACATAAGTCAACTTTGATAACTATAGGTCAATATCACTAGCTGATACTAACCCATACTTGAGAAAACCATCCCTACATAGATAGAAACATAATTTCTAAACTTGATGAATCATATGACAACTTCAGTCTATTTTTACACTATCATAGTTAGTCATAATAAAATAGTCAATTATAAAATATAATTACTTATCCCTTTAAGTACTTATTATATTACTGACCCATACCTAACAAAATTAACCTTACATAGACAAAAACATAGTTTCTAAACATTATGAATCATACGACTACTTCAATCTATTTTTACACTATCAAAATTTAGTCATAGTCAGATAGTAAATTATAAAATATAAGTACTTATCCCTTCATGTACTTCTTATATTTAGTACATGCAATTTGTCAAATAGTTGTAATTATTTTCATATTTTACATCTATATGTATGCTTGAATACTATATTTATTAATATTACTTCATGTGCTAGTTTGTATATTAATTAGATTAATTAATTCATCTTAATCCAAATTAGGGTAAAATAGTAACGTTAGCCTTATGTTAGTAACATTGACATTACTATCGAAGACTGACATCATTATCTTATAAATATAATGGTTGTTATGGTGATTTATAAATTAATGAATAGTATATTTAATTTATTTAGCATCAACTATAATGTTCCTATAGGTGAATGATATAAAATTATAAGGTATTGGGATCCTAACTATAATGTAGGTGTGCATAAATGGCTAGTGAAAACTATTTGGAGACTCATAAGTCATCATGTAGGAGAAGTCTATGTCAAGATTTACATTCTAAGTGTCAAATACTATAATTTAGTGTCAACAAATTCCCCCATCTAATTTTAGTATTACAGTGCAATGAAACTATTATATCAAAAGAATGAATATATACTTTAGTGTGTATAACATAATTTATCTTTGGGAGAAGGCTTTAAATGTGCAATATCCATAGAGTAAAAAATTTAAATGTGAATTATATTTTAAACTTTAAACTTGAAATACCAATGAATATGTACACATTTATGTGATTAAAATCATTTCTCCTTGTAAAATTTTATATATTATTCCTTGTCAAACCATTGGATGATTGTTCTTCACTACTAAATCACATGGAGAACATTGTGAAATATAAAGTGATCAAACCCAAATTTTAAATTTAACCAAAGAAAGGGTCATGGATTGGATTACAAGGCCCCAAACCTATATGTAACTAGTCCATCACTGATCTTGTAACCCCAAGATGATAAAGTAAAAACAACACAATAGGATTATTATCGGTAATTACATTACCATTAAGCATCACTAATCCTCAATATAAATTACCTAAAAATAATGAATCAACCACCACATATGGATTTATAGATTTAAGGTTTCTTAAAACTTGAAAATACTTGATAAATAACTAAAAAAGGGTAAAATGTGTAGATGTAGATGAACCAACATCATACCCCACTAAATAGGTGTCAATTCTAATTTGTCATAATTTTAATGAACCAAAATCATTCCAAATTGAATATATATTATAAAATGGATCACATGTGACTTACACATTCCCAAAAATGTATATAAATTTTTATAAATCTAATTTTTCACTCATGGAGTGAGAAAAAATTAATTACATATGCTCTTCATGTACCCCCAAAATTTGTCTAGAGAGTGTACATAACTATCCAAATATAATATTTGAATGATATCTAAACTTTTAAATATATATTTAATACTCAAATATGATCATGGATTAATTATTATTTGTAATAAATCTAACTAATATGCTCCCATCTTGAGGTGAGTGACAAATCTTGCAAGTCACTCATCTCAAAATAAAAGTGAATTGTATCATGGCATGTATAAAGATAATATTAGGTATAATAATGTCAACATGTGGATAATATTTAATAATGAATATTTTTAATGTATGGAGGGATTGAAAATTATCTATTATTAAATTTTAAATTGAACATATATATCAACCAATATGTCTCATAGTTACTAGTTGTTCATCTTGTAGGGTTGTAAGTATGATTGTTGAAAGAAATTACATTGAATATCTTAAAATTAGAATAATTATTCTTTATATTTTTATTTTTTTAATACCTTAAAAAAACCATATATAAAAATATTCACAAATATTTTCCAATAATAACCATTATGCCACACTTTTACACCATTTTTTATTAACAAACATGGCTAAAATTAGTCGATTACAACGAACTTGCATGATAAGTTATTGATAAATTAATACATTTATGAGTAAATAAGTTAAATAAAATATAATTTAAGATTAATATAATTATATACAATAATTTTGTTTTAAATAAATGATAAGATAAAGTTAACATGCAAGATGTATTTCTCAACAAGTAAGCACAAACATGCACACTAGACAAACTAGGTGACCCAAACTGCTATAAAGTAGAAAATTGAATAAAATGAAATTAATTTTAGTTAAAACATAACTAAAAAATATAACCCACTTATTTCTCATGAATGGATAAATATTTTATTTTAATTAAGTACACATTCCATGAATTGGACTCTAATTGGCACTTCTAGCTATTTTTTAGGAAGTTATAAAAAATTAACCAATTCTAATAAAATAAATAATATAATACATAGATGAATTAAATATAATTATTAAACTAAAAAAAACCAAATAAAATAACAAAAAATTAATAATCTAGATCCCATATTGGCATCATACTAAAAATTCCACCTTTTGATGCAAAGAGCATAAACTCCTATCATCTCCTTAAGTATTCAAAGAACCTTATTCAATGATACCTTAGTGAAAATATAATAAAAATTATCTTAAATTAACACATAATGAGAAAAAAAATATCATTGACCAAGTCTCTAAAAAAATTATTTTTGAGTTCGATATGTTTAGTTCTAGCATGAAAAACTAGATTCTTGGACAATTGTATTACCCCATCATTATCACAAAAAACATTTGTTAGCTCAAATTGAGTCTCTTTTGAAAAAAAATAGTATTCTCAACCATAATCCCCATTATAAGTATGATGTAAAGTTTTTATATTCATTTTTCGTAGAGGATAATACAAATGTAACTTGTTTCTTTTATGACCATGAAACCGACCCACTTCCTAATATGAAGAAATAACATAAAGTTGATTTATTTTAATTAGATAATCAATATGAGTGTATGTATCCAATTATACATAATTAATTTTTTTTTCTAAAATTAATACCATGACTATAATTACCTCTTACATATCTAAAAAAAATCTTTGCATGCAAATGTTTGAGTGATCGATTGTCCAAAAATCTAGAAACTACTAAAAACTCATAACTAATATCAAGTATCATCATAGTGATATAAATAACACTTCTCATAATTATTATAATTTATTTGTTCATTAGATTAATAAATACTCCCATCCTCTCTGATTATATTTTCTCCACTTGTAATTAGAGAGCTCATCTTGAAGATTGTACTTTTTAAACATGTCTTGGACATATATGGCTTGAAAAATGAACACTTCCTCTGCATGGACATAAATTCAAATAAATTACTTCATAATTACAATATTAGTTATATAAAATTATAATTTAATATCTTCCTTGAATTTATTCAACATATCTATAGAGCTACATGTAAATATCAAGTTGTCTACATAGAGATAAACATATAAAACATTAGAACTTAATGTTTGTATGGAGAGTTTTTGTTCATTTTGAATTATTAAAAATTAGTGATCCAATAAATATATATTAATTCTCTAGTACCAAGATATTAGATATTAATTCAGCTCATAAATATCTGTCTTCAATTTATATACCCAAAACTCTTTACCCTTTACCTCAAAACCTTGTGGTTGCCCCACATATACTTACTCTTCAAGCAATTCATATAAAAAAGCAATTTTGACATCCATTATATATATTTTAAATTGTTTATGATAAAAAATAAAAATAAAATTAGTCTTATATAATATTTAAGTTCCACATGTTCATAATTTTACTCACAATCAACCCAATATGGTTTTGTAAACCATTTTGTGACTATTCTAGCTTTTAGCTTGACAATTGTATCATCACTCTTGACTCTAGTATTTTAGAACCAATTTATTGTTTAAAAATATATTTTATATTTATGATGAATAATATTCTATGTATCATTCCTCTAAATCTATTCCTTCTTAAATTTCATAGCATCAACCCACTCTTTCCTTTAACTAGCTTTTGCGTAACTTCTAGGTTCACTAGCAAAAAATGGCAGTGCAAACATATTATTTTCATCATAAGAATAATTAAAAAAATACATTAATCATGTTTAATAATTATTATAATCCTCTGATATTTATGATTTAATAATTTATTGTTAAAAGTGGATTAAAAAATACTTGTTCTTGCTTGGAGTTGATGAAGATGAATGACTAGTCTCTTGGAAAGAGCTAGTATTGTTTCTTGCTGAACTAGAAATATGTGTAGGACTTTTTAAGTCATAAAAATAAACTTCAAGATGATACTAATATTAAATTATATACCTTATAGATAAATTATTATAATTATCATACCCATCATCTAAAAAAAATACAATCCCTAGAAATAATTATGGATTTACTAGTATGATTATAAAACTTGTATACTTTGATTTCATAACTATATCCTATGAAATTACGATTAATACTCTTAGGGATCCAGATTTGGATAAAAATAAACATTTTTATTTCACCCTTAGATTTACTTTTCATTATTTTCATGCTTCCTTTTCCTTTAACTTGGATGTACTTTCCATCTCCTAATTTCACTCCACTTTTAAAGGAACCATCTAACTTGTTAAAATTGTCATTGTGACTTGTCATAGATTGGATAAACCTAAATCATGAGAAAAAAAAACTATTTACATACTTTATTCTAGAAATACATGTTATAAAATAATCTGAGTGTTCTTTATTCTCACTTTTTTTAGCTTGGAATGATTTCTCTTCATCCTCTTGAATAACTTTATTCTTATCTACCAATATCTTGTAATCCTTTATAAAGTGTCATATTTATTTAAAATAATGACATGTAGGGGTTATATAATTTTTAAACATGAATTTATATTTAGTTTTACCATTTAAATTTGATTTTATTAACTTCCCTTGGTTATATTTTCTATTTCTCTTTGGTGTTTCAAACTCTTGTCATGGTTTTAAGTTCATGTTATAGATATATTATATATAGTATCAACTTATCCTCATGGGACAAGAGAGAAACCACCAACTCATAAACAAGTATAGTGTTTATTTACTTACGCTCATCAAGATTGATCACAATATACAAATATTTTATATTCAAATATCTTGATTTTTTTTGCTATAACACTATCTTGTATAGTTTATCTATAATCCATTATTCTATGAACTAATTCATTTATCATTATGAAATATTATCCAACTCCTTCATTGTCAGACATTCTTCAATTAAAAAAAAACCATTTTAAGAGTTTAGATTTTTTACTTCTCTTACCTTATTAGATCCTTGATATGAAGTTTTTAAGGTATTCCATGCCCCATGATCATTTTTTCAACCAATAATTAGTGGATAAATTTTTGAGTTTATGGCACTCTAAAGATAGAATAAAGCTTATGAATTTACCTTTTCATCATCCTTTTTTGTTCATTTCTGATCTTCAATCAAAGTACTTCAATATTTATATGGTGTGTACCCATGGATAACATTATTCTAATATCCTTTCATAAAATAATTATCTTCAACTTATCTCTTCAATATTCAAACTTGTCACCTTTAAATATCGGAATATTCATATAAGAAGAATTCACTAAAGACATAATTCTCTTAATAATGGCTTAAAACCTTTATAATTTTTTTAAAGTAGGATATAATACCAGATGAAATTTTTTAATGTATGGAAGGACTGTAAATGAACTATAATTTAATCTAAAATTTAAGTTATATATCAACCAATTTGTCCCAAAATTACTAGTTGTTAATCTACCAGTGTTGTAAGTGTGATTGTTGAAAAAATTGACTGAATAACATCAAATTAGAATAATATTCTTGTTATTTTTAATTTTTAAATAATTATATATAAAAATATTCAAAAATAATTTACAATAAAAACTATGGTGCAACACTATTTCATCATTTTTTATTAAAAAAATAAGCATAAAAGTAGCCAATTACATGTAGATTGCATGACAAGTTAATGTTATATTAAGACCTTAGTTAACTAAAAATAGACTCATAAAAATAGAATCTAAGATAACTAAAATTAATCTTAATAATTCTTTTTTAACTCAATGACAAGATAAGGTCAACACACAAGATGTCTCTCTCAAAAAGTAAGCACAAACATGTATGATAGAAAAGCTAGGCATCCTAAATCCCTATAAATTAGAAAATTGAATAGAATAACATTAAATTTAGTTAAATAATACCTAAAAATTATTATCTACATATTTTTTATGAATGGATAAGTATTTTATCTTAGTTAAGTACATATTTCATGAAATGGACTCTAACTAACACTTCTAGCTATTTTTTAGGAAGTTCCAAAAAAGTAACCAAAATTGATAAAAAAAAATCTAGGACATAAATAAATTAAATAGCATTAATAAAATAATAAACACAAAATTAAATATTTCTATAATTAATAGTAACTATATTATATTTTAATCATAATCAACACATCATAGTAATGTATATAACATCAAGGCATATATGTAACATATGGAATTCAAGGGCATATAAGTAATATGTAAAGATAGATGAATCTATGAAGGACTAAATAGTAATTGTCACTAATTAAGAATAAAAATAAATTAAGTTCATGATATAAATAATGATACAATGCACAAATTGGAAGTGTGTGATGTGGATAGTGGCACATGCAAACATAGAAATCACACAATCTCACCAATCTCAACATGTCATGTCAAAAATTAGCATATAATCCACACATAAGGCCAAGGGGATGTATACAAAGGACATAAATATGTCACTAAAAATAAATTTAATTAAATTCAAATAATGGGTAAAAATATCATAAAAATTAAGGATAAGGATCCACAAACAAGGGCAAGGATTAACACACATAGACAATAATGTTTATCATATAATATAAAAGTAACAACATCGATTAAACATAGAAAAAGTGAAAACTAGTAAACATTATCCATATATGTTAGTATAATAGAATTTTAAATAACATATTCATATAGCATTATGTAATAAATTAGTATCCAACAAGACATGTGTAATTGGTGTATGTATCTCAACATGTTAAAATATAGTATAGTGATATAACATATGTTAATTCAACCTTTAAAAGTAGATGCCCATAGAATTGTCATGGCCTCTAGGTATAGGAAACTTATAACATATATATGTCAGTGTATTACCTATATATACTTCATCACACTCATATATCTTGTGAAATACATGTGTGTATGAGAATCTATCAAACATGTGATAAATGACATATGTAAATAATGTTATCTATTAATTCATGTCTTGCTCAAGTTCTAATTATTTTTTCCAATATTTGAATGTTTTTATTTTATTTTATTTTTATTTTTATTTTTTATTTTTAAATTATTTCAATATGTGTAAAGGTGTTAAATATTTATCACATCAATGGGATAATCATGAGAGTTTCCCTTATTATATGGTGTAAGGGTTATATTTCATGAAAAAAGGATAATATATGTGGGTGTATTAAATTCTAAAAAGGAATATATTTTTGTAATGTAACCATCACCATCATTTATCATATTATAGTATGTAAGATAATTAATTCTAGTATATCTAGGACTCTATGGAGCTCATTGTGTGGTACGAAAATGCATAGATATATGTGTTCATATTTTAACATGTTGAACTATATGTTGGAATAAATCCATATGTGATAGAGGATATAATGTTCTCATGGATTCCTAAATAAATCTCTAATGTGATAAATACCATGCAATTGGTTTCCTAGGAGAATCAACTATTCTCATATATAATGAATGTATAAATAGATTTTATATAGGTGTAATAACTACCTTTGAATATTGATCCATAGTGTAAGCAACAACAAACTATATATAATGATCCTAAATAGGATTAATAACTAATCAAAGTGGTGGTAGGGGTGGAAAAAGAGATACCCACTAGCCAAAGAGTGTACTCATATTAAATATCTAAAATTATAACTACCTTATTATAGTATACACACTTGATGGATTGATGTACTATAAAAGGTATTACATAGATATTCTAAATCCAAGTGCATCACAAAAACATGTCAAAGACTGAATTACTAAATATAATTATGAATGAAGTAGATGATATAGTGTACCCTACCTGAAAAGATAACACAATATATCTCATGGTGTCATGTATATGTCCATTAAACCATTTTATAACTCTT
Source organism: Torreya grandis (assembly GCA_037957365.1). Classification (NCBI taxonomy): domain Eukaryota; kingdom Viridiplantae; phylum Streptophyta; class Pinopsida; order Cupressales; family Taxaceae; genus Torreya; species Torreya grandis. The sequence continues at coordinate 427,344 of JARHVA010005775.1, read as the reverse complement.
TAATTATATTATGTATCTTTGTGTTTATATTCGAAAGAGTTTATAAGTTTCATAGTGAAAACATTTTATATTAAATAATTATCAACAATAACACTATATATAGGGTACTCATTGGTGTGAGATCATATGAATAATGCATAAAATTTGGTGTTGTCATCATCAATATCACTATCATAAAATGTAACCACAAGTCACTATAGTAATCTACTCATAAGTGTGTCAATAATCTTGTCAATTATATAATTATGTGTTTCAATATGGGGATATGCATGGTACTTATGATGTACTTCATAAATATCCTTAGTTTCTATTTCCTTATGATTTCGAAATGGGTCATTAAATATTTTCAACTTATAGCTCCCATTTTTTGCAATCTAACATAATTTTTGGGTGTGCCTTCAACACTATAATTTTCAACAATAATATATATATATATATATATATATATATATATATATATATATATATATATATCATTAACTCAAAGCATCGATTTGTAGATTCTTTTAGCACATCAATGATAATCAAAATATGCATTCTATTCATATTTTATATGTAGATTTTTTCTTGTATTAACCACTAGTGGTGGAGTGTGAGATATAAAATTGCACTTAATTAAATTTTATATCAATTTTTTACGAGGTTGAGGAAACTAATAAAAATGGCTCTTTGGTAAAGCAAATAAGAGAAGATTATTTATAGGTTGTGATACCTTGTTACATGTATGATTCATTCTTGTTCTCATTTTATTTTCACTTGTAATTTAGCTTGAATTAAAACATGGAACTTTAATTATTAATATTAGTATGATCATACTTGAGCTTACTGAGTGAAATAATATTATTTTCCCAATCTCTCATTATATGGCATAATTCATCAAAAGATCTGATATTTTTATTAATATAGACTCATGAATTGGTGTAAGAGGCTATAATTTAATATATCTTGTAATGCATTTTATTCCATATGATTATTCATATTATTTATCATGGTATTTTTTTAAATTACATATTCATTAATTGGTTCATTGGGTCTTTACTTGAGTTTGGAAATATGCACATAATAGATTTTCTCATCAATATTAATAGAAAAATTTGCTAAGTTTTGATTAGATAGAAGATGAAATTCACTAACTGACTATGGTGGAAGGTCATAGAACCACCTAAAAGCATAATATTTTAGACTTCATGAAAATAACTTAGTTAATAAATTGATTTTGGTTACATAATCTAAACATGTTGCCTATAAATATCAGAAGTGTTGTTCAAGATCATTTTTGCCATCATATAGTGGGAGTATTATATCTAATATCCCTAATGTTAGGGGATATTTTTATATCTTGGGAGTTAATGGACTATGGATCAAATCATGTGAATCCAATGAATTACTAGCTTGATATGTACCTTACATTAACCAAAACACATATCTTATAGAGTTGTAATAGTTTATTCAAGGGAATAGGTAGTCAAAAAGGTAGATGGTTTAATATGTATAATCATAAAATTATGGGAATAGGTCTCATGCTTAAGAATATGAATGGAAATATGTGGGAGGCCTTATGGTTTCCATATGTGTTGGGTGAATATCACATGTGTAACTACAAGTATAGATGTGGTAATAGTATAAATAGTAGTAGTCTAATTAATATCATAGAAATTATGATATTATTTACTAGATATAGTAGCTTAATTGATATTTTTTGTTTTCATGTTGAGCTACATATAATAATTCATCATGAATTTTTAGATTTTGGTCAATAAATTGGGTCAATTATATTTCATCTTCATCATTAAATTATATGTATTTGGGTGGATTTGTATAATATACCTTTAAGTAAGTGTGGTCTCGATTATGATAATAATTTCATCAAGGGGAAATATGTTAAGAGAAGATAAGGATATTTCATTATTCAATTTAGCTTTATTTTATAAATATTTATTATAACTTCACAAATCCAAGTAAAATAATATGAAACAAGTGAAATTATGACTTGAGTAAACCAATAGAAATAGTTTTCATTAATTAAGGCCATATGTTTTTTTTATGATTTGAAGGGTAAGTGCACAAAATTGGGGCAAAAAAAGTGGCCTACCCATGGACATGATTTTCCTAAAATTTCAAACATTTGAACTTCTATGGACAATTTGAAATATCTAAACTCTAAATTTGAAGATAGTGTAAGAACAAGAAATGTATCGTTTCAATTCTAGTTTCCAAAAAATTTAATATTTTCAAAAATGGTTAAGTATGACTAGGTAAAACATCTAAAATTTTAAGAGGAGCTCTTTTTTTCAAAAAACATAGTAGATAGATGACCATGTGGTGCACCATTTTTTATTAATGTTTAATATTATTTTCAATCGTTTAGGGAAAATTTATATAGGATATTCTAGTTTATGACTTATATTTTTTTATTTTAAATTAATACCTTTTTATGAATTTTACAAGTAAATAAATCCTAAAAACTGACAAAAAATGGATTTTCATCTGTGCGGAATGCCTAACTACCTCAATAAAAAAATCATTATTTTTGAATGTGTGTAGAACTAGGCCTAATTTGTGTCCATATAACTTGTTTTTAACTTGTATCAACAAAATAAAAATTACATGAACATGTATAGGAATGTATGACTATGGTATGTAGTGGATTAACAAAGTTATAGTTATAAATGAACATAGTTTGAAACCTTAAATTACTCCAAAAATTATAAAAATAATATTTTTGGAAAGAGGAGAGTGTGTGCATCATGATGGTATTAAGTTTTTGAATATTTCACATTGAAATTATTAGTGATTTTGGAAATAAAATTTGTTATTTTTTATCATAAATTTCAAAACTCAGTTGTACATTGACAATCCAAGCCTTTGGCTCAAGAATACAATCCATTCCCAAGCTAAAAGGTGTGGGAATTGAATTCAAGTTCAAATACTAGGATCATGTTAGTAAATCAATTGAATTATTAATTAGATCACATTATTAAAGTGGCCATATTATTAAATACATTAGTAACATTATTGTGTTACTTAATAATGTGATCATGTTATATATTCTCAACACCCTAAAACTTGAATTTGCATTTTGACTTACTAAAGGAGCTATTAGGCCTATTAGTCCTAAGATAAAATTTTGGTTGATTAAGATTGTTGTTTTGGACCAATGTTCTTGTCAAGATTTTATAGTATTGAATGATAATTGGATATGTATTAACCTATGATTCAATTTATTGTTTCTTTGATCTCAATATGGTGTGGAATCAAGTCAATAGATCCCAAATTGACATTATATGGACATATTTCCTTGGATGGAGCTTGGTTAGCCCCACTTACATATCAAACTAAACTAAATACTTGGTTTTAATAATATGGTGTGTAAGTAGAGACCCAATTAACATCATATAGACATAATTGCTTTCTCAGGGCTCATTTAACCTTGATTTTTATTATATTAAACTAAATTTTTAATTAGTTTAATATGGTGTGATATAAAAGCCCTAATTGACATTATATTGAAGATATTCCTTACACGGGGAGTGATTACTCTTAATTATAGATTATATTGAAGAAAATACTTGAGTGGTTAAATATTATGTGAAATTAGGGGAAAATATTCTCAATGGACATTATATGGACATAATTCTTTGGATGGGGTGAAAAATGCCTCAATTTATATTAGGTAGAAGCAATTAATTACATAGGACTTGGTTGTCCCCAATTGTGTATAGTATTGAAAAAATATCAATTAATTTAACATGGTATAATTAAATCCCCAAATGACATGAAATGGATGTAATTCCCTTGTTTGCAGATTGAATGGTCCCAATTACATAGCATATTGAACGTAAATACTCAATTGGTTCAATATGGTGTGTAATTAGGGATAATGGAACCCAACCAACATTATTTGGACAAAATAAGTTTAATCTCACTATGTTGGCCCTAATTATGTATAAGATAAAACCAAATACATGATTATCTAAATATAGTTTACAATTAGGGCCAATGAAGTCGTAATTGACAATAGATGTATTCATTTACTTGCATGATCCTTGGTTGGACATAGTTTCAAGTTCAACTAAATTAAATACTTGGTTTTTTTAATATGTTATGTATTTGGGACAAATATATCCCCCTATTGATATTAAAAGGATGAAATTTATTACATAAGGCTCATTTGGACTAGATTTCATATCATATTGAACCAAATATTCTTTTAGTTGAATTTGGTACACAATCAAAATACCAATTGTTATTATATAGATGTAATTCCTTAAAAAAGCTTCAATTAGTATTAATTTCATATTATATTGAATAAAAAACTCAATTATTTGAATAAGTTGTGAAATTAGGGCCGTAATTAAAATTATGTTGACACAATTCCTTGGGCAAGCCTCGATTAGCCCCAATTATGTATCATCTAAAACCAAATAGTTGATTTGTTAAATATGGTATGTAATCAAGGCCAAGTAAGCACCAATTTACATTATCTATGAATTTAATTCCTTTCACATGGCTCCTTTGGACCAAATTTCATATCAAATTGAAATAATACTTATTTTTTTAATATGGTGATCACTTAGATCACTAATTTATATCATATGGATGAAATTCTTTACATTAAGGCTCAATAGGTCCTGAAGATCAATTTAGACCCAATTATCATCCTTTATATATAGTAATATTTAGGTTCATAGGGATAAACATGGTCAAAATTGCATCACTTAATACCATAATTGAATTCATAGGATCAATCTATGATGATGTGGGGGATAATTGATCCCAAATTCAAATTATTTACTCACATATCTAGGTTTAAAGAGATCAAATTTGATAATCACCATCATAATTACCTTATATACCCTAAAACCTTTACCCTAATCCCTAATACCTAAATCTATTAATCCTTAAATTCTAAACCATAAATATAAACTCTTTAAATCTTGAACCAATCATTTTATCCCCAATTTAACATAATTTAGACTAAGAATTAAGTTCATAGGGCTTATTTTGGCCTAAATCACATGATTGATTACCCCATTTGACTAATTCATTAAATATAAATGATGACATCTTAGGTATTATGATAACCTAAAATCACATTCTATAGTCATAAATGGGTCCAAGTGATTTAAATTATCCTCAATTATCTTTGTGATTGACCCTTTGTATCCTAAACCATGTATACATTAAAACCTACTACTTAAACCATAAACCCTAAACACTATACCCTAAATTTTAAACCAAAAAATTTACCTATTTACCAGTTTATTTAGTCCTAATTAACATCCTTTGTATTAATAATTAGGTTTGAACATGGTATAAAGTAATTATACATTAATATATAGGTCCGTAAACCTAGACCCTATGCCCTAATACCTAATTCATAAAACATAAATTGTAAGCCTTATTACCTAATGCCCACTACATGCAACAAACATACATCACTTATGATATAACTTATTTTATCATGAGATGTCATACAATGCACTTTTTAAACCTCTGGCCAAAATTCAGCCTTTGGAATACCAATCTAACTATATATCTAAAGTAAATTAGGGATATTTTGAGCCCCTTTAACCTAATTAATCAAAAAGGAGGATTTATTTGATTATTTTAATCAAATATTCATTTGAGGCTAATTTTAACCCCTTTAATAGTAATATATGAGTTAAGGTAAAATCAAAAGATTGATTCTATCATGAATTGATTCAATTAGTCAATTTGTGTAATTAGGGGTGTGATCTGGGCAAAATTGTTCCCCTAAACCAAATTTATGGCTCAATTGATTATATAACATGTATTCAACATATACATGTCATAACTAACCCTATTTTTATTATAAATTCAAACATGAAGGTAATTATTATAGATAAGTGAACAAGTAGCTCAAATGTTCTTCAATTACCTTAATGATTGGACCCTATATCTGATATCATAAACCCTAAACCCCATACCAATTAAATTTTACCTAAAATCCTATACCATTTACATTAAATACTAATCCATAATCCTTAAACCCCAAACCCTTTAAACTATAGAACCTAAACCTTAAACCAATAAATTTATTCCCAATTAACATCCTTTATATATAGTAAGAATTAGATTCATAGGCATGAACTTGGTCAAAATTGCATCACTAATTAAACCATAATTTACTTAATTGGCTCAATAGGTGATTATGTAGGGGCTACTCGAGCTCCAAATCATATTATTTACTTACAAATACAGGTTTAAGGAACTCAAATTTGCCTCAATTGCCTTCACAATTATACCTTATATACCCTAAAACCTATAACCTAAGCCATAATCCTTAAAGTTAGTAATCCCTAACCTCTAAACCATAAATATAAACTCTTTAAACCTTGAACCAATCATTTTATCCCAAATTAACATCATGTAGACTAAGAATTAAGTTCATAGGGCTCAATTTGGCCTAAATCACATTATTGATTGCCCTATTTGACTAATTTACACAATTTTCATGATGACATTCAGGGCATAATGACAACCCAAAAACCCATTCTATAGTCATAAATGGGTCCAAGTGATTCAAATTATCTTGAATTATCTTTGTGATTGACCCTATGTACCCTAAACCATATATACATTAAACCCTAAGCCCTAAGCCCTAAACCTTAAGCACTATACCCTAAATTGTAAACCATAAGATTTCCCTATTTACCAATAAATTTAGTCCCAATTAACATCATTTGTATTAAGAATTAGGTTCATATGTCATAGAGTAATTAGACAAATTATATATAGTTACTTAAACCTAACCACCTTACCCGAATCCCTAAAACACAAATTATAATCCCTATGACCTAATTCCCACTACATGCCATAAACATACATACCTTATGATATAACTGATTTAATCATGAGATGTTATAAAATGCATTTTTTAAACCTATGGATAAAATAAATCCTTTGGAGTAACAATTTAGCTATGCATCTGAAGTAAATTAGGGTTATTTTGAGCCCCGTAAACATAATTTCATGACTATAAAATGTGATTTGGGGGTTGATCAGCTCTAATTTTCCCCAATAACCATCATGATTGTATCATATATACCTTAAAACATATACCCCAATCCCTAAGGCATAAATTTCATAATCCCTAAACTCTAAACCATAAATATAAACTCTTTAAATACTGTAACAATCATTTTCACCCAAATTTACATCATTTAGACAAGAATTATCTTTGTTATTAACCCTTTTTACACTAAACCTAAGCCCTCAACACTATACCCTAAATTGTAAACCAAAAACTTTCAATATTTACCTATTTTTATAGTCCCAATTAACATCATTTGTAGTAAAAATTAGGTTCACACATGGATTCAAGTGATTAGACATTATATGCACCCTTAAACATAAACCCTACATGCCCAAATCCATAATCTCTAATCCTTAAAATATAATTTGTAATCGCTAATCCCTAAAACAAAAATTTTAAACCCTAAACCCTATACACTTATGCCTTAATCCGTAATCTATATTAAGTATAACATGATCAGATTATTTAATAACCTGATCACATTATTATTAATATAGGCAACATTTGGTTCTCATTTCCAACTACTAAAAACAAATGATTATTAATAATAACATGATCACATTATTACATAACATTATTTTATTATTATCTATATATGCTTCTGAATATGTTGGATGAAGTAGAACTTTGTACAAAAAATAACACAATCATGTTATGAAATAACATGTTTGCATTGTATAGTGCAATCACATTATTATTATTTTATGCTAATCTCACTTATCAATAACCATTTTTAACCCAAATCTAGAATTATGTCCCCAAAAAAATTCTTTACATACTTTTTCAAGATTTGTGGTACCTGTGTGCTTGACCACACCTTTGAAAAGTTTTCAATTGTCCTTGATTGGTGATAGATCATGTTCAAGGAAGAGGAAGATTTTGAAGAACAAAACACTAGAGTAATTAGAATATTTGAGAGATAAACACAAGATATGAATGCAAAAACTTCATGGTAGACAAGGTATAAAAACTAATATTGATGAACCAAATGACATAGATAATGAGCTAATTGACAATAATGAATTAAATAGTGATGCAACTGACCATAATGAATTTAATAATGATGAAATTAACCATAATGAAATGAACAATAATGAAATTAAAAATAATGAATTAGTTAATGTTGGATGTTTACATTCAAAGTTCCAAGTTTTTAATTTTGTTGATGATGAGTCTATGTATGATGCTTCACCCCCCATGAATGAAGAAAATTTGATGGAAAAAAATAATGATGAAATGAACCATCATGAAAATTTCATGGAAACATATAATGAAGAAATAAACAATGAATAAAATGTCATCCCACCTCTAAACAATGAAAGTAATAATGATTTTCAAACACCCTCTCCACAAATTCCACCATTATCAACACCTCCAAGAATTGTGTGTATAAAATACAAGTACTTAATTGAAGTTTATGAAAACATTTTAGAGCTAATGCATAAAAAAATGTCTGATTGTCATTCAAGAAGACTAGATCAACATATTTTGGATACTTTCTTTCATATTTTGGATTATGATAGTCAAAGGTGTCAATTATTTATTTTAATGATAAAATTGATTAAGATGAGACCTATAATATACACATTAAGATGAACATCTAACATGGATGATGAGAATAATGAAATTATTGAAAATATACATGATGAATATCATAGTGTAGTCCCAAAAGCATGCACTAAATATTATAATATTGTCTGGCATATACGTAAAACTTGTCCAGTACGTGGCAAAATAGAGAAAAAATGAATGGTTTCAAAAATAAGTTGAACACTTAATATAAATATAAAAAATAATTAAAGTAATGGAAAGACATGAAATACTTAATGAACTTAATACACATGATCTCTAGGCATTCTATAATAGACTTTCATGAAAGGACAAGTCTATAGCTAATATTCTTAAAGAGTTGCTCAATTTTGGAAATACAATACAAGAGTATCATCCAATGCAAGAGATGTTGTTAAGAGAAGATTTGGTTCTCATAACCATAAACCACATATGAAACATTAATTATATATGACTCAAATGTAATTGTACTCTAAATTTTTGGAAAAACATCCAAACATTTCTATTTATCAAAGATATTTTGAGATGGTAAAACCTTTTTATGTTAAAATAAATCACACATGCACCACTTATTTTAGGCAACATGTTGAATTTTCAATGCACTATGATATTTTTCATCATATTCATTGTAATTTTCACACTAATAACATTTTTATGAGTGTGGAATTAAATTAAAACAAAAATAAGCTAGGTAATTTATTCCAAATATCTTTTATAAAATATCAAATAGATAATTATTTTATGACAAAATCATGTTTAAATAAAAATTGCAACATTTATGGTGGATTTCCAAAATTAAAAAATTGTATTCATGAGGAGATTACAAGTGAAATTGGAAAGGAATTAGTTGGTTTAATCAAATATAAATTAATGGATTATCAATTAAAATATGGAAAAAAATCTAAAAGGTATGAGCTTGTTAAAAAAATGATACCTGTTTCTAATTTTTTGGTCAAATTTAACGACAATTTTTTTTTGAGTATGCAAGGCACACACATAGGGATAGATGGTTGGATAAAAAATTTAGGATAAACAAGGATAAATTCCAATTTTTTTTATTGTTTTATTAGTTTATTTTTATGAAAATTACACATTCAAACCCCAAATGGAATTTCAATTGTAGTATTATAACTCATCATAAGTTGCCATATTCATACATGAACTTGATAGTGTAGAGCAATAATGGAAAATATTAAGGGAGTACCATTTATATATTAGTAATGATAGACCACATTGTTTATATTATGTGTAAGGTTGTTTTTAGAAGTTTTATGAAGAGTTGGGTTAGATTATCATTATTTTCAATTAACATTACATTTGATCAGATAATTACAAATCACAATTCAAAAATGCACAAATGTTTTATTAGTTGAGTAGGATTTTCATTACCACTAGTGTAGAACACAATTGAAATTTCACCAAGGATGACCATGGAAAAGGGGAGAATGATGGTTTTGGATCATGTGTAAAAAGAGCTATTACAATGGATGAGTTTAAATTTGAAGAGGGTGTTTATTTGATAGATTCAAAAACTATGGTTGAATGGTGTAATGAGAACATGTGTCATGGTGCTCAACTAAATGTTATTGTTTATAGACATTTATGGTTAATAGAGGAATAAAAATTGGAATTATGAGGATTTTATGAATATAGTAGGTTTAAGTGACCTCCACTCATTTTGTAGCTCAAATGTAAGTTCTTGGATTATTCATACAAGACACTTGGCATGTATCTATTATGCACATGTGGACTCTATTTGGAATGAGTGTGAGTTAAAAGAGTGGTTGGATGATTGGATTTCCAAAAATATAATTCTAATCAACACATATGAGGTTCCAACAACATTATGACTTAGAAATATGACATCATTAGATGACTTTGACCATGTATCTAATCTAATGCAGCTAGGTAGAATATTTTTCATTATGTACAATTTATTCTCATTAAATATCTTCATATTGTCATTAAAAATGGTTTTTTGTGATACAAGGCATGTTTTTAAAGCTATTGGAGATGAGGATAATGAAGAAGGCACTGATTAATACTTATGTTAGTGTATAGAGAGAAAGGAAAAAATGACTTCCCCAGTTATAGAGGGATAAAACATTGACTATCCCAATGGGTTAGTGTTAGTCACTAGAACTTGGTTTAGATAATACCCTATAAAATATTTAGATCAATGTTTTTTTTAAGAGTTTAAAATGCAAAAGAAGATACTGCATTATTATAATTTGATTATTTCAATGAATATTTAATTACAAAAATATCATGGGAGGCCATTAAATAAAAAACTATGAAAAGTTTAGGAGTCAGAGCATGAAGCTATGCATGATACTATCAAGGTTATAGTAGATCCTAGTGGTTTGTTAGATTCAAATACATAGGTTTTTTGACTTTTCAAATGTAAATGTAATCAATTTTAGAAAATGTTTTTTTTTTTTTTTAAATTTCTAGGTAGTACATATATATTTCATTTTTAATTACTTACTAACATCTTTTTATAGGTTAGTGGTGCCAAATAAGCTTCCAATTTCATGTGGTTGGAACTATTAGTAAATAATTCAATATTATTGAAGCTAAAATAAACTCGAGTTGGATGTGATTGAATCTTAGGTTGGACGTGATCAAAGCTAAGGAAATGACTTACAGGTTTTGTTTTATGGGTGTTTGAACTTAGGCTTAAAAATGCATTTTTATTTTATTGGGAAGGGTGTGATAACATGTAATTTTCCTATCTAGATGTGATTTTAGAGATATATTTTGAGGTGAAGGCCCTATAGGTAGAAATTCTAGTGGGAGTTTAAGAAGTTGTTTGTTCAATGCCAAAAAATTGCATTTTTTGACCCCTCACTGTAACTTGTCTAATAAATTGCTCTCACATATTCCACTTGAGTTATATAGGGTATTATTATAGGGATTAAATAGGTATGGGAGGGATCTAATGGTTCATTTTAATGACTTATAGTTTTCATTTTATGTGTGTTTTAACTTAAGGTAAAAAATTACATTTATCCTGTATTGGGATGGGTGTTTTTCAGGCTAGAATGGGTGGTGGGTTTATCAATCAAGCCTGATGAAAGGCCAAGAACCTATTAATAGATATTATACTCCCCCATGTATTTGTTGAGATTTTTATTTTTTATTAAGGAAACATCAAAACTAGAGTTGTATAACCATAACTTAAACTTTGGCAGCATTTGTTGTCAGTGTTTTTGTTCTCCAGAACGGTAGTGAAAATGCACTTTTAGGTGGATTTGAATTTCATGGTAGTGTGATAACATGTAATTTTCATATATATACATGATAAAGATGATATATTCATAGGTGGAGGTCCCATAGGTATAAATTCTAGTTAGAGCTCAAGAAGTTGCTTGTTCACTACCAAAAAAGTTGTATTTTTGGACCCCTCACTGCAACTTGTCTTATGGATTTCTCTCAAAGCTTCCACCTAAGTTCTTAAAGGTAAAATTAGAGGGATTAAATATTAACTGGATGGATATTATATTTCATGTAAATTACTTACAATTTTTTTTAATGCATGTTTTAATTTAGGCTTTAAAATTACATTTTTTTGTATTGGAAAGGGTGTTCTTGAGGCCAGAATGGGTAGTGGGTTTGTCAATTAGGCCTGACAAGAGTATAATAAAATATTTTTATAAATTATACAAACCCCATTATAATTGTTATAATTATAATTTTTTAGTCATGAAGAATCAAAATTAGAGTTACGCAACCACAACTTAAACTTTGATAACATTTATTGTTAGTGTTTTTGCTCTCTAAAATGATAGTGAAAATTCAGTTCCAGGTAGATTTGCACATTTTGGTGGTGTGATGAAATTTAATTTACCTATATATATTTGATCTAAGTGATACATACATATGTGGAGGTCCTAGAGGTAGAAATTCCATTTGGAGCTCAAGAAGTTGCTTGTTTACTACCAAAAAGTTGCATTTTTGGACCCGTCACTACAACTTATCCAATGGATTTCTTTTGAAGATTCCACCTAAATGATCCAAGGTGTAATTAGAGTTATTAAATAGGCAAGGTAGGTATTTTATGATTCACATAAATGGCTTAAAATTTTCATTTTATGCACATTTAAACTTAGGCTAAAAAATTGCATTTTTCTTGTATTGGGAAGGGTATTCTTGAGGCTAGCATGGGTGGTTGGTTTACGATCAAGCCTAATGAGAGGCCAAGATCATGGTAATAGATTTTATCCACTCCATTAGACATGTTAAAAACTTCAATTTTTAGTCAAGAATCATTAAAAATATATTTATGCAACCATAACTTAATCTTTGATAACATTTTTTTTAGTGTCATCACTCTTTAGAACGGTAATGAAAATGCACTTTCAGGTGTATTTGAACATCATGGTATATACACATAATATTTTTATAATTTTACTAATTACTGACACTTTTTATATTTTAATAACCTATTGATTATGAATCTCTCTGAGTACATGTCTTAAGGGGTGCATTAGGAAAGGGGTGAGTAAACCATTAATGCTTTGTAATATTATTCTTCCTTTTTCCACTTTCCATCTAAACACTTGTCTCCTAAACCATTTATCCTATGCTTATTATTTCTAGTCCTACCTCCTCCAACATTTTCCCTCTTTCCATCCTCTTTTTCTTTCCTTAACATCATTTTGGACTGTCAGCTATACTGGGTTGACTAGGTCGACCTAGTATAATTTAGGGGTATTTTTCACTTTCTTGGTTTGTTAGCCTTTTAGTCAACCTAGCACAAACCTAGTGACTTGTCCCCAAAAACACACTGGATCAACTAGGTTGACCCTATATAGTCGAAGTTACCAAAATGATTGAAGAAAAGATCCACCTATATATACAAGGTCATTTCCCACCATTTCATAAGAGAAGAATTATTAGCAAAGAAGTGTAAGTGAACATCTACTTATTGACCATTCTACTTGAGGAATAAATCTTAGAGTTCCATACTTTATTTGGAGATATGGATAATGTATTGTGGGTAATTATTTTGGATGCTTATATAGGTTGTGTAGCCTAGAGATAATTTATCTTGGTTATCCTTACATATCATAGTAATTTCTTACAAAACACCTTGGCCAAGGGAGAGATTGAGGCTCAATAGGTTCATATTCAAAGGTAAGAATTCATAACTTTATTTCTCCTTTGTAAGAGTAGATAGATAATGCATTTTTATTCTTCACTCCATGTATTAGGATTTTGTATACATTGACATGCGTATATGTCTTAAAATACATGTTTAGTTTAATTGTTGGTTTAACTGTTTCTAACCCCCAATTTGTGCCACAAGATTTGGTGTTCACTATATTATATTTTGCTTTCTTGTTATTAGAATAGAATGAATGTTTTAAACCTTAGGACTCCATTAGGTTTATTATATGATTGTGTTATATCTTACGCTTTAGAACCCTTCTTAGCATGATATGTTATGATGAGTGATCCCCTAATCAGGTATAATAGATCTACATAATGGTCATGTTCATAATTAATAAGTATATCCAAATTGAAAGTGTAGGTATGATCTATCTTATCCAATTTAAGATTAATTCATAGACATGATGCATTTAATATTGTATATATTCTTGTGAACCTGAAATTAACTAACCCTTGTAGGATTTGTTCATTTTTAATTCATTTATTTCATTATTTTGATCATCATTTTGATCATATATTTTGACATTCTAGATCAATTCTATCGACCCAACTATTTTTATCTATGTGCAAGTTTCCAAGAATAGACAACTGGGTCAACCCAATTGACCCCATATAGGTTTCTAGAATTTTAGACACCTAGTTCAAGATACTAGGTCGACCCAATTGACCCCTTACATTTTTAGCACTTTTTTAGTAGGAACCAATACAACTTGATCTATTCTATTGACCTAATTTGTGGGTTTCTCAAGCATACTTCAAGTTATTCATCAACAATATTTATTACATCTCTGATCCACTAAGGTTCCTTTCTAATTATCTATCTCTATTTTTATGTATTCCCTCTAATAGTTTTCAATATTTAAAAATACCTTTGCAGAGTCAACTGAATTGACACTGCCGACCTAGTCTTGTGTTTTGTGTGTTGTTTAAAATAACTTGATCGACACTTTTAAACTAGTTCATTTTTAGACTTTTCTTCCACAGTATATGTTCAACCATGTTGAGCCTATTCTATATTTTATGCATATAGTGATAGCATTATACCTTGTTCTAAAGTTGGAATTAACCTCATATCTATTAGTAATTAGCTCACACACTTTATTTTCTTGTTGTTTGCATGCTTAAAACACCTCACATTATTTAATTAGAGAATTTTCAATTAATCACTTAGTTTCAATATTTCTATTTGATACACATATAGCCAAATAAAATAACATTAAAAAATCACATTAACATTTTTCTATCCTAGTCCAACCTACTTGGATTTCATCACCAAGGGAGAAGCCAACTTGATGCTTTGGTAAAGTATAAAGTGTGGTTAATGGTATATTTTGGCTAAGAAGTAACACCCTTATCATTATGGTGTGTAAAGTGAGTGGGTAGGCCCTAATACTCAATTCTTATCATTACCACTACATTACATTTCATCCCAAACTACTTGAAACCATCCTTAGATTGAAATATAGTACTTTGATTATAGCCAAACTTCCAATCACATTAAAAATCATTCTTAATAATCTAATTAATAATTAGGTTGAACAATTAGTTATATTTAATTTTCAATTTTATTTCATTCTCTTTATTCCATTGTGTGCATAAAATATTGCATTAGCCAACATTAATGCAAGATTTTACTTTGTGTTTCAATTGGATTGGTTAGTGTTAATCCAATTGGCTATTTATTTCCTTTTAGTACTTAATACTTTTCATTACTTGAAAACTTATCTTATTTCATTTTTAAATATATTTTTAGGATTTTTAAGTTCCTTGTTGTTTGTACTAGATTGACCCAGTCAACCTAGTGCTTTTTATGCCTTATTTACAATGTACTAGATTGACTGAATCGACCCTGTATAGTTTTATTATCCCTATTTCTATACTAGATAAACCAAGTCAACCCTATATAGTTTTAGTCACCTATTTAAATTTTTATTTCTCATATCTCTTATTTTCCCTTCATCATGGAATTTTTATTCGATAATGACACCGAGTTATAGTTAATACACATGATGAGCTTAACTAATTCTAATAAGGTTTCCCATAGATAGAGTAGGGACCCTCTTTTGGATGTTAGTAATGTTCATATTGACACTCACAAAATAAATTAGAGAACCCATCCTCATACCTATTTTTATGATAATCCTCTTTTCTTGGAAAATGAACTTGAGTTAGAGCATACTCCTGAAATGTTTTTCTTTATTTCCAAATTTCCTCAACATAGAGGAAAGGATCCTTCTACCATTTATAACCTCATGATTATTGGTCAAAATGAAGAGCCTCATTCACCCTCTCCTACATTCTCAACAAGAATTGGAGGTACCACTTTCTTTGGTTCTTATCCTCTTCCTTCAACTTTGACTCCATATGCCATGACCTCTTTTTCTCTAACTTTTTATACTTCCATGCCTAGTATCTCAACTAGCATGGTAGGTTCTACATCTAGTGTAACTCTCATAAGATCCATTATCCTTAATCATTCCACTAATTCATTGATTTATACCCAAGGAATTCATGCTTATAGTGTTTCTTCCTCTCAACCAATCACTAGTCCATCTTTTACTTTATATGTAAATTTTGCCACTAGTGCCTCACATTCTCATAGTTCTTCTCAATCTCATATCAACACTAATAGTGGTACCCAAGCTAATAATACCAACACAAATACCAATTCTAATGCTTCTAATGTTAATCAAATACATCAAATTTTATTAAAAAATCTCAATCAAATGAATACCTTTCAAACTCATAATATGAATCAAATGATGAGAATGCAAACCCACCTTCTTAATCTTCAATCTCATCCACAACTAATGGATTGGGGCACACATAACTAGAATGTTCCACCTCCTCCTCTTTTAGATTCTCAAGGCAATCTCATTATTTAACCTCTTTTAGTCAATAAAACCATTAAGCATCTACAAAATGAACCTGTCACTACTCAAATTGCCAACATTGATATAGGAGGTATAACACCTACAATTTCTTATAATGGGTCAACTGATCCTACCCTTCACCTCAAAACATTTGGAAATATTTGAAAGGATTGAGTCAAATTAAACAAATTTTCCACTACCAAGTTCCTATCTAAAAATCTCATGGGTGATGCCTTGGATTGGTACAATCAACTTAGAGCTCATTCCATTTCTAGTTTGGAGGGCTTAGTAAATTTTTTAGTTTGAGAATTCTAAACTAATGATCTTCTTGAAGACGCTTTTTTCCATTTCATTAGTTGTAAACATGAGAATGATACTACCCAATATTTTTTTAAGAGATGGAATACTTTTTCAAATAAATGTGAACATAACATGGTAGATGATAACCTTTTTCATCTCTTTATAAATGCTCTCTTTCCTAAATTACAATATCGAGTCTGCACTCTCTTTCCACATACCTTGGTGGAGGCTATTGACCAAGATAAAACACAATATTTCCTAATTCATCAATTCAATATGACCTAATATTTTATAGGTCCTCATTTATTACTTAAGAACAAAAACTGCAATATCAGCAATTATGGTATTACCAATTCTTTTGAAATCATCCACAATGTTTAAGATGTTGTTCGTAACCCTTATTTAGAATCAGTTCCTTCTTCTCAATAATATAATAATCTTCATTTCTCTTCACCCAATAAAATAAATGTTCATAAACTTCTATCCTTAGCTGTATTGCTTAAGTGTCTACCCAAGCCTCTTCCATAAGAACTTAACCCTACTCATCCTATGAAATCCTGGTATGATCCTAATAAGTTTTTTTTGGTTTCAAACTAGTTGGGGTCATTCTCATGAGACTTGTAGAAAAATTCATAATTTAGCTATGGATTTTCTTCTTAGACCTAGTTTTTATCATGATTCCATTATCCATAAGTGTTAACAAGCCTATGAGATTACATTGAAGGACTATAAATTAAATGATAAAAATCAAGCCTTAAATCAATAAAATGATCATTTGGATATCTAAAAAAATCCTTTACCTAATCATCAACATATCCAAGACAATCAAGACAAGCCCATCCCTTCCACCAATAACTTATAAAGTCTTATTGAACCAACTTCTGAAGAGAATGTGGTTATCATGACTAATATGCAAAGGGTGGTGGATTTCATTGATTCTCAACCTATCTACACTCTTCCTTCCCATAAGACATATTTTGTTATCTAGGATTCTTCTCCAACTCATTTCAATTAGCTGGGGAAAGAAGATCTTATCACTTTTGATGATCTAATTTATGATTCTCTCTTGGATAACACATCCCATTCTATCTATACCACTCTTCGATCATCTTCCAATACTAATAATAATAAAGCTTATAATAACACTTCTTACCCTTCTCAAAATCAAAGTAAACCATCTAGTTCATCATCTCAACATTATTTACTACCTCATTCTAAATCTCCTTCTTCTTATAAAAAAAATTTGAAATGCACTTTGGCTCCTCCTTCTGAGGACCTCCTTAACCATTATGCACCTTTATCTAAGAACCTTCATATGAGATATGATGAGTAGGATTCCATTACAAAACTCATTAATATCCCATCCCAAATTCCATTCCTTGAGATTATGAGGACTTCCCCACATCACATAAATCATCTCATGTAGTTCTTAATAGATATGAATTTCCCTCATCCTCCCCTAGTAGGATAGGAGGAATATTTATCTACTTCCAAAGATAGTATTTTACAACATTGTGGAGAGATGTCTATCAATGTTGACAAAACTATATACACTTCTCTTTATCTCAAATTTCCCATAGCTTCTATGATTCATGATGAGATTATGCTTCATGTAGATAATCCTCCTTTATTCATTATAATTAAAATAGGTGATATCTAGGTTGAGCATGCCTTTATTGATGAGGGTTCTAAAAAATGTGTCACTTCTCTCAATCTTATTAAGACCCTTGGGTATTTTGAATGTAATCTTAAGTATACACATAACACATGCCAAGGATATGATAGAAGGAAAATTCATCCTTTAGGATATGTGTGGATTCCCCTTACCATCCCACCTATCACCATTCATGTAAAGGTGATGATATTTAACTTCCCCTTTTCTTATAACATCTTTCTTGGTAGGCCCTAGACTCACTGCATATGATCTTTGCCTCTTCCACCTACCAATTCATTAAATTACCTCATAATGGAGCCATTTATAGGATTCAATGTGACTCTAACCCTTAGAATTTTTAACAATTCCAAGATCGTGGTGTCTCCAAGAATCATAATATTGAGCCTTTGTTGAGTGTTCTATTTCATGAGTCTCAACATCTTAACTTTCCTATTAATTCAACCTAAGGTTATAGTGGGCATCTTGAGGTCATTGGTAACATTCTTCCTAACCTTTTAGAATTTGATGACGATGATGATCTTGATGAGATTAAATTAAAGATTAAAGCTTCTTATCTCTCACCTCATCTTATCTCATATCTTCCTAATTTTTTATAACCTCATTCTCGTAAACCTCCTTGCGATGGTATTCCTATACTCTTGACCATGACCAGGCATTATATTCACCATGATTCATAAGATGACAAGGTTATCCCTACTTATGTCATTGATATTCACACCATGGATTATGATGATGGTTATTCCTTAGATGATCTATTGGTATGTCATCGTGTCTAGGCCTATGATGTTGAGATTATCTATTATTGTTCTTCTTTACTTTCATCTTTTCATGCATCTCATCATTTTCATTCTCTTATAATCCCTAATTTTTACATTTTCCCCCTTTATCATAGGGTAGAGATGGTGTCAACACCTCAAGTTATTAAGGATCCATTTAGGACTATGCTCATAGATCATGATATGACTAGGCCTTACCATTTTTCTAGGTAACCTAACCATTGTAGTTGGTTTACCCCTAAGGTTAATGCAACTCTACTTTGATATTCTATAGATCTTGCTCCTCCCTTAGTAGAGCTAACTATAGTTGAGCCTCTTCCTACTCCTAATATTATTAAACCTACCCCTATTTTTGATATTATCACTTTTTATATGGAGCCTAGTTCTATTCTTTCCTCATCATCACTCTCTTGGTGATGGTTTTCTTCCCTTGATTAAGATGGCTCCTCTACCCACCAAATGGGTCGATGAATGTTCTTTAGTTTATTACGCTCTTGTTTTACCTCCTTCTCTGAGTGGTTCTATTAAAACCACTCAAAATATTATATGTTGCATTGATGGGATAGATAACCATTATTCCACCCATTATCACAAGTTACAACAATATCTTGATACCTTGCCTCTCTCTTCCCCATCATCAGACAAACCCATACCTTCCCTGAAGGTACTTCTTGAATATATGCCCAATTATGGTGAGGTATATTGTCTATGTCATCTTTTTAGCACCCATCACTTTGATCATTATCATTTCCTACAACATCTCAAAGATCATCTTATAACCATTTTTAGACCTTCTACCACTCCTCCCATAAGACATTCCCATAAGAAGGCTCCTCCTTCTCCTATGACTCTAACTATAGTGGTTCCATTACCTCTTATGGTTCCTTCAACATCCTCTATGACTCCACCTATGATGCTTCCATATATGATTCCTTCCCCTATGGACCTTCCCTCACCTGTGGATCCTTTTCCACCTGTGAGTCCTTCACTTGTGGACCCTTCTCCACCGGTGATTCCTTTTCCTACCATAGATCCTATTCCCATGCATTCCCTTGACTAGTCTTTACCTAATTTTTCTCCTCAATGTGATCTTTTGAGCATTATTACTTATTTAGTTAAGAATATAAGAAAACAAGTATTTTCCTAGTATTCATTGAATACTGATGAAACCTTAGAAGCAATTTGACTATAGCTTGATCAAGACCTATCCAATATATTGGATAATTTGTGTGGATAGATTTAATAGTATTTATAAGCACATGCATGATTCTTTCACATTTATATTATATTGGACATGTGTTCCAATGTTATTTATATCTATTATATCATTTGACACTATGTTAAATGTTTTCTTATCTTATATCATTATTTATTAGTTGTAATATATCTTACCTATCTTATCTTTTATCTTTTGCATATGATTATCTTTTCTTTATCATTACTTTCCCTTATATTTTTCCTAGAGTTTTTATCAAAACTCTCTTTCTTGTATCTTTATGATTGTTTTGATTTATTATCTTTATTTTTCATAGATAATTTGTCATGGTAATTTGGTTATACAAACCCTATTCCCCTTGGTCATTATTTCCATTCACCATGTGACCAGTTAGTAAACAATATATCTAATTACTATCTCATTTTACCAATCCACTTTAGATATCTTATTTCCCTTCTTCCTTTTTTTCCAAACTAAACATATGCATGATTGAGAATTGAGATCACATGCTAGTTCATTGTCAAGCCTAAGTGTCCTAGTCAATATCTATCTTTGGTTATTTAGCTTCCTTTAGCCTCAGCCTATAGCTCATTCATGTGTATCACTATTTGTCTCATGATTTGTCATTCCAAATTTGTATAGAGGAGCAATAATAAAAATACTTCAAAAGAAATTTAAAAGATAAATCATTTATATAAAAGGCAATGATATCAAAAGGAAAAATTATTCTAATAAGTATAATCACACTAAAAGAGATGATTTAAAGCATATCTCTTTCTTCTAGTCAAATCTCAAACTCCATAGCTAGCCTCACATTAGAGTTGAGGTCCTTTGGGGTGTGGTATGCCAGTAGATTAGAAGAAGCAAATAATTTATTTTAGTGCTACCTACTTTTTCACACAAGTACCAAATATTTGTAGTAGACCAATGGCTCTGTAAGGGGTCCTAAAGAATGGGGAACATATTATAGGAATGTAGGTCCATTTTAATTTTCCTTGTACCAATCTAACTTTATGAGTTGACCTTAGTATCACACTGATTTCCCTATAAATCTTTGTGTCTATAGTGCACAGGTTTCCTTTGTACATAGACAACCACTAGTCACTTAGTGTCTTCTCATGCCCTTATTATGCCTCTTGCCTCATAAGGTATTCTCATAAGATGCCCAAGTATTCATTTTTACACTCCTTATTTCCATTATATTTCCACTTGAGAAATATTGTTTTTTCTACTGATCACTCCCCTTTGGAATTCATTTATGAGTTTCATTATAAGACTACAAATAAGACCTGGCCATCCTCATAAATTTATATATTTTCCTTCATATTATGCACATCCTTTTATTACTAAATTTTCCTATTTATTCCAACACATTTTTTTTATCTTTGGTGATTTGAAATGTAAGATTGTGGATATGACCTGACCTTCCTCACAAGATTTTCCAATACCCAAGTCACCATCTAGATTACATGTGTCAAATTTGAAATAATATTTGATCGATTATGAAGTTACACATAATTTAACATGCTTCCCATCTTAATTTAGTATGTTTTATGCTTACTTAATTTTTATTTTGTCTTTTTATCTTCTTACTTTTTGAGTGCATGTAATATTTCAACCATTTCATGAATTTTTCATACTTCCCAACTTGAATTAGTATGACCAATTTAAGACCAATCTTTTGATTTTATTTTTTTATTTTATACTTCCCAGCATGATTTAGTATGATTTATTGACTTAATTAATTTGTTTCTATTACCATTTGTGCCCTTTTACATTCCTTGCATTTTATTAATTTATTTGTCATACTTCCCAATGTGATATTAGTATGATTTTACTTATTTTAATTAGGTACAAAAATCTTTCACAATTGGTATAAAACAAATTCCTTTTTACCATCTTATTTTTCCATTTCTTAGTTCTTTATACTTAATCATTTCTTGTTATTACACATTTATTAGCTTGAAATAATGTGTAGTACATTTTCTTGATTGATTATATTTTTCCAAGTCCTTTTTGCCTTTTTTTAACCATGCATGTGTTTTTCATAATGCTATAAAAGAAACCAAATCTCATATATTTACTATAGCATATACAACAAAGCTAAATACATGTGCTAAAAAGAAATATATCCTACGAATCCATAGGCTCAATGATAATGAGAAACCAAAATCAACCATGATAACAACATACACAACCAACAAAATATGACAAAATGATCATATATATATATCATGAGTTTGATACAACCATATATAAAGCCCTAGCTCTATGGCTAGGTCACATCTTATTTATCTCATGGCCTAGCCATGCTGGCTATTGAGGCCTCAATCTGACTCCTCTAAATGGTACACTATAAGGAGGCCATCTAAGATCTCAACCCCTATACCTATCCCTATAGGCATGTTTCACACATCTATGAATCTATCAGCTGAGTCTTGATCTTTGTCATCTACATTATTGTAGCCAAATGTGTTGCTCTCCCATCTTTTAGGGCCTACCATACCTATAGCTCCCTAGTAAACATCACTATTGGTGGTTACATCCTCTCCCTTTATACTTTTATCTTCTTCACTACCTATCTAACTAATCTAAACTAGCTCACTTGAGTTAAGGTAGATGGTACATTTATTTCTTCTAGTGTTGTGGGGTCATATGGCTATAAAGTCTTATCTAGGATGTCATGGAGTGCTCCCCTCACTAAGGACCCCCATCTCTCCTCCTCATCCTCACCTACACTTTAAAAATATCACATGATGGATATTAGATCACCGATATATCTCATAATATCTATCTATTTATCTTGACTTCCAAATGAAAACTTAAGCAATAAAGTAATCATCTTTTTACCTATGTCTTGGCTACTTTGGTCTCACCACCTGCATGACTACCTCACATATTCTCCCCATCTACGTGGCCTCTTAACACCTCTTATGTAGTCCATGTCCTTAGATCAAACCCAACTTTCATAGATCATGTCAATCTCAACTTGTGTTTGAGTGGTGTCTCTATCATCTCTTCTAGCTAACCTATGGGATCATCTAGGATGGTAATAGTCTCCACTTTCATCTCTATAACCTGCCTCCATCAATACCATGTACTTAGTGGTCATTTTTAATCTATTTATGGAGTTAGTAGTGTTACATTTGGTATCTCTATCTCCACATCCCTATCCTCCTACTCAACTCCTTATTATACTTGACTAGTCCATGGTCACTCTCGATGTGACCTTAGTGTCAACCTCACTACTAGTGGCTCCAATCCTCTGCTCCCCAATGTCTCCCTCACATGTCAAGCCCACTACTTTGGAATTAGTATAAGTTTTATTGGATGAGTTAGGCCCATATTCCATGGCACCCATGCCACTATATGTGGATCTCTCCACTAGAAAGAGTATTTAATAACCTTTATCCTCTTTGTCACTAGTGCAATTAAGTCCCAACTCACCCATGTAGTTGTTATGTGCTCCTATGGCTACCACATGATGTCTACACATATTAATAACTATAGCATTGTCATGTGGGGAAAAAACAATAATCCTTGGTCCTCCTTCCATCTCCTCACCCAAGGTAACTTATCATCAACCACATGGGGAAACCTGTTTGATCGATACATATGATACCTCTCATAGATCTAAGTTATCAACAATATGATCATCCCCATGGTCCTCTACCCTATGACTAACATCTCATACATATCATGTACTAGTTGGACCTAAATTATTGAGTTTAGGTCATATGTAACTCGTTCTTCCAATATCATCCTACTCAAGGATACCATGAATAATGGTACCTTACCATCTAACTTGTGACTTAACACCCATTTTACTATAAGGCCTATCATAGCCTTCAAGATATCTAGAATTTATGATGTATAGACATCAAACATAATCACTTTCCTACCTAGTAATATCATCTCTAAGCTTATAGCCCATATGGCTAAGGCTCCCCTCTCCTCTAGACTATCTAGAATCCCTACGGTCACCTGCTCACCTACTATGGGTAGCTCAAAGATGGCATGGACATCCTATAGCATAATAATCAACTCTATGATATCCCCATCCATCTCCCATCTAAAGGTGTTAGTTAATTATTCCCAATAACTAAGGAACATGACTAATAAGTCATCATTAAGGAGGATCTGACACATCTCTTCTATCCCACCTAGACCTATGGATTGTATTCTAGCCCTATCTACATCTAAAAACCTATCGAATAAATATAGTAACCAGTCATAACCACAAGTCTCCAAAATATTTATTTTCCCTACACTCAAGAAATAATAAAGGATGTATCAATTATTTCATGTCATATATAGTCAAAATACATTCTTTTTTACATCTTTACAAACAAAAATAAGCCTAAAATTACTTTATTTCATTCATTTTAGCTTACTTTTAGCCTTATCAATCCTTTTTGACCTTACTTGGTCATTTCAGGCTATTTTATCCCCCTTTCAGCCTTTTACATGCTTTTTCACATCCTTATAGCTCTTTGGTCAAACTAATTTGACCAAACTTTTCCTATATTTTCACTTGGTTAACTCAAAAATCTATGTCAACCCCCTTATTTCCCCTCCCTAATGCTGAGTTTCCATTCTAAACCTTTCAGACCACTTGGAAACTCCAAAATAGGCTTTCAACCTATAAAATATATAGGGTCAAACTATACCTACTAGGTTGGCACTATGGCTTCTACTAATTTTCTAGCCTATTGGTTTGATTGGGTTGACCCAATGTTTTTTTCCTATTGACCCCTTGTATTTTCCAAAAAAGTGCAATTCTCTTAATCATTTCCTAAATCCTTCAAACCCATTTCCTATCTTCCTATTTTCTACCCTTAAAATATAATTTTGCCCAATTTTGACATCTAAAAATTCTTAAAATTCAAAATTAATGAAAATTTACTTAATTCAATACAAATTTCAATAACTAGTTTGAGATTCTTAGTTGCATACCTATAGTTCACGAGTTGCTACCTCTAGTGCTCTTCCTCACCTAACATGTTGTATCATTTCCATCCTAGCCTGTATTTCTCTCAAGATATTTTTTTCTTCTATCTCACAAGTTATAATAACAAATTACTTCTCTTTTTGTCTTATTTATAACACTTTTAGCAAATTCAAATCTTTCAATTATTGTCCTGTAGATTCCATGTTTTGCTTATATCTTTGTTTCTACTCATCTATTTTTCAAACTATAAAATGTGTTAGATTCATGATGACGTAGAGATAATTTTCCAATATCATATGCCTATCTTCAATTTTTTTTAATTTTTGGCTATGTTTTGCACTAACTTCTACAAGTTCATCTAGTGTCCCCTACATTAGACACCTTCACATTTATTTCAGTCTACTTCTATATCTATGGTACTAAGGTAAGTTAAAGGTATGTATTTTTTAATTTAGTCATTAAATTTATCTTATTTTCTACTTACTACAATTTACTTGGCATCAACATTGTGTTTTATCATGTTTTATCTTGAAACACCATCCCATATTGCCCTGACATGACACATGATGAGCTTCGAATAGGGCATATGTATATACATAATATTTTCAAAATTTTATTAATTACTGACACTTTATATATTATAGGAACCTATCAAGTCTCAATCTCTCTAAGTGAATGTATTAAGGGGTGAACTGAGAAAGGGTTGGGCATACCATTGGTGCTTCATAAGATTGTTATTCCTTTTTCCACTTGCCATCTACACACTTGTTTCCTAAAACCATTTACCCTAATATTATTCTTCTCAGTCCTACCTCCTCTAGTCTTTTTCCTCTTTCCATATTCCTTTTTATGCCTTAACATATTTTTAGAGTATCTATTGTAATGGGATGACTGGGTTGACCTAGTAAAGTTTAGGGATATTTTTCACTTTCTTGGATTGTTAGCCATTTAGTCAACCTAACATAGACCTAGTGATTTGTCCTTGAAAACACACTAGTTCGACTGGGTCAACCTTGTAAATATGACATTCTTAAGAGAATTTAAGATAAGATCTTTCATCGAGTACATGATCATACAAGGTCATTTCCCACCATTTCACAAGAAAAGAATTATTAGCAAATAAGTATGAGTGAAGATCTACCTATTCGCCATTCTACTCAAGGAATAAAGATTAAGGTTTTATACTTTATTTGGAGATATGAATCCTATCTTGTGGATAAGTGTTTTAGATGCTTAGATAGGTTGTATAGCCTAGAGATAATTTATCTTGGTTATCCTTACATACCACAACAATTTATTGTGAAGAACATTGGATAAGGGAGAGATTGAGGCTCAGCAGGTTCATCTTCAAAGGTAAGTATTCCTAACTTTATTTCTCCTTTGTAAGAATAGTTAGATAATGAGTATGTATTCTTCTCTCCATGTATTATGATTCCATATAAATTTACATGAGTATATGTCTTCTAATAAATATTTAGTTTAGTCATTTATTATATTTTTTCTATCCCCCACTTTGTGCCACAAGATTTGGTGTGCACTAGATTAGATTTTGCTTTCTTGTTATTAGAATACAGTGAATGTTTTAAACCTTAAGACTCCATTAGGGTTTTTGTGTGATTGTGTTATAATGTAGGATTTTTAAACCTTCTTACCATGATATGCTATGATGAGTTCTCCCCTAATCAGGTCTAATAGATCCCCATATTGGTCATGCTTCTGATTAATAAGTGTATCCCACTTGAAAGTGTAGGTATGATCTATCTTATCTAATCTAGGATTAATTCATATACATGATGAATTTTTTATTGCATAAACATGGTAGTGTGATAACATGTAATTTGCCTATGTAGATGTAGTAAAAGTTATATATTCATAGGTGGAGGTCCCAAATGTAGAAATTCTAGTTGGATATCAAGAAGTTACTTGTTTACTGCCAAAAACGTTTCCTTTTTGGACCCTTCATTGTAACTTGTCAGATGGATTTATATTTAGTCTTCCACATGGGCAATCTAGGGTGTGACTAGAGGGATTAAATAGGTAGGATAAGGATTTGATGGTTCATAAAAATGACTTACAATTTTAATTTTATGCATGTTTGAACTTAGGCTTAAAAATTACATTTTTCTTATATTGGGAAGGGTGTTCTTGAAGCTAGAATGGGTGGTGGGTTTATTAGTTAGGCCTAATTTAGGTCCAAGAACCTGGTACTAAACATTATATACCCACAAATACATGTTGGTAGTTTCAATTTTCAGGTAGGAAGTATCATAAATAGGGTTCTATAACCACAACTTAAACTTTGATAACTTTAACAACTTTAACAACTTTTACAACTTAAACTAGAGACCTAAAAACTTAATGAGTAATTGACATATTGATCCATTAACCTATTAGGTGGTATTAGGGTATGATATAAGGTGATTTAACAACATAGTTTTAAATTTTTAGGCGAGATAATTTTTATTAAAATGTTCCATAAGTCATGTATAAAACATCTCAAGAAAGATTTCCAGTCCAAGAAAGCACTATAATGTAATAGGGAACAAAGCTATGAATAAAGGAGAGTGACTTGTTATGGATTATCTAGTTAATTTTTGTGATTTAATTATTTTAATTTTATCCTTAAAGGTCCTTGAGGACATGAATATGTTGTCATTTATGTAATGTTATAGGTGGATGAATGACTGTAGTTGGTAACCAAGAAGTGATTGTAGGTCATAATCAAGGAAGGAAGCTTGGAGTGTTTCCACCAAGTTGGTGAATCATGAGTCATAATGATATTATATTTTAATTTTTTTAACCTATATAGAACTAAATATAAATTATTAAGACATTTATACATGGAAAACTCAACAAAAAGGGTTACCTCTACCCATATACCTTATTTTACCTATGACAATCCAATATGAAAGTAAATAGTTTTTTTATCATGGAGGGAGTATGAATCTAGTGTAGATCATGATAATTAAGGTGGAAGGTTAATTGTTTTTTATAAGAAATATAATGGAAAATAATAAACATATAGTCTTTTAGAACAAATAAATCCTTTCTATACCCTATTTTAGGTTAACAATCGCATTGCAAAGGGAAGTAAGAATTGTTTCTTAATATTGTCAAGTATGGCATTGAATATGGACATGGAAGATGTTCCCACCATAAAATGAGGTTTTTAATCTCTTAGAATATGCTTGAGAGATTTTAAATTTAGCTAATACTCCATGTTGTTGTCACATGCCTATAGGGTATTTTGTTGTGCACAATCAAGACAACGAGGAGATATTTTTATTGTATAAATGCATATGATAATGAATATAATGGTTTATATAGTTTTTAATAGTGTAAATAAGGTACTAATATATTTAAAATCACTTAGGAGATTCATTTACACTCATTGATACACAAACCCTGTTGTCATAGTCCTAAATAAGGCTTAAAAACCTATGTTTTGATGGTTATAAGAGAGGATAAAGAGAAATGAGATAAATTATCTATTTTAGAAGGTGTGTTGTGTGAAAAAAAACCTATATGTGTAATTTTTTACCTTTTAAACTTTTTATAATTCAAGATATTGAATTATATATCCCGTCAGCCTCTATAGAAGCCTAACTAGGGTTTAAATAGTAAAAACCCCATAAAAAGAGTTTTAACTCTTAGAAATTAATGAAACTTCATAGTATAACATGTTTTAATTTATTAAATATAAATAAAGTATTTTTGTCATGGTTAAAGGCCATATAGTAGGAATTTGGTGATTGTAGGTTTAAGGTAGGTATAATTAGGCCTAATTAAAGGGTGGTTTACAAAGGAAGTGTGGTATAGGAGTTGATTCAGGTCATTAAATTTGACACACACCTATAATAAGATATAAAGTGGTTGTAAAAGTTTTTAAATATCCATAAGAGTTGATATATTTCTCAAACCAAGAGACGTTTCAAAAAAAAAGGGATACAAGCCTAAGGATACCATTGTCAACCCTATATGTGGAATTGAATGTTGAAATGTGTTTGAGAGATTGTAATAGGTTAAGGAAGGTGTGATTTTACCATATAAGAACATATGTGATATAATAATAATTCCTTGGGACCTATATCAAGTTTATATACTTGAAACCTAAGAGGATTACCTAGTAACAAGATAGTGAAAGAGTGAGAGGATGTTTGTGAATGAAATGAGTTAGAGAATGAATGTGAGAGGTTTGTAAGAGGTATAATGTCACCAATAAATGTATAAATTTTTTAAAATAATAAATTAAAATTATAATAAGGCCATTAAGCCTAAGTGATAAGAGTGTCATTAGTCATTTCCACTACACACAATGAAATAAAAAATTTAATTTAAAAAAATATGGGAGATCCAATAGTTATAGATTGAAAAGAATAATTTTTTAATCCTTATTTGTGTAAAACATTAAATATGAGATCCAATATATAATAGTTTGGAAGATCAAAAAAATAATTTACAATAACACATAATGAAATAATAATTGAATATAAATTATATAGATTTCCATGATAGGCATACAATATAGGCATATGTGTGCAATGTCAATAATACAGAGATTACCATGATAGGCATGTAGAAAATTACATCCACCAACATAGTATCTAATGCTGGGTGAATGCCATATAAAATGCGAAAAATGCATAAATTTCCATATAGTCATATAAAAAAGTACATCTCATGTAAGACATCCTACTCATAAAATAGCCTCCCTCTTTTTGCCTTCCTCGAAGAAGACTCTCCCTATGATGCACTGCTAGTATATGGAGACCACTTTATTACTTGGATTACTCTAAGGTCCATCTATGGGTCCTACACTCATAACTTCCTTCTAGTCAAACCTATTCAAATATAAGAATTATTAGAAAATTAACATAAAATACATTCAAATAGTTTCTAAGAAATTAATTTTCAACTACAATAAAAAGTCATTTAAACAATGTACTTATTGCAAGATCATGGTCCTAATCAAACTTTTTTTCACACTCAAAAAAGTCAAATACAAGCTCATTTTTTCAAATAGGCATCTCAAATATGGGAGAAACATGAGAAGTTACCCTACTAATCATCTGATTAGCATTATTAGATGTCATATGACAAACCTAAATACACAATACATTTACATAAGTCATAACTGTCACAATTACATGTAGTAAAATTATTAAAACAAGTTTATTTTTACAATTCAAAATTACAAGAACTAATATATACCTTCATCATTGCCTGTGTAGATGACATTACAATAATAATGCTTATGTCTATCTCAACTCGTAGAGATGGAAGAGTGTTTACTCTATCCATTAATTATTCATGTAAACAAGGTCTCACTTAATTTTATATAAATTATTAAATATTATATATGGAAACCATAAATATCTTGAAAAGATAATGTAAACCAAGAACCATGGAAGTGTAACTACCATAAAACATGAAATGGTCAATAATATCAAGTAATTTGCATGTTAGATGTAATATAAAAATTTTAATACATGTAGGAAGTGTGAGTGGAAAAGTAAGAGGTGGAAAGAATAGTAGCACTTCAACAAGGAAAATTTAGGGAGAGAAAAGGAATAAGAGACATATTAAGAACTTTGTCCTTTTAAAACTTCTTTGGATAAAGTAAAATACCATTATATATTTATTGGGGAAATGTTGAGCTACACATATATGGCCATCACCCGTATATTATATGTGTGATATCAATCATCTATATCTCTATATATAATACATGCATTGATACCACATTCATTTATAATAGATGGATGACAAATGATTTATGGGAAAGCACCCAACCAATTAAAAAGAGTGAGCCATGGTGAATCCACCTCTTGAATAAGGTGTGTGTAAATAACATTATACTAATAGGTTAAGGAAGGGAGGTAATTGTCCAATATCAAGTTTTATCTAACTAAATATATTGTCTCATTTTAGCTCAAGAGAAAAAAATTGGCAAATAGTTTAGATATTGAAATGGAAGAAACTGTAAGGTGTAATTTTTTAGGCTAGCACATATTTTAGTACCAACACAAAAGGTGGCTCTCCCTAAAATTTACAATGGGGATACAATATGTTGAGACCCAATGCAATGTATTCTAGAATAATTAATGTTGAGTAGATAGGTTTTTAACCATTTATACCTTTGTCATATCCAAAGCAAGAGGTGTAATGAGGCATTACAATTGAAATATAGACCTTTATCGTGGCCAAAGAAAAATGTGTAATGAGATATTACAATTGAATTATCATGTGTATTACAAGTTTATGGATCAAACATGAGATGGTAAGGTCGACACTAGAATTTTTAGTCCCCCTTTACCTAATTTTTCCCTTTACTATAAACCATTTTCTTTTAAATTGGTCATAAAAAATTATAAAAATGTATTTAAGATCTTGTAATAAAATGAAGAAAAATGTAAGTCCTAATATCACTAGATGTCTTAAGAAAATTCACTTAATAAAATATAAATTTATTTAAATAACTATTTCATTAACTTTATTTAAATAATCAAATTTAATGTTTGGGCTTGAGTCATGGTCCTTTATGTTTAAGAAGACTCATAGAGTTGCATTGTCAAGTTAACGATCTAGTAAGTAAGATTGTTAAAGATGCACACTTCTTATCTTTTACATTAAATTACCTTTCTATTATGAATTATTTTCAAGGGTAACATGTGTGTTTATGTATAATGGTAATGGTGACATAACTCAAAATGAGAATATGAATATATCGCGCTTACCAACTTCATTTTCAAGATAGTGTTACCTAAAAAGACCCCTAGATATGTGTTCTTAATTTTATAAGTATCTTCATGGCATGTGAACTAATATTATCTAATATTGAATTATATTATCTATAAGATATTTGTGGTATTTTCCAAAATGATTTAAATAAATACCACTAAGCCCGTTCTCATAGCTTGAAACTATTGTGCTTCCTCCTTAATCATTTGTGATACCTCATAACAACTTGCAAAGGTTCATGGCACCCCTAAGATGATCAACCCATCTCCAAAATTTGTGGACATGGGTATTTATATATGAGGAATATTATTTTTAAGGTTTAAGTTGATTTGAGTCCATATGATACTTTTTTATAGTTAGTATCCTTTAATTAGGCCTAAGAGACCTAATTAATCTTAAGGGGTGTTGAGTTAGGTGTTATCCAAAGAGAGTTAAATTATGAAAGTACCTACATGAGATATGTGATGTAAAGGGGTATCTGAATGTGGTTTTGGTTTGGTTGAGAGATTTTTAGTTTACTCATAATAAAGAGATTTGCCTAAACAAATGGTAGTAAAAGGAAGGTGTCAAAGAGGAGAGAAGAATTAAGTGAAGAGATGAATCTTGGGGGTTGTGTGGAATAGTTAGATGTATGAAATGATATGTAATTTAGTAGGTAGATTATATTATGAGTATTTTGGAAGGATAAAATCAAATTGGCATGTAGACCTATGAAAATACATAAGAATATTGTAAAGAATAGAGCAAGGATAAAGAGAGAAAACATGAAAATAGAGTATGAAAAAAGAGAAAAATAAATTTATCTTAATTACAAGGTAAATATACATAGATTAATTGTACATAGAGCATAATATTGAATCAAAATTTTACATTTCATATAAGTAAATGGTGTCATCCTAATAGAGATTGATATAGTAGTGGATGGGCTAGTAGTTGCATATATATATGTAAACAATGGTTGTGACAAGTCAAATGCTATAAATTCTTACTACGATGAGGAAGGCACCATCACCTCATATGACATGAAAAATTACATATATATGATTCAATTTCTATGTAAATTAATTTTTAGCTAAATTAAATTTTCAAATATAGGTTAAATTTAAAATAACATTTATATAAAATATGCCTACATTTGTGTAGTGGCTAATGTATATACACCAAATGTGTGTGCCAAAAACTCATCATTCATAAGAATATTATCCAAGCCCTTTGAACCACCAGTGCCATCATCATCAAAAGTTCTAGTTCCCCTCAACCAACTCTATCTAACTCCATCCCATCTATAAAAAGAGGGGAGAGGGGATAAGGGACAGGGGGTCTAAATATCTAGTTCTTTTATCCCAAACCCTATATATCTATCTGGGTTAGATAAAATATATATAGGGAGAGCCAAATAAACTCTATCTAGGGCCCAAGACTTATATATCTATTTGGGTTTCTTTGTCTCAAGATAGATTTTTTTAAACCTCATAGATCCATAAGAACTATAAAGGTGAGGTTGGGTATGTACACTAGGTGGTGTATCTCTAGCATCACTTTGTAAACACCTAATCATATGATGAATTAGTGTATCAATGAGTGAACTAATATCATGTAGAGTGTTAATCTCCATGACCTATTGAACTACATAGGGTATCTGAATCTCAAAAGGATTTTGTATATGGATCCATGCAGGCTAATTAGGTGAATGACATGCACTTGGTTGATCCTATGTAGAGCCTTTCCCTTGGCCCAGAAACTCATTAAAATCAAAATAATTCATTATCTTGTTGAGGACAAACACATATTAGAGTTTTATCAAAAACTACAATGGGAATTTTTCGTTGTTACATGTTTGATAGTCAAACACCATCTACCATTGATCCCAAAAATTTATTGTGATTAAGTTATGTACGTAGTGATGGATTAGTTTTTTTTTAGAAATTATGAGAAATGGGGCATTGGTGGCTAGGTGAATTTATAGGGCATAAATGAAGGCTTTTGAAACTTCTTTATTCTTGACTTGAAGTGCTAATAATTTTTAGCATAATATTCCCTACAAGTATCTGTATATGAATTTCATTTATTAATTTGATTTGTTATAGAGTTAATTTGACATAATAAGGTCTCTAAGGAATTGGATAGTTGGGTGTGATGGGGGTTGGTCGAAGTGGGATCCCTCATTCTCCCAATTAACTCTTTAAGTTCAAGTTTATTTCCCATAATCTTGTCAATTAAAATCTCCTAACTACTAGTGGGGTTTTATTGAACTATAGGAGGGTTAGGTGGAGGGATAGGAGGGAGAAAAAGAGGGTTTTTTTAGGGCTAGGTGTAAGGTTAGGATGAATTTAAAAAATAGGGTTTGGTGGAGGGTTAATAGTGTTAGTAAGATAGTTTGTTAAAAACAAACAAATTACAACTAAAAAATAAGTTTAAACAAAGAAAACAATGAAAAATTAGGGTTAAAGAGGGAATATTTATATCACTTACCTCTCTTATATGGAGAAATCATTGGTCAAAAACTTTGTGGGATTAATTTGGTAGATTCTTGGAACTGTCTTGTCTATTTCACCCAAAATGTTATCATGGAAGCTAAAGGAGAGGATGGGAACTCAAATGAAAAATTAGGATTTTGCATTCAAGTTTTGATTTTTATTTTTTTTATACATAGGTAACATGATTGCATTATTAACATGATCAAATTATTGAAAATTTAAATAAAATAATCATGTTAATAATGTAATCATGTTATTGTTTAATATAATGTGAACATGCTATGGCTTGGTAATCACCAAGCCATGATTCAAATAAAGCGATTGCATTAATTAAATAATGTGATCATGTTATTAATTAATGTTATTTTATTAACTTAAATTTCCACATAATTTTCCCCCAACTTTGTGTAGTTACCCTAAGAGAAAACCAAAATTCAAGTCTAAAAAGACCTTAAGGAAGAGATATAAAAACCCTAGAAAGAAGGATGAAACCCTAAGGAAAACCTAGTGTTTAACTATTTCAATAAATATATTGTCTCACTAATTTAGTTACCTTATTTTTAGATTAATCTAAATAAAAATAAGTTAAGCTTGTATTATTAATTTAAATTTTAATATATGAAAGTCAATCATAAAATTGAATGTAACAATCTAGTAATATAATTTATTATATTTAAAAATAACTAAGGAGGTAAAGATACTTATATTTAATTTATGATAAATTAATTGTGGATATTTTGTAATAATGGACACATATTAGAATTAACAATGTGATTCATTTAGATATGTAACTATCTATATGCATCTAAGGTCAATACCGTCATACATGGGTAGAAATGTTGATTCTAGTGAACAAGTTTGACACTAATATCCTAGGTAGGTTTGTCTCATTATGACCACATACTCTGATGAAAATTCCTAATAAGCCTTTATTTGTATGATATGTGACCCTTCATTATGTGTGTAAGTCTAAATATCATAATCCTTCTCCCTAAAATTCTAAGACTTCTTTTGAAGGATAAAAACCTATAAAAAGTTAGGAAGTATACATAGGTTGATATGATCCCAATCACCTCATTGATTATTGACCGTTTCCTACATATCCAATAACCTAAATAGGTAAGTAATGCCAAATGTATCTCTTTCCCTTAGTGTGAACATGTAATTATTCTCTTTCATTATATGAATGCACCTAAAAATTTGGCTTTGATGTTGACCAATTTGGAAATTGATCTGGATTGGTGTGTTTTAGACTTAACTGATAGCTTCTCATAATGATTGATTTTTAATTTGGGAAGAATATGGAATATTCTATTAATGTCTTATAATGTATATATGATTTATAGATAAGTTTTAATTAAGTACTACATGTGTGTTTGATTTGTATTTGTATGAGTCCATTTCGGTAGTTTATTGCACCACTAACATGTTAGGTGAATAGGCTAACCTATAGGATTGGTTTAATTTTTAAAAATAGTCATTGATATTTTTAGGTAAGTGATGTTAGTCTTAGGATAGTAATAATATTGTTATTTCTTGAGCTCAATGTTACTATTTGGTAGATATAAATTCCACTATGATGATCAATAAATGTTTTATTAGGATATTTAACTAATCTAGCATAAAATATAATTCTCTTTTAGGTGTTTGATAGCAACTTAAAATAGATTGGGATCATTACTAGATTTTAGGTGTGAAAGAATGATGAATGAGACATGTTTTTAGATGCATCTATCATATAGGATAAGTGTAGGTCAATATTGACATTTTAAAGTGGAAAATATCATATATTAGTGTCTACAAGTGCATATAAATAATTGACCATTTTAAAAATCAAATCTAACTAAAGTCTCTCAAATCTATCTAAACTTTTACCTAGTATCAAATTATATGTCAAAAATAAATAATAATTAACAAGATATAGTATGATTTTTTTTCAAATAAGGTATCATCGACACTAAATGAAAATATAAACCAATAAATTTCCATGAATGTTTTGGCATGTTTAATGGACCCTTCATTTACATTTTTAGATATCTTCACTTAACTTGATTCTTGCACCCTCATTACACCCATCAATTCATCCAATACATATGTGCATATAAGTAAAGTAAGGGATATAAATTTGAACATATATAAATCATATGAATAACATGTATGTTCCTCCATAAAATGGTCACAATCATATAAGTTGTTAATGGCCTAAAATAAACCCAGCATGGGGCATCACCGATATGATCAATCATATGAATAATAAATCATAATTCTTGAAATTCATAATAAAATTACATGTTTATATAATAAAAATATAAAAAAATATAATATTCATCATGAATTTCTACATCAAAGTCAATAATATAAGAGATAATGAAAAAAATTACCATCAATATTTCATAACCATCATAGTCTATGAAGTAATGATGTTCTAAATTTATATCATATAGTCCTCAATAAGGTGTTTGATATAATCATAATAAATAAAATGTGTTATCGTCAAGATAATAGAGACAAAAATGGTTCTAAAAATTCCAAACAAAAAATTAAAAGTTTAGCTAGTACTTGAGAGATAAATAATATAATAACTAAAATGTAAAAACCAGAACTTACAAGGATCTTATAAAAAATAAATTTAGGTGTAATAAAATGGAAACATATGTAACATGCAAATAGCCTTAAATTTTAATAATATACAAGGACACATAACTAGGATTTAATAATAATGTATAAATACTAGAGTAATGATCTCAAAACTTAACAATAAGTACTAAAATAATCAAATTTACCATAATGAAAAACATATCTAATCATAATGGGTTTAATAGATAAATTTTTTCCAAACTATGATATAGATAAATGGACTGAGGCTAAATTAAATCAGAATATAAACATCAATCCATACACAATTTAAAAATAATCCTAGTCAAATTTAATAAAAAAATTGAATAAGACCTAATTTTAGAAAATAATATTCTAGAATAAATAATCAATGACAAGAGGGGATTTAATAATATTACTTTATTTGTCATGAATTTGAGGACAATCATAAAAAATAGATAATGTCTAAAACAATAGAAGATAAGGCAAACAAAACCTAGAAACTTTAGATAAATAAAGACATTTTTTTGAAATGCACTATATTGATAATGTGAATATGCTTGTGTAAACTTTAGGTCATTTATTTAAAAATATGAATTAATATAACTAATTTTTTAATCTCATTAGTATATTTCAAGTATCCAAAACCCTCTCTCACTTTTACAAAATTTTCCCAAATCTTTAGCAAACTAATTTCATTCTTCATAGCCCTAAAAAATCATCATAAACTAATAAAAATAGGGGATCGAGTTGAGGTCTTATGGTATTATTGGGATCAACACACATTATTTTTTAAATTGGGACCCTTAAGAAACCCTCAAAATAAAACATGGACATTTGAACATGTTAGGGTCTTTTATAGAATTTGAAGATCATCCACTTTGTTAAGAGATAAGCATATGCGGTCTTAATCTACTTTAATCTAGACTAACATTACTAATTAAGTTCATTTTGTTGTTAGTTGTAGGTTCCATGGCATGCATCCCCATGGGTTCTTCATTCCAAAACCCTATCAAACCCTTGGTTAAAATTTGAATAATGGTGGGAACCAAATTGGCAGGAACAATTTTAAAAATCATTTATAAGACTTAAATATAAATCACATATTCTAAGTTTAGTCATGTTTATAAACAAAAATTGACTAAGAAACTTGATCCCCTTAATTATTTCCCCCTTTTCTAAAGTTCATTATGGCCTAACTAAATTTCATCATGTAGGGTCCTTTTATATTCCCCAACTTAGCCTAAGAATTTATTACTAAGGCCCTGACATACTCATTAATACAATCATGACCTTAGTCTTAGTGCCTTAAGCTTAAGTTTTTATTGTCTCCATGGTCCTAACATTAAATTCATCATTCCTTGTAGGAACCTACAGTTGTCATTGTATCACCGAATTTAATCCAATGAGGTGAGGATAATCTAAAATCTAGATTAAAAGGCATGCATCTTGGATAATTTAACAACCCATGCTTATTCACTAGGGACCTATTGAATGGAGTGAAACATAATTCTAAAGTCAAAGGGATGTAATAATCTCAAAATATGGACACATGACACCATTACATTTTAATACTAAAAGGAAAGGGGACCCACTTGATATGACAACCAATGAAAAGTAAGTCTCTAGATCAAGATGCCATGACTATCACTTTATCAAAATATTTGATCCAATGGAGTAAATTAACACCAAGACCTTGGAAAACCCCACAATAAATATAAGTGGCATCCTCACATTTGACCCTAAATATTTTAACAAAATTAAAATTGATATTTGTGTGACTATCATTTAAACATTCAAACAGACTAACTTGATGCTTGTGTGACTATCAACTTTAAGTCCATTAAAATGAATTTTTCACTAGTTTAAACTTGGCATCCACAAAACCATCAATTGGTGCCCATGAAGGTGTATTTGACACCTACAAGACCATCAATTTTAAATCAACGAAAATTTCTAACTCGGTGTTTTAAAAACATCCCAAAACCCTAGTTTTTTACTCTAAAGTGGCTTTTGAAGCTGAGGGAAATGCTCAATATATTCCCAAAATGAAAGGCCTTGATATATAAAACACAAATATATTTAAGAAATATACCTAGCCTAAGTCTATGCTTTAAGGATCCACATTTATTTTTACATAATGGACCTTAAATGATAGTCTAACCCTATGTAAAATTTAGATTATCATTTCATGTTAAACCTATTTTGATCATGGTTTGTGACACATGGCTTAAATATTTTATCCTAATGTTTTCATTATGTTTTCTAAACATAATGCATATATTAACCTAGAGTGCTTATACCTTGATGCCTTTTTAAAATAATAACTTAGGTTTAAATTCCTTAGCTTAAGGTTTATCCCATGCTTGATAAATACAAAACTAAACTTAGATTAAAGGATGTAATCCTAATTCATGACTTTTAAAAGTGTACTAACTTAACATTCAAGCCTTTTTGTAGATCAATAGTCTATGATATGTCACTAGGTTTGATCCAATGGTCTAACGATCCTTAGAGATTTTTTAATAGAACCCTAAGAACCTGTGAACCTGCCATGTGGCCAATGATTATTCAATAAAGGATTGACATAATATTTGGAACGTGGGGAAGATGCATGAGCACACCAATTGTCACAACAACAAGGCTTAAGATTTAGGAACAAATCAAGATCCAAGGGCCTGGATTATAATCAATGGCTCAAGCTAGTCTAAGATTTTGATCCTATGATATGAAATAAAGGAATTATATTAAATACCAATGACTAGTGTTCAAATGGAATTTATGAAAAATGTCATGAAGTATCTAGACCAGTGCCACATAAGATCCACATAAGAAACAAAGGACAAAACTGAAGATCTTGTGGGCTAAAAAACATAAAGGTATATAGGCAAGGGTCCAGATAAAATCCATAACATGTATAAAATAAAGTCTAGATATCTTCTTCCATTAAGGACCGATAATCCTAAACCCTACATAAAAAGTAACTTAATTGGGCCCAATTTGCTATTAACTTGACCAAATAAAGCCTAATTGTGTTCCCAAGTCTAAGAGAGATTCTATAAAAATCATCTACAATTCAATATGAGCAATTGGCAGAGATAAGGATCATGGTAGCTAGCAGACAATAATTAAAGGAAGAGGTCAAGCTCTATTTGATGATAGATAGTGAGGGTTGGGTATTAAAGGATATAAAACTAGACCTTGCCACATTAAACATCCATGGCATTAAGAATTGGTCCAAGCTATTTTTAATGGGATAATAATTATAGCCCATCTCAAGGGAAGAATAGAGAAATACCACCACCAATAGATGACACTGTGACTTAGTTACAATATAGATGGTTGGCCTCCATCATGTCATGACAAAACCATAGGTATTAAATTGAAATTGATGTCCTTTCCCCCATTTTTGTTGATTGTAAGATTGATAGTGTATGGATTAGTAGTGATGTTAACTCAAAAGAGGTAGCATAAATTTCCCCAATTTCTTTCAAAAAGTACTATAAGCTCCCTCTTACCCATGTGTAACTTCCAAAGATGAGGGAATGGACCAATAACCATGACTTGGACTCCATCCTTAGACCTTGGATAAATGAAGGACCTCATATATTTATAACCCTTGATGGAAAAATCCCTATCATCTAGTTTAGAGAAGGTAATAGGGTGATGATGACCTTTATGAATAGATATTTTCATGTCCCTTTGACCACTTAAATAATGTTTGGGTCTCATATGTACATTTCCTAGTGGAAGAAAAACTTTGCCCTCTAATAGAAGATTTGATCAACATCTTCCTAGCTAAACAAGTCATCATTATCAAGAGAAAGACCTCGAAACAACTCTACATGTCTTACCCTTGATGCCCTTATTGATTCATTCACCTTCCCTCACATTAGGAATTGGTCCCCAAAAGGTATGACAATGATCTCACACTACTATTTCAAATTACATGTCTTTAAATATAGGAATCACATGCAATTTATATGTGACTACATTTTCCCAGTAATAGCTGAAACCATCATAGGTGTCCCATGCCTAGGCTTCACCCCTTCATCAAAAAGTGTGTGGAGATGATTGGGAATCTATGGTATTTCCCAAATTACATCATCATCAAGATAAAGGGAATTATGTCCCATCCTTAAAGACTACTAGTGTATGTCTTGAATAAGCTTGTTGAATAAGAGATTGCCTCTCAGCTCATCCTTATCATTGATAAGGCTTGTAAGGAAAAGAGGAAGGGTATGCTTCACCACTTCCCCTTAGATATTGGGAAAATCATAATCAAATACTAGAAGTAGGTAGAAGTTGTGGTCACATAGGAATTCATTTGGATTTTATCTAGATGAACTCAAAATATGGGATCTAAGGAAAAAGGTGGGACAAGATTTAAAAGACCATAGTATGTACACTAACTAGGTGCCCATGACACTATAAACATTAGAGCTAGGAACTATGAGTAATTTTTAGCCAGGATCTAAGGCCATAACATCAAGATAGAACACAAATTAGTTAGGGACAATAAGCCATTTAGGGAAACTTGGTAGCTACATCCTTTACAATACCACATACTACATGGGCCATCTGGGATAACCCATGGGCAACCTTAGGTAAAGAAACTATAGTAGTACTAGTAGTAGGTTTAACAAATTTATGATGATTAGGGTAAAGTAAAGGAGAAGTTTGGAGAGATAAGATGAGAAGAAATCCTTTGAGAAGGACCCTTACCTTCAACCATGCAATAAAGGCCACCTTCCCCACTCTAATACATTAACATGATAATTTTAGAGCTAGAAGAGACACTTGAGGGTGCCCTCAAGGAACTTGTAAAGTCTTATAGATCAAGTGGAGAGGAGGACCCCTAAAGCAAAACAATAAGAAAATAGATGATTCCCATGGCAACTTAAGAGAAGAGGAATTTAGAATTGACCTTGGTCCTAGAGGAACCAAGGAAGAAACCTAGATTGTTCTTCAATCATCCCACCAGTGAAGTCAATATCTTAAGTGATGAATTTCCAATCCATGGACTAGTCATTTCTAACGTTCATCTATGGAAAATTTCAAAATATCCCATCTCTCTCCCACTCATGGGCCATGACAAGGGTTGGTGTGGATGTACATGAGGACATAAGGCCTTGGATAAAGGCAATTATGAAGGAATAGGAAGAGAGAAGGATTCTAGTTCCCCACAGACTAGAAGGCCAAAATATGGATGATCTAAGAGCCTATAGTAGCTCAATTATATAGGTCATTGAGCCTTCAAAATTCAAGGATCCAACTACAAAATTTCACTTCAATCCTGAGACAACAAGATTAGAGAGAATAACAACTAGGAGAGCCATGGTTGGGATAGAATAATTCACCTTTTAGAAGGTGAAGCCATTTACAAGATTAACTCCTATCGAAGGCCAAAAACATGGTAAAGCTACCATCCATGTGGAAGATATGGAAACCCTGATAGAAGCACAATCACAACAATCTAAGGATGGAGTCTAGGGTCTAAAATAAAGGATCCAAAATTTATAAAGAGAAAGGGAAAATTTACAAACATAAGATATCTTATCAATCCCAAAAACCATGACCAAAATTCTAGATGAATTGTTTTATGACATGTTTGAGATATTAAAGTCAATGAAGATGAGGTAGAGTGCATTAGAGGACTAGGATACATTAGCTAAAGACCTAGTCACCTAATGGTAGGCCTCAGAGGATAGGATTGCTTAGCTCCTCTACATTCAAGCAAAGAAATATATCCCAAACATTAGAACCATAATTATGGGACACCTAGGTACAATCTTGGGGATTATTATTGATAAGTTTTAAAACGTGAGTACCTAGCATAGCAATGTGAAGAGGCTTATAAAATATGACACATGACTCATCAATAGAATTGAATAACTTCCTAAGACCATGCTTGTCAATATTATGTAACTTACTACCCTTGGCCTCAACAATGATGAATATTTCAATAATAGGGCCAATTTGGTGACTCAATAAATCCAAGGGAAAAGCAAAGACCAGTCTCGATGGGATAACAACAAAATCTTGGACATGATATTCAATCTAGGTGAGAGGATAAATGAAGCTAGAAGCATCAAGGAGGCCTTGGCTAGAAATGATAAATAATTTGATGAACTAATAGACAAAGAGGATAAATGCATCATTAAGCTTGTTATGGATCTTGAGCTAGTTGATGAACAATATG
The DNA here is from genome assembly GCA_037957365.1 of Torreya grandis. Lineage (NCBI taxonomy): Eukaryota > Viridiplantae > Streptophyta > Pinopsida > Cupressales > Taxaceae > Torreya > Torreya grandis. The sequence continues at coordinate 383,734 of JARHVA010005775.1, read as the reverse complement.
AGAGGACCACGAGCATCCTCCAATGATAAATAGGGGTCCCACCAACAAGCTAGAGCAATATTCTAGTCCAGTAGAAATTATGTAACATTTTCTAATAGAATATTCCATTGTAAAGGCATATGCTAGTCTATTAGCATATTTTCCTCTAGGTTAGTATAATTTGAAAAAACACATGTATTATATATCTTTTAAGGATAGTTGTCTTTTATCTTTGTACACTTATATTTTATAACTAACCGGTATAATGTCTGGTCTTCCTATAAAGGCATGCATCACCATTGTAAGAGAAGAGAGATTTATGATCAACTTTTTATAGTTGAATAAATTAATAGAATCAAGGAATTCTTCAAGGATTGTCCATTTTGATGTGTTAATTACTAATATAGCTTTTCTCTCAATTGTTAGTAGAGGTCTTATATTTGAATAGTGTATTTGAATCTTGAATAACATTATTTAATCACAAGTTTTCTAATTTATGCCTATGCTAGATTAGTTTAAAGATCTTAGGTTCTACTTCATTTCATTTTCCTCTATATTTATATGTACAATGGCTATTTCATTGTATTGGTAAATCCTTGAAGTAGACCTAGTTCTTACTTGTGATTCTTAGATATTTTCCTCTAAATTTTGCCTATTATATAGTGAGATTTGAGCTTAGGCTATGTTGCATTATATATTTGTTAAATGTGTATTTATTTTCCATTAATACTTTATCATAATGTCTAGGACTAAAATTGTCAATTAGTTATTTCCTTTATGCCCTACCCTTCTCTTTGCTCTTTTTTTACACCATGATCACTTTAGTTTTAGCCACATTATAAATATCCATTTAGATTAGTTTATAGCTTAAATTAGGAATTTATTTAACTAATTATCAACAAGGATTCACAAATAATGGGCCAAGGTGGCTCTTAACAACCAAAATTATATAAATATTTTGGAATAGTTATCTTATTCTATTGCTATTTCACCATAGGCAACTAGATTGTCAAAACCTGTAACTCATGCTCTAAATTTTCTAAATTCTAAAATAAGAATTATTATTTAAAAACTAGGGGAACCTATGGTACATTTATAATCATAAATGGGATAGCTCTTATTGGAACTAGAAGGAGGACTAATTCTTTGAATCCTTAATGATCTTAGCCTTGTTTTTCCTAAAGATTAATATATCTTTGTGTTTTGAACAAATTCCTTGTTAAGAATTTAGATATTACATTGAGTAAATTTAGGTATTTATGAAATGGTAAATAGTAAGGTTGATTTAACGAGAGGTAAATATTAGTTATTATAAATATAGCCATTTGGTTAATACGGTAAGATTGTTGATATTATATTGTTAGGGATACAAATATAATAAATCATATAATTTAGCATACTATATTATGGGTTAGTGTGTTGAGAGTTTATAGGGATTTGGGAATCCCTTATTATAGGAAGAATTATTCCTATATATTTAAATTATGTCTATATTGTTAATTAATGAGAGTGAATATTATTATTATGAGTTTAAATTAATTTTCTTGTGTACTCTTTGTATCTAGCTCTTCAATTTTATATCAACGGTATCAGAGCAGGTATTCTAATAGTCATGAGAGTCATATGAGAGTAATGTGACTATAATGGGTTAGTGTGCATCTTATTGAAGAAATTCATGGATCAAAGTTTGTCATAATTTTAGTGGCATGTTAGTATTAGATCAATTAGATCAATTTATTTTTGGACTCTCATAAATCTACTATCATTTCTTGGTGATGAATTATTTGGATTGTTAGATCATATTTAACTTAGCATGCAAATCTATTGTGTTACCATCTCTTAACATTGACCATTCACCCTATTGTTATTTTATGCCATTCAGCCCATGCCAAATTTTAATTTGAGGCTATTATATTCTTTAAGAATTAAAGATATAGTTTTTATATTTATGATTTAATGTTATAAACATTATTGTGCAACACATCTATTTTTTGTTATATATTCATCTACTTGGAAATAGATCTCACCATGGCATCCCTAATCTAGAAAAGTATCTAACATCTCACCTACTACCAGATTCATGTTTATATTTAGATATGGCTCTCTAATTCACATTGCTTTTAACTTAGTTGTTTATTAGTTCAACAATAAAACAAGGCAAGCTACATCCAGATCTACACAACTTGCATAGGAATAAAATATAGTTGACACGTCTATTATGTCAATTTACACCAATGATTCTATTTATGTTAGTGAGCTTATGGTTCATGATTATATCTAGATCTATATACCACATCTTTGTGCATCATGCCATAAATGGCATATAATAATTTTTTTTGGTCTTATATCTAGCTCAAACCCCTTTTTTGTAATCATGTGGCACATTTGTCTTATTTACAAGTACAATATTTTAAAAGTCTTTTTAGTTAAACACAGTGTTTACATGAGTTATTATTTGTTAATAACATATTTTTATCCATGATACTTAGTTTATTTTAGAGTATGTATTGTAAATTTTTCTAAGGGTCTAGTTTATTTTAGGTGGTATTTTTAAAGTGAGTGATTTGTTAAACATAGTTAAGTTTTTTTTTGTTTATCAATTTTATTCATCATAATAGCCTTTTGGATATATTAGAAATTAGAGATGAGTTTATGTTCAATGTTTATTTTCTTTAAAGTCAAATTATTTTATGATTCTTGATTTTAGTCAAGTTCATGTCATTAATTTTTTTTTTTAAAAAAAACTTTATATTTTGTCAAAAATTCAAAAGTGTCAAAGCTCTTTTATGAGTTGTCATTGTCCAAAAGCTTGTGTTGTCTTGATTAAAAATGTCATTCATGTATTATATTGGCAGTAAAAATCAAAATGTCAAAAGTTAATTTTTATTTTTTTTAAAAAGTTCCTTACAGATGCATTTTTGCTTTTACGTGACATTCACATTATGGAGGGGATTTTCCTTGAATATTTCATGACTTCATCAACTAAGTGACCAGTGATCATACTAGAGGTTGGAGGCAACATAGAGGCTAGAGGTCTTTTAGTGACATCTCAATAGTTGCCAATGATGGGGTTGTACCAATGGTGTGGTGACATATAGTATGGTGTAATATTTTTCAATTTTTTAGTGTGGTGCGATAGTTTCTATTTTAGCATGTTTGAAAAATAAGAATAGAAAAAAAAATCATGTAATGTAATTTATGAAATTCAAAACATGATTCCCTAATGTGAAGACATTGTAACAAGATATAAAGCACCAGTGTAAGTCAGTTGATGGATCTTGAAAAGGTTTGTGGTGAGATCTAGAAAACCACCAGGAGGTGAATAGTAGATAGAGGAGTTCATGTTTAGGTCAAGGTTTGTGGTAGACCTATAAAACCATGGGAGGAGTGAGGCACTCTGTATCAAGGTCATGAGCCAAATAGGGCATGATACAGGAGGTGAGCATATTACAGATAAGAATGTGAATGTTTTTACACCATGTAAAAAATGATGGGGGGAATGTTAGGAATTTAGCTTTTACATTGAGTAAATTTAGGTATTTATGAAATGGTAAATAGTAAGGTTGATTTACCAAGAGGTAAATATTAGTTACTATAACTATAACCATATGGTTAGTATGGTAAGATTGTTGATATTATATTATTAGGGATAATAATATAATATCTCATATAGTTTAGTATATTATATTATGGGTTAGTGTGTTGAGAGTTTATAGGGATTTTAGAATCCCTTATTATAGGAAACATTAATTTTATATATTTATATTATGTCTATATTGTTAAATAATGAGAGTGAATATTATTATTATGATTTTAAATTAGTTTTCCTGTGTACTCTTTACATTTGGATCTTTAATTTTATATTAGTTTTTAGTGCATATTTGTGTTTCCTTTGAAGTTATTTGGGAATTAATGTTTGTTTCTAATAATTTGGCTTTAATTTTGAAAATCCATAGTATCTGAGGTTAGAATGGTTCGTTTTGATCAAAGGTGGGTATATCTTTCATAGATCTAAGTTCCATTAGTCTTAGACTTGTAAAGATGGACCATATTAATGTATTTGGATGCACATTTAAGCTAATTAAATCAAAGATGAATGTCATTTACAAATATTCATACCATCTTTATAAAATGAGCTCAATTTTTAGGCCTAACTCTTATTCTATGTAAAGTTAACCTGACACATTGTATTTCAGGTAGGATCTTTAAATATCAAGTTAGAATTACCTAAGATTAGAACAAGATCACACTAATTAACCATAGATCCTCTACTCAAGCTTAGGGTACATATAAAATCTAGACATGATGAATGTACATGTAGGAGATTTAAATCTCTTCCAACTTCACCAATTTAAGGTACATGTCTCTTCAATTATTTCCTAGGTATGGTATGGTTAGGGGATTCCTTGGTTAATGTGTTAGGGGTGGTTCATGATCTTCTAAAAAACCTTATAAAACATCTACCTATATTTAGTCCAATAGGTGTAGAGACTAATGAGAAACATATAAAATATTTTACGGTTTCTTTAAGATTTCTTAATGTTGTGTATGAAGATGTGGCATGTAGGTTGTTTCCATTTACTTTAAAGATGATGCTTATGAATGGTTATTGAATTTCCCTACCAACTATATCACAAGTTGGAATGATTTTAATAATGTCTTTATTGATTAATTTGGTAAAATTATTAGTCCATGTGTTATTTACCACCAATTAACTACTATTAGAAGGGATGCCAATAAACCCATCAAGTCCTTCAATGCTAGATTTCAAAATATGTATAGTAGGACCATGGAACCCTATAAGCCTAATGGTATCCTAGTCCTAGAGATATATAAAGATGTAGTAGATCCTATGACCTCTATGTTCTTAAAGAGGTATATCTAAGTTATAGCTTCATTAGCTCAAGACTATTCTAAATTAGTAATCATTAATGATCAAATCTAGCCCTAAGGTAAAATGGATTAGTCAATCCCAAATGTGAACCCACAGATGCCTATAATGAACTTGTTACCCAATAATAACCAAAATCTCCTAGCCTTAAACTAGCTCCTAAATCTTACCTAGTTTCCATTAATTCATGTAGTTCCAAATCAAAATTTGGAATTCTTGACACATCCCACTATTGGCTTCAACCCAAGTGATCAAAGGGCATAGGTACCATCTACTAACAACAATCAGGTACATAATTCTAAAACTCCAAAAAATGAGAATGAAACTATCTTGAAAATGTATCAAAAATTAAGCACTAATTACCTTTAATTATAAAAACAAGTAGGCAATACTAGAGAGCACTTATGTAGGAATTTATCATTTCAAAGGTTTAACAGGCTAAGTAATAGACTTTAGAATGAGAGTTTTCACAATAATAAGGCTATTGAATCATCTTACAGTATTAAGGATATGGATATTAATCTTACAGACATTGCATTCCCTAATTATTGTAGGTTACATTACACAATAAAACATGGGGAAATTAATTATATAGAATTATATATAGCCTTTGAGGCCTTCTGAGAAGAGTTGGATACATTCAACATGGTTTCTAATAGAAATAGTGGTGCAAGAACCTCTAGATCTAAGCCTAAGTAGGCCTTCATGGTGGACACCTTTAATTTCCACTTTCAAGAGGAAAGTGAAGCTAATGAGGTTCTTAAAGAGGTCTAAGCCTTTTAGAAGTTCTTTAAAAATACCTATCCCTTGAGGAATAAAGAGAAGATGCAACCCTTAACTACTTCAATGCCTATAAATGATTCTAGAACTCCTCATAACACCTTTTCAAGAAACAATCTAGAGCCACCAAAAGGAAGTACTTCTAAACCAAATATTGAGTTTCCTAGTTCTTCTAGCAAAACTATTTATAACATAGTTGAGGACATGAAGGAAATAAAGGCTAATAGAACATTGCATGAACTCACGTAGATTACAGATTAAAGGGATGTCATGTTGGAATCTTTGTCAAGAAAACAAAATCCCTTTAATATTGATCATGCCAATTTAATAGTCTTATTAGATTTAGGAGCATCTACTAATATCATGCCTAAAACAATGTGAAATAAACTTGGTTTAACACCTATAAAGTGTGATAGGGTTATCACCCAATTAGACAAATATAGGGTTAAAGTTGTAGGAGAATTATTTAATGTTCATATGCAAAAAGATTATAAGATTAGGGTGCAATAATTCATTAATATTCACGTGGTTAAAATACTTGATGTTTATTTAATCTTATTTAGCAAGGAATGGACTAAGGCTTTAAATGGTTACATGCCCACAGATTGTTCACATCTATGGCTACCTTGGAAGGGTGTCCCCAATCAGATCAGAGTTGAAAGAGAACCAAGAATGAAGCATATGATAACTAAATACAATGTTGTAAATGAGAGGTTCAACATAATAGACTCAAACTTAGGGTTTTTCACTCTAGAGACTAACAAGGTATGTGATACCAAGAATGCTTTTATTGTTCTTGGATTGTGTAAATTACACTTTGATGGTGCTAGGTCTAATGCTATATTAGGTGTTGGTATTATTTTAACTGACCCTACCAACAAAAGGTACCATGCTTCTTATATAATCTTGATAGTGAACATGAATATGAAGTCCTTATCCTTGGCTTATAATTTTATATAAAAAATAATGTCAAAAAATTACTTGTTTATGGGGATTCAGAACTAGTGATTAACTAGGTCAGAAACAAGTACCAATGTAACCTCTCATACCTTAAAAGGTATAAGTTCAAATTTTGGGATCTAATTAAATCATTTGATTCCTTTGGAATCACTTTTATCCTAAGTTAAAAGAATCAATAAATTTATCAATTGGCATTTGTTGTAGCTAACCTCATGCCCAATCAAGATTCCCCTAATTTTAGCATTAAACTGATCCCTTCTCCTTCAATGCTATATAATATTAACCACTTCCAAGTTATTAATGATAATCAACAAATATTGGATTTCATGACCAATTCTAGAGTATTTTATGCTCATTTCATTGATGAAACTTATGTAATTACATATAGGGAAGATAAATTTAATAGTAAAGTCATTTACCTAAGTAATAATAAGATCCCAAAGGGAATGATTGCTTTAGAGAGACTGTTTGATTAGGACAAACTTGCTAAGGCCCCCAAGGTTCCCAAGGTAAATGGAAAGGATTATAATATGATTTATCTAGGCCTTCATAACCAACCTTAGATGGTAAATGTTGGGAAGGCCTATACAAACATTGAGAATAATAAAGCTAAGGTACTCCTTGCCTAATACAAAGATGTCATAACATGGTCTTATGATGACTTAAAAATCTTTGATCCAAGGGCCATCACACATACCATACCCATTAAAGAGAGATATAATGCATTTAGGTAGAAACAAAGGCCTATAAATCTTGTGTGAGAACCAATGTTCTTTAAAGAGGATAAGAGACTTTTAGATGCTAGGATAGTCTTCCCCATTAGGTACTCTACTTGGGTGGTTAATTTGGTACCAGTTAGGAAGAATAATGAGATTAGACTTTGTATAAACTTCAAAAATTTGAACAAAGCATCAGATAAGGATAACTACCCCCTTCTTTACCTAGACCAAGTAATTCAATCTATTTTAGGATCAACTATGATGTCCTTTCTTGATGTATTTTTAGGTTACAACCAAGTATTGGTTGATAGAGATGATAATATGAAAACATCCTTCAAAATAAAGTGGGGAATCTTCACTTACAAGAGAATTCCCTTTGGAAAAATCAATGTAGGATCCACCTTCCAAAGAGATATGTACCATGCCTTCCAAAGCCTGATTGCTAAGTGAATTATCATATAAATGGATTTTATAAATTTTTTTTCTAAAAATATGGAAGATCACTTCATGTATTTACAACATGTTTTTGAAAGATATAGAAGGTCTGGCATTTATTGACCCCTACAAAATGTATATTTTGTGTGATTGAAGGAAATTTATTAGGTCCTATTATAACCATATATATAATCTTTATAGACCCTAAAAGGGTGGACACCATAGCTAGAATAAAACCTCCAAATAGTAAAAAGGAGTTAAAGTCATTCTTTGGTAAAATTAATTTTGTAAGAAAGTTTATTTTTGGCTTTGTAAAAATAGTCAAACCACTAAATGACATGTTAAATAAGGATGAAAAAGTCACATGGAATGAGGATTCCAAAAATGCATTTAATGATATCAAGAAGGCCATCAATTAGGTTGAAGTCCTTCTAAGTCCTAATTTTTCAAGGGACTACTACCTTTATTCCTTTGCATCTGATCACACTATGCTATAATGTTAACTCAAAAAATCGAAGGGTGTGACCACCTAGTAGCTTTCATGAGCACTAATTTCAAGAATTATGCATTAAATTACTCATTGATTGACAAAAAACCATATGCATTAGTCAAATCAATTAAGAAATCTAGGCACTACATCCTTAAAAAGAAGCTGCATGGCATCTTACTTGACCCTACCACTAAACTTATGTTAAGTTAAAATGAATTGGGAGAACATAGAGGTAATTGTATGTCAATGTTGCAATAATATGACCTAGAAATGAAAAAATCAAAATTGGTAAGGTTCCAAAGTTTGATTGAGATGATTTCTAATACTAACCCTAGTCTAAGTATTATGTAGGTAGATAAACAAAACTTTCAAGCTAGTGACTGGTATGATACAATCATACATTTGATAATCATTGGCACATGTCCTACATGTTTATCTAGAGAGAAAAATAGGGCCTTGAAGTTAAAGGTATCCCACTACTTAATCAATAATGGGGTCCAATATAAGAGGAATTTTGAAGGTGTCTACCTAAGGTGTGTATCTCAAGAAGAAGCTACCCAAATCATGAGTACCTTTGATGAAAATATAGGTAGTAGACATCCATCTTCTAAGAGCATGGTCCATAATATTCTTAGAGTTGGATATTATTAACCAACCATTTTTAAATATTCTCATAAAAATGTAAGAGAATTCCACTCATGTCAGATATTTAACACTAAAGATCCGAAGGCATCAATGCCTCTATAGCTAGGCATGATTAACAAACCCTTTGCTTAATGGGGGTTGGAATTTATTGATGTAATCAACCCCAAATCATCTAAAGGTTGAAAATATGTCCTTATTACCATAGACTATTGTATACAGTAGATTGAAGCTATAGCCACCAAACAATGCAAAACTGAAGAAGTGATCAATTTCTTAGAATAAATCATTTATACTAGGGTGAGGACTCTATTATTTCTAGTATGTGACAATGGGTCTACCTTCACATCAATAGAAATGACTGAATGGGCTTATGATAATGGTATTAATCTCAAGTTTGTATCCAACCATTATTCCCAAGGGAATGGAATCTTTGAGTCAAAAAATAAGAACCTAATGAAAGAAATCAAGAAGTCTACCGAAAATAAGCCCAAGACTTGGCATAAGCTCCTTAAATTTGCACTTTGGGATGATAGGAGAAGAATCAAGAAAGCCTTAAGAGCCTCACCATTTTTCTTGGTGTATGGATAGAAACCCATATTTCACATCACTCTCAAGTTGCCTAAATATAGATTTATGTGAAATTACATAGAGGAGAGCCAAGAGCTAGCCAATTCTAAATTGTTAGATATAATTTAGATAGAAGATGCAAGGGATAAAGCATTTACTAATTTTAGTAGGCATCAAACCATAGTCAACAGATGGTTTAATAAAATATCTAAAATCAAGGTGTTTAGATAAGGAGACCTAGTGCTCTTCTAGGATAAAGAATTTAAGCCAAAAGGAAAACATGGTAAATTCACACCGATGTGGATTGGCCCATACCAGATCACAGAAACATTGGGAAACAACTCCTTCAATCTCAAAGGCTTACAAGGAGTAGATTTTACATTGTCCACCAATGGGTAATACCTCAAACACTATTTCTCTATTGCTCCCTTTCAAGTCTTCATGGAGTAAACTTTAAGATATTAAGATTAGTGTAGGTAGCTTAGTTAGTTAGTTTATTTCCATGTTCTTTCTTTCTTGTCACTTGTTTATATATAAGAATGTATATATTTGATTGTTTTCCTTGGTTTTTGTCTTGCTTAATGGTATGTATTTATTTTATGTTGCTTGGTTTCTTGATCACAATAAGTACCTAGGAACAATCTTGATCTCAAAATTTATGATGTTTTCTTGAAAACATGCCCCCTAATTCATAAATGAGGGTATGAATCATATACATGGAGTAACCATGGCTCTAAAATATAAATCATGATGTTATATCATAGAGAAACTAGTAAATACCAATGAAAATACCAACCATTTCATGAGACCTAAACCATTGCCTTAACCTCAAATTAGTTCTAAGAAGACTTACACTTGGGGAGTGGAGACTCAAATTATCAGTATATACTATAAAATATCACTTAATTAACATCCTTATCTAGGATAAGAGTTGAAACCATAGATGATTTTCCAAAGATCAAAATATTTACCAAATCTTAAAACCTGGCTATCATAGTTCCCAACCCTGCTGAAACCATAAATATCTAAGAAAATACAAAAATAGGATACGATGAAAAATTGAAATATTTTAGGTAGATGTGATTCTAAAAATATCCACTGGGAATATGGATGCTTGGTTGGTAGTGGAGTAAATCCATGAGTGGATCCAAAAGCATCTATGTTGGGGATATGGATGTCTAGATGGTAGTAGAGCAATGCCCAAGCTTTCCCTAGGTTAAAACATGGTTCATAATGAACATTTTAGCATACTCTAAGTCTATGTAAGTGATTAAGGACATGAAACTATAAGTTATTTCTTTAAAAAAAATAAGTGGAATTAAAGTATACACATAGTCTATATATGTCTTGGCATTTAACCTTAAAACAACAAGTGCAAGGTTTGTTTCAACTATGGCTTAGTATAGATGATGATATGGGTCAAATAAATTAGATGACTTAATTATTTTTCTAATCAAAGTATCTAGGTTATAACATTTTCTATGTTTTCCCCATGAGTCACCATTTTCTTAGATCAACACACCCCATTTTTTAAATTGGGACCCTTGAGAAACCCTCAAAATAAAACATAGACATTTTATCATGTTAGGGTCTTTTATAATATTTGAATATCATACACTTTGTTAAGAAACAAGAATATGTGGTCTTAATCTACTTTAATCTATAGTAACATTACTAATGAAGTTCATTTTGCTATTAGTTATAGGTTCTATGGCATGCATGCCCATCAGTTTTGTATTCTAAAACCTTGGAAAACCCTCAGTTCAAATTTGAATAATGAAGGGAAAAAAATTGGTGGGAACCATTTATAAACTCATTTATAAGAGTTAAATATAAAGCACATATTCTAGGTTTAGTCATGTTTTTTAACACAACTTGACTAATAAACTTGATCCCCTTCATTATTTCCCCCTTTTCTAAATTTCTTTATGGCCTAACTAAATGTCATCATGTAGGGTCCTTTTATACTCCCAAACTTAGCCTAAGACTTTAATACTAATGCCCCAATGTATTCATTAATATAATCACAACCTTAGTCTTAGCACTTTAAACATAAGTTTTTATTATCTCCACAATCCTAACATTGACTTCCTTACACCTTATAGGATCCTATGGCTATCGTTGTATCATGGGATTTGGTATAATGATGTAAGGATAACCCAAAATCTAGCTTAAAAGGAATTCATCTTGGATAATCAGATGACCCACACTTACTAGGGGCTGATCGAATGGAGTGAAACATAATTAAAAATTCAAAGGGATGAAAGAAGCCCAAAATATGGACACTCAACACCATTACATTTGAAGGCTAAAAGGAAAGGGGACCCACTTGACATGACAACCAATTAAAAGCAAGTCTTTGGATCAAGATCCCATGACTATCACTTTATTGCAACATTTGATCTAACAGAGTGAATTAACACTGAGACCATGAGAATCCCTATAAAAATGCAAAGTGGTGTCCTCAAATTTGACCTTAAAGATTTTAATAAACTTAAAATTAATGTTTACATGAAAATAATTTAAATGTCTAAAAAGATTAACTTGACACCCACATGACCATCAGATTTAATTTCATTAAAATGAAATTTTCATTGGTTTAAACTTGATGTCCATGCAACCATCAACTGACACCTGTGAAGATGTATTTGATACCTGTGAGATCATAAATTTTAAATTGATGAAAATTTATTATGTAGTGTTAAAATAACATCTTAAACCCTATTCTTTACTCTAAAGTGACTCTCTAAGCTAAGGGAAATGCTCAAAATATGCCCAAAATAGAAGGCCTCAATCTATAGAACACAAATAAATGTAAGAATCATACCTAGCCTAAGTCTATGCTTTAAACACATTGCATTTTGCATAATGGAACTTAAATTATAGGCTTACCCTATGTAAAATTTAGATTATCATTTCATGTTGAGCCTATTTTGAGCATGGTTTGTGACACATGGCATAAATATTTTAGCTTAATGTTTTCATTATGTTCTCTAAACACAATGCTTACATTAACTTAGAGTTATTATACCTTCACCCATTTTTAAAATCATAACTTAGGTTTAAATTCCTTAGCTTAAGGTTTGTCCCATGCTTAAGTCATGACTTTTAAAAGTGTACTAACTTAACATTTGGACATTTTTGTAGATCAATGGTTCATGTTTTATCACTAGGTTTGATCTAATGATGTAAAGGTCCCCATATATTTTTCAATAAAAACCAAAGAACCCAATGACCTGTCACATGGATAATGATTAATCAACAAAGGATTGACATAATATTTGGAACATGGGGAATATGCATGAGCATGCCAAGTTTCTTGATCACAAAGCTTAAGACCTAGAAACCAATCAGGATCTAAGGGATTGGACTATAATCAATTTCTCATGTTAGTTTGTGATTTTTATCCTATAGTAAAAAATAAAGGAATTATTTTAAATACCAATGGCTAGTGTTCATATGGTATTTATGAAAAATGCCACAAAATATCTAGACCAGTGCCACATAAGATTTACATAATGAAAAAGGACAAAATTGTAGATCTTGTGGGCTCAAAAACACAAAGGTATAAATATAAGGGTCCAAATCAAATCCAAAACAAGAATAATCCATATGGATATCTTTCACCATTAAATCCCCAAAACCCTAAACCTTTCATAAAAGGCAACCCAATTAAGCTAAATTTGATATCAACTTGACAAAAGTAAGATTAATTTTGTTGCCAAGAGTAAGAGATCTTTCATGGAAATCATCTATAGTTTCAATGTGAGTAATTAGTAGAGACAAGGATCATGGTAGCCATAAGATATAAATTAAATGAAGTGGATGAGCTTTATTTTATGATAGATAGTGAGGGCTAGGTTTTGAAGGATACAAAACTAGACCCCATTGCATTAAAAATCTATGGCATTAGGATTTGGTTTCAGATCTTCTTTATGGTAGAAGAATTGTAGCCCATATTAAATGAAGAATAGAGAAATACCACCACCAAAAGATAACACTTTGACTTTGTTGTAATCTAGATGGATAACATCCATCATGCCATGTTAAAACTAGAGGTATTGCACTACATTAATGTCCTTACACCCATTTTTGTTTATTGTAGGATTTATGTTGAATGGATTATTAGGGAAGGTAACTCAAAAGAGGTAGCATACATTTCCCTTATTACTTTCAAAAAGTACTATAATCTCCCTCTTCCTCATGTAGACCTTCCCAAGATGAGGGAATGGACTAATAACCATGACCTAGACTCCATCCTCAGATCCTAGCTAAACTAAGGACCCCACATCTTTAGAACCCTTGATGGAAAAATCCATATCATCTAGTTTAGATAAGGTATTATAGTGATGTTGAGTTTGTTGAATAAATATTTTTATACCCCTTTAGCCACTTATGTAAATAAGTTTTGCATCACATATGTACACTTCCTAGTGGAAGAAAAAATTACCACTCTAATAGGAGATTTGATTAGCATCTTTATGGCCAAGTAATTCATTGCCATCAAGAGAAAGACCTCCAAATAATTTTACATGATGTCTTATCTACTTAACACCCTTCTTACTTTGAGTCACCTTCCCTGTCATTAGGAACTAGTCCCTAGAAGGTAAGACAACCATCTCACACTACTATTCCAAATGACATATCTTTAAATATATGAATCATATGTAGTTTATCTATGAATACATTTTCCAAACAATAGTTGAAACCGTCATAGGTGTTCCCATGCCTAGGCTTCACCCCCTCATCAAAAAGTATGTGGATATGATTGGGGACATGTGGTATTTCCTAGATTGCAACATCATCAAGATAGAAAGAATTATGTCCTATCATTATAGACTACCAATGCACATCCCAAATAATCTAGTTAAATATGAGTCTACTTCACCCCTTCTCCTTGGATATTGGGAAAATCATAATCAAAGACTAGAAGTAGGTGTAAGTTATGGTCACACAAAGGAATTAATTTGGCTTTTAGATAGATGAACACAAAATATGGGATCCAGAGAATAAGGTGGGAGAACATTTAAAAGATAAAAATATCAAACTTGAGTATGTACACTAACTAGGTGCCCATGACACCATAAACATTAGAGCTAGGAAATATGAGGAAGTGTTGGGTAGGATCTAAGGACAAAACATTAAGATAGAGCATAGATTATTTAGGGACAATAAGCCATTTAGGGAAACTTGGAAACTACATCCTTTGCAACACCACCTACTTCTTGGGCTATCTATGAAAACTCATTAATGACCTTTCATAGAGAAACTATAGCATTCCCAATAGTAGGTTGGGAAAATTGAGGATGATCAGGGCAAAGGAAATAAGAAGTTTGGAGAGATAATATTAAAAGAAATAACTAGAGAAGGACCCTTACCTTCAACTGTAATAAAGGCCACCTTCCCCAGTCGAATACATTGGCATGATAACCTTCGAGCTAGAAGAGACAGTTGAGGGTGCCCTCAAGGAAATTGTAGAGTCTTATGGCTCAGGTGTAGAGGAGGAACCCTCAAGGGAAATAATATAAAAAGAGAGGATTTTTGTGGCACCTCAAGAGAAGAGGAATTTAAAATTGACCTTGGTCCTAGAAGAACAAAGGAAGAAACCTAGTTTGACCTTCACTCATCCAACCAGTGAAGTCAATCCCTTGAGTGATTAATTTATAATCTTTAGACCAGTCATTCTTGATTGGTTCATCTATGGGAATTTTCAAAATATCCCATATCTCTCCCATGCATGGGCCATGAAAATGGTTTGTGTGGATGTGCATGAAGACATTAAGCCTTTGATAGAGGCTATGATGAATGATAAGGAAGAGAGAAGGATTCTAGTTCCCCAAGAACTAGAAGACCAAAAGATAGATGTTATATGAGCCACTAGTAGCTCAATTATGGAGGTCCCCAAGCCTCCAAAATTCATGGAGCCAACTTAAAAAGTGCACTTCAATCTTGAGACATCATGATTATAGAGAATAAAAACCAAGATAACCATGGTTGGGATAGAAGAATTCACCTTTCAAAAGGTGGAGCCATTTAAAATATTAACTCCTATGGGAGGCTAAAAACTTGGTGAAGTTGTCATCCATGTGGAATGTGGAAATCTTGATCAAATCACAATCACAATAACCCAAGGCTGGAGTCCAAGGTCTAAAACAAAGGATCCAAAATTTAGAGAGAGAGTGAGAATTTACACACATAGGCTATCTTATCAGTCCTAAAAACCATGACCAAAATGTTGGATGAATCATTTTATGACATGTTTGAGGAATTAAATTCAATGAAAATGAGGTAGAGTGCATTAGAGGACTAAGCTACATTAGCCAAAGACCTAGTCACCCAATGGCAAGCTTTAGAAGATGGGATTGCTTAGCTCCTTAATATTCAAGCAAAAAAGCAAAACCTAAACTTTAGAAACATAATTATTGGACACCTAGGCATAATCTTAGGGATTTTTATTGATAAGGTTCAAATATTGAGTACCTAGCATACCAAGGTGAAGAGGCTTCTAAAAGATGACAAAGGACTCATCAACATAATTAAATAGCCTTTTGGGACCATGCTTATCAATCTTGTACAACCTAATACCTTTGGCCTCATTAGTGATGAAGAGTTAAAGCATTGGGACACTTTGATGACTAAAAAAATCCAAGGGAAAATCAAATGTCAATCTAGATAGGATAACAACAAAATCTTAGATATGATTTTCAATGCATGTGAGAGGATCAATGAAGATATAAAGATCAAGGAAGCCTTGGCCAGAAATGACAAAGAATTTGATGAACTAGAAGACCAAGAGGAATACATCATGAATCTTGCTATGAATCTTGAGCTGGTTGATGAACAACATGAGGGGGCCATGAGCATCCTTTAACAACAAAAAGGGATTCACCAATAAGTTAGAGCAATTTTCTATTCTAGTAGAAATTATGTAACATTTTGTAATAGAATATTCCATTATAAAGGCATGTCTGTTAGCATATTTACCTCTAGGTTAATATAATTTGGAAAAGCATGTTTATAATAAAACTTGTAAGGATAGTTATCATTATCTTTGTACACCTATATTTTAAAACTGACTAGTATACAATCTTGTCTTCCTATAAAGGCTTACATTACCATTGTAAGATAATAGATATTTTTTAGTAACTTTGTATACTTTAAGTAATTAATAGAATCAAGGATTTTTTCAAGGATTATCCATTTTGATGTGTTAATTTCTAATGTAGCTTTTCTCTTAATTGTTAGTAGAGGTATTTAATTTGAATAGTGTCTTTGAATTCTGGATAACATTATTTAATCACAGGGTTTCTAATTTGTGCCTATACTAGATTAGTTGAAAGATATTATGTTATGCTTCATTTGATTTTTATTTGTATTTAGATGTGTAATGGCTATTTTATTATAGTGTTAAATCCCTAAAGTAGACATGGTTCTTACTTGTGATTATTAAACATTTCCTCTAAAGTTTGTTTGATATATAATGAGATTTGATCTTAGGCTAAGTTTCATGATATATTCATTAATTGTGTATTCAGTTGCCATTAATAATTTTTTAGAATGTTTAAGACTAAAATTGGCAATCACTTATTTCTTTTCTACCCTACCCTTATCTTTGCTCTTATTTTTACACCATGATCACTTTAGTTTTATCCACATTATAAATATCCATTTAGATTAGTTTTTAGCTTAAATTAGGAATTTAATTCATTAAGTATCAACAAGGGTTCACAAATAATGAGCCAAGGTGGCTCCCAAATACTAAAATTATATAAATATTATGGACCAATTATCTTACTCTACTGCTATTTCACCACAGGGAACTAGATTGTCAAAACCTACAACTCATGCTCTGAATTTTCTAAATTCTAAAATGAGAAGTGTTATTTAAACACTAAAGGAACATATGGTACATTTATAATAATCAATAGGTATCCCTAATTTATTATGAGGCCCCTAATATATAATAAACTTTGAAAATTGCATTCAATGCAATTCAACAAGTAATTTTTGGATACAAGCTTTTATTCTTATTTACACTATAATTAATTATGAAATATATTTAAATCTAATTATAAATATAAACTTTTAAAATGTGATATAAGATGATATTTAAGACATAATAAAGTAAAATTCAAATATTTATAGAGTTTACATAATTTGTAGATTTGATTAAAAAAATCTAGGTTTAGGGTTAGAGAATTATCCTTGCAACTGATTTATTTTAGACTATATTGATTTTCATTGAATTATAACTCTCTAAAAAATGACTAAAAATATATATTAATCACAAAATAGTGGCTAATTTTTTTGGGGGATAAGTCTATAAAATTTAGATAGGATCATGGTGCACTGTTTTCTATGTACTATGACTTTATCTTATCATATTGTGTGTTGGATCTAGAATTTTAAATTTGTTCACTTATATGTATATGTGGCTTGTTTCTATGTAGAGACTAAATTAATGCATGAAATACCTATAGAATAAGAATACTTATTTTTCACAATCACACAAAAGGAGATCAAATACAAAAGTGGGTAAAAGTGGGTAAGTGGGAATGGACAAGCTATCCTCAGAAAACTCTTTGTTGATTGATTGTTGCCTACATAGCCCAAAAGGGCCTTAAGCTAATATAGTTCTCCATTTAAGGAAGATCATATGAATGAAACTAGAAAACATATTATAATTTTTGACAAGGGATTCCCTCAAACTAAAATAAATAATGTTAGACATGGCAAAGGACTATAAAATTATAACATAATTGGAATAAGGATGTTTACTTAAAAAAATGTTTTTGAGATTAGAAAGAAATGTTTTTTTATCACTTAAAAAATCCACCCATGGTTAATAAAGTATATCACATGACATAGAGATATTTTATGTCTCACTACAATAATGGGATTATTTCCCAAGGTGTGTAACTCTTTCATACCTTGGGATGAACCACTATAGTAGTTTGGCTTCCTTCTATTCTATATGCACCTGGTTTAGGATAAGTGCATAGACCTACAAATAGTAGAATGAAATCTAAATCTAGTGTTAAAACCTAAAATTGACAAGGGGAAAAGGGAGGGAGAAGGTAAGAGGTTGATATAATGTAAAAGGTGATGCACCAATAATATATCAAGCACCTCTAATGCCTTATTGAACACACTAAATATTACTGAGAACAAGATAATATCACATAAACTCCACACAGATACTCCAAATGCATAAGTATTTCATATTGAGGCATGAGAATGTAACATAACATTAAGAGGGATGAATATTATCCATATTCAAAGTGTATGTAGACTTAAGTATGCATAGAGTATGACTTGAAAATGACTTCTTAGTTCTTCATCAAGATGTTAGGAATGGACAATAATGAAAGGGATGAAAATTACCCATAAACAAAAATCAACAAACACAAATCACCCATAAGATGTAATGTGAATGAATGGAGGTGAACTCAATTATCATTAAAGTGTAAGGTTCATCCAACATAATTTCTCTTGAAGGGTAAATTTCTTTAGCATATGGGTACCTAAAAATGCCAACCATTTTTCAACACAAGACCTAGGCTTTATAAGCAATGAGGAGCCCATAGGTCATTAACTGAAATTTCACCCACTAATAAGGAAATCACAACATTTAATACTAATGTGGAGAGTTAGTTGGGATTTTTGTCAAAAGAGATCATGTACCCATGTTCTAACAACCTGATAGTCACCTTGGTATTTAATTATATTCTAATTTGGTTCCCTTAGTATCTAATCAAGCTCAAACATTATTCACATTTATGGTGGTCACTTGCTAATCCACTTGGTCCATTTTGGTGACCTATGGCTGCATAGATGCATCCTTAGGTTCCATCTTGGCATCTTTCACAGGCAATGGATTTATCATGCTCCCATATTTATAAAGTCTTACATGTGATTGCATGCTAAAGGTTATGTAGAGAGTTGACTATGAAGTGTGGTTGCACACTTGTGAATCACACTGAGGGTTGTATTATCTAGTAATTCACAAGGCCCAATCTCCTCCTATTCCAAGTCCCTTCTAGTGGTCTTTATGGTTTGTGCCCTATTTGGAACTTGTGTTGGTCTATAAAGAGAATTTTATGTAGTTTGAGATGATAGTCTACATTTTACCAGGGTGTAGATGGGAGCACTAATGTTTGGATCAATACTTCATAATTTGAATGTTAATAATGTATTGGAGTAAGAGTGCATAGGAATATGGGAGATATTAAGTGCACCGTTCATGATCTGAAACTGCTCCCACATAGTACTATATTTTGATTCTCAAATTTAAGGAAGCCTACATGATGTGTATTGCATGACATGGTAGTGAAATGAATAATATTTTAATGAGATGTACATTATGGACTCCTTATGGTCATGGATTAAAACCTAGTTTATGAGTAGACCTGATCCAATTGTAGAGTGATTTCATAGATGGGAAGTGTATATACATGAGTTTAATATTAGATAATTTGATACTATGTAAGTGCATGACTATTTATGTGGTCCCTTTGAGTTCATGCCTAATTAAGGGGTAACTTAGAAAGTCAACACTTTTGGTGACCTCTACGGGTCACTTGCCTACTAAGTGGGAATCCAATAGCCTTGAAGCAATCTATTGGGAATAGAGTCATCTTGAATTCCTTGATATTCATGCTACTAATTATTATTAGGTTCAAAAAATCCACCTGACATTAAAATAAATTGAGATTTAAGGAAAAAAAGTAAATAACCACATCAAATGGCACTTAGAGGAATGACAACTAAACTAATAGAATAGAACTGTGCATAAGCACTTGCAAGAAAATAAACTGTTTTAAAGAATAATACGTACACATGACACTTAGTGAAATTAAAAAATTTAAACTTCTATTTATAATTGGGTTACTTATTATCAAAGATAGTTCTTGAGGTTAATCCTATTGACAAGGATAGGAAACACTTTTCTACTTGGCTTTCAAGTTGGTAGGCATTAAATTTCTTGTAAATAACTATGGTATATGTGAAGCTCCAAATAGAATCAAGATTTGTATTCTTTATATACTTTTATCTATTAATGTCCCATTTTAATACCATTTATCCTTCATCAAAGCTTTTATCAATAGCCATCATCTTGAATGTTCTCTTGGTCTATGCTTGATAAATCTCCATAGTGTGCATGGCTCATGCCTTAATAACCTTACTATCATGGGATCACTTTTGAGTAACTCCAATTAATGATATGTCTCTATTAAGGGAAATTTGAGATATGTTAGTACCTATGCTTCCTTATTATAGACTATCATGAAGGGATAATTCCCTAGTACCATTTTTGGTGTTATTCAATCTACTCAAAGAGTCATCTTGAGCTTGGTATGATAGTATCATTGATTACCTTCAATGGTTCACTTAATGATGTGAACCAATTTATTATTAGTTGGTTCAACCAAACCATTAATTTTGGTGTAATATTTTTAATAGGTACTTATATGGATGTTATGATTGACTACCCATTCATTGATCTTGTTTCTAAGAAAAACAAGCACAATATCTTACATAATAGTGGTTGTTATAATAAATCTTGTGAAAATTATTTCATAGAAGTGAATAATGGAGACCTATTTAACTTGTTTGATCACTATCACCTCCATAAACCTTGTAAAATAGTCAATTGTCATGAGGATCCATTTATGTCTAGCACTTGATGATAGATCTATCATGCTAATGAAGTCTAAGGCACACTATGCAAAAGGTTGATTAGTTAGTATTGGGCATAAGGGTAGGGATACCAATTTTTGTTTGCCTATAAAGAAGGTGCACTTATTTCAACCTCATGCCCATGCATATGCATCCTTAAATAGAGTTGGCCAATAATATCCATCTCACATGATTTTCATTACGATGGTCTTTGGTGAGTAATGACCTTCTGGTGATCCATTGTAGAACTCTTCTAGGATCCTACGCACCTATTGTTGCTATATGCATCATAATAAAATTTCATTGATATTTGTTTTAAAAAGAACACCATTGATAATAACATAAGTCATGGTTTATAATCTAAAGTGTCAATTGTTGGATTTATTCAAGCCCTAAAGATACACATTGGTCTAAAGGAATTTATGCATGCTGTTAGTCTAACTTGTTGGTGTGTTGGTGTGTTTTGGTGTTTTGGTTGGCTCACACATAGTATGAGAACTATATAATATGTGTTATTCATATTATTTACTAAATACTAATATATTCCATTTCCTTACACTATCTTGTTGTTTTGGATCTCTATGAAATACTCCATCACCTTTTTTATGCACCTAGATCTCTTCTTTCCTATGTCCTTTCTATGTAATAATTCCTGTATGCTTGAGTGTGAGACCATAATATCGATATTATTATTAGATAACATGTACTTTAATATATTGAGTTATTTTATTATCTAAACTATATGATTCTCTATAAATATAGAGTGAAACTCATAATCCTTGAGTGCATAAATAAATAAATTGATAGGCTACTCTAGTCAGTCATTGTTCTATTATGCAATAATAGATGAGATGCTTTCAGATCTACCAAATTCATAAAGGATGAAATCCTTTCTATAATATAGGTTTATTAATGTAGTAACTTCTATGATGGTTTAATTTATTAACTTAAAATTTCTTTAGCCTTCTTGGTTCTAGATGAACATAGTTATTTTATTAAACACCACTTTAAAGGGTTTGACCAGAGTTGTAAATATTAAAACAAACCTTCTGAGAAAGTTTATTTTTCCCAAAAAAATTTGGAGACCCTTATTGTGACCTAATAATAGGAGTGATAGAATGGATTGGACTCATTCAATGTTAATTTAAAGTCCCTCTTTGGAGATGATGTGTCCTAAATTCTTTTCTTCATGTATTGTGAATATGTACTTGCTCAGGTTTAGAGAGATCCCAAACTTAGCATTTTTTGAAGACTTGTTCCAAGTGGCCCAAATGATCTGCTACACACTTTAAAAAAATAGTTATGTCATTAAGGTAAACTAAGATGATATTTTTGAGGATCCCATTGAATGCCATATGTATGTCCATTTGGAAGGTAGCCTATGAATTTATAAGACCAAAGGGCATGATTTAGTATACTAAGGTACCCCACTTAGTGGTAAATATACTTTTGAATTAACCACACTCCCACACAAGCACCTGGTTATACCCTAAATAACCATCTAGTAGTGAAAATATTTCCACACATGATACTATTGTCAAAATTTATTCTGTTGGTAGGAGGGGGTAATGGTATTTGAGAGAGGCTTTTTTGAGTTCCCTGAAGTCTATGCACAAGTAGATCTCTCCATTATTTTTTTTCATTTTGACCAAATTGTCCACACATGAGGAATTTCTGATTAGAAATATTATTTTGGCCTAAATGAGATTTGAAATCTCCTTCCTCATTAAGGACTCAAACTTTGAATTAATTATCTTCTATTTCTACCTGAATAGTTTAGAATTGGGGTCAAGTTTGATTGTATGTTAGGCCAATCCTGGATCAAAGCCTTTAAGGACTTTATAGCTCCATGAAAATATATCATCATACCTTCTACATAGCTCAATGAATTATTTGACCTCAAATTGGGAGCATACCTTACCATTTTTCAAGAGATTTTCATTAGAGATAAACACTAGCTTGAATATCTCTTCCTTCACTATCATGTTTCTCCTCTCACCTTTCAAATGGTCATCAATATTTAATATACTTTATAGTATGAATAGCCCCCTAGGTAACTTATTTCATTTTATTTTGATGATCTTATCTTCATATTTAGCTTGGAGTTGAGGTTGGTTATTGACATTGAAGTTAGATTCATCTTATACTAAGTTGATGATTTATGTATCACTCTTAAACACTTTACAATTGATTGTATTATTTAGAACTATTGCTTTGATTATGAATCTTATGAGCTATTTAGACCCATTATTTATAATATGTTGGGTGGTGTACTATGATCCCATATTTATAAGCCTATTAACATCATCATTATATGCCCTTGGTATGCAATGGATATTGAAATCATCAAAACCTTTGGTCATGTCCCATGCCCTATGCTTCTAATCTATTAGTTTATTTTTTTTAGACATGTTCCATGCTCTGACTTGATTCACAACTAGTTCATTATCCTTGAAAGTTTTTAGCACCTTGATTCCTTTCTTATGCACCTATTATACACCCGGGATCAATGATTCATACTTGAAAACATTGATTGTTTAACCAAATTTTAATATGAATGCATGTAAATACTTATCCTTTTGAGTGGATACCATTACAACACTAGTTTTTATATTATTTTTACTTCAAGAAGCATCAAAGTATAACTACCATATACCCTCAAGGTACTTTTGTACCTTTACAAGGTTAGGAAATAAGGTATATTCTTCAAGAATGTAATATGTGCCTAGCCTTGTTTCCTTTGCATTTTCATATGGATCTCACTCATAATGTTCACACATCCATTCATCAAGTAAAATAGAGCCTCTTCAAGGGGTGTGGTGTTCTCGTTAAGAACTAGATTCTCCTCTTGATCAAACAAGGTTAAATTTTCATTAACTAGGCTAAGTGTGTATGGATATATGTGATTCTTTTAAAAATTATTAGCCTTGATGGTCACATTGGTCCCATATCTAGTTCTAAGTAACATGTGTGACTAATCTAAAGATAAATATCCACCCACTTTTGTAGTGAAATCTATGGAAAGGCATAACAAATTAAGGGGGTAAGTTAATTATTCTAATATCCTACATAATGGAAAGGCTCAGATACACATATAGAGTGAGACTTAGGTCCTTGATGATTCTCATAGTTTTGACTATTTTCCCATCCAATTGGATGACCCCTTGTGATATGGGAGCATATGATATGCCTAGAATATCTATGATCTTCTTTGGTATCACTAAACTACTCATGCCTAAATCTATCATAAAATTATGTATGAGATGCCCATCAATGATCATAAAAATGTAGAATGGGTAGGGCTTGCTAATTTTGTGCACATATTCCTTAGGTTGGCATAGACTAATGTACAAAATTGGTACATTATATGATATCTCAAGAGTTTGGAAACCCCTTAGGGCATCTTTCATCAAATTCATTTAGGAAGGAATGGAAAGATAATCCCACATGGAAATGTTTATCCCAGTCTTCTTCATCTATTCAACTATGTTAAAGGGGATTTGACCCTATAGCCTAGACCTTTTAAATTATAGTCTCTTCTCATACCCATGCACTAGTTTGGGGCTATATTTCCTTTTAAATAACCTACTTCATGTGAACTAGGGGTTACATACATGATTTAATTTGGGAATCTATGTGATGATATTGGGTCATGGAAGTTGATGGTATTAAAGAAGAAGGTTCCTCTATCATTGTTCTCTTTCTTAATCTTCTGTTAAAATCAACTAGGTTGGTTTTTGTACTTAGCACTTCATTATGATTCACATAGTTAAAGTCACCCTCCTACCAGTTTATAAGATTTAACTCATTTCATCCTGATGTTTACATTTAAATTTCATCTCCTTATAGAGATATAACATTTAGTTGTGCCTATGACTATGACATATTCTACACCATGAGCACTTGGATCATATGGTTGATTAAATGGAATTCACCAATCATAATCCTAAATTATATTATTCTATATAGACACAAGCTATATTGAAGTATGAGTAGCATTAGAGCTCTACATATAAGGTGGCATGATATAAGAAACCTAATTTTGAGCCTATTTTCTAGCTTGATAGGGAGACCTACTCATATATATGGCCTATTTAAAGGTTTATAATGCATATAATGCTGGTTTTTATTCCTTTTGAGGGACACAATCTCATTCCCCAAACTTTTTACTAGCATTTTAACCTCATGGAATTCATTAAACGGATCAAAAAATGTAGTTGGTAGGCTAATCACAATAGGGATAAACATTATTAAGGGCAACAGAATGGGTTGACTAGGTGGTGGCTCAAGGAAGAGTGGCATGGGAGTTTTTAGAGTGATATTTTTAGATTTAACTAAATAATTATTGTCTCTACTAGTGATATTATATGCATCAGGTAGTATATTTCTACCCATAGATTGAACCATCATAACTATATCACTATTAAAAACATTCAAGTAATATAAATGTAGTATTAGGAGAGGGATTACAGAAAGGTGGGATCCTATCCTATAATATTTGAAAAATAAAATTGAAGTCTACCATCAAGTCATCTAGGGCTATTTTAATATTAGTAAGCTACTCCATCATAGAGAAATGGTCACTTTTGTCTTCAAATTGCTTGCATAATTACTCTCTTAGCTCATCCTAAATGTGAATAGTATTTGGTGTCATCCTTTTACATTAGTATATGTATTTTAATTATATAAAAGGTAAGTATTTTGAATACTACATTATCTTTAATAACATTATGCATAGAATAAATATTGATAATATCTTGTATTTGATCTACAAGGGTGGTTACATTCTCACTAGTAAAATAGGATAGGCTTTTAAGTGCTAAAATAGGAATATCATCATACTAAGCTAGAGATAGAAGATTACCTACATTAAAGGTGATAGGGGATTGATTTATCTATGCAACCTTGAAGGGGATGGGGAATAATCTTCCTCTATGTGTAGGGAATCAATCAAATGGATGACTAGATTGAGCTCTAGGAGAAAATAATATTGCTTATTTTATCCTCCTAATGAGAGACAGATACTTTGATTCCCCTTCTTCTAGAAACTTTGGGTAAATCAAAAAAATGAAAATTAGTGACCCTTAAAGATGATCTTGTCTATCTTGGAATATATATCAAAGGTTGGTCTTAGAAACCAAGAATGATTGGAGTTTTTAGGTGCTCAACCAAGTGTATTTAACACTTGAGTCACTAAGAGTATCATTAATATATTATCTAATTTTAAATTTGTGTCCCACCAAGCATACCAAAAATTATTATCACTCAAAACATGAACCCATGTTTATTAAAGGATCTCACACACTAGAGATTTATTCATTGTCTCACCACAATAATTAGATCATCCCCTAAGGTGTGGGACTCTTTCAACCCTTGGGATGAACCTATATAATATGATATCTTACTTCTATTCTAGATGTACCTAGTTTAATAACAACACACAAACCTAAAAAGTGAATAATGAAATATACAAATAGTGGTAAACCTAAACATAATAAGTGGAAAAGAGAGGGAGAAGGTAAAAAATTGATATAAATTAAAATTTGATGCATCAATAATAGACAAAACATCACTAATACCTTGATGGAAACACTATAGATTATTGAGAATGAGATAGTACACACAGATTACACCAAAAATACTCCAAATGAAAAAGTATTTCATATTGAGGTGTGGTAACATAGCTTAACATTTAGAGGGATGGATATTATCCATAATCAAAGCCTACATAGACTCAAGTTCACATAGAGTATAACCTATAAATGAGTTCTTATTTATATATTGAGGTGTTAGGAATGGATAACAATGAAAGGGATGAAAATTACCCATAGATAAAGATCAACAAATAAATATCACACATAGCATACAATAAGAGTTAATAGAGGTGAACCAAATTCTATTTAAAGTGCAAGGTTCAACCAATAGAAGTGATCTTGGAGGGAAAATTTTGAAAGTGTAAGGGTGTCTAAAAAATGTTGACCCTTTTTCAACATAAGACCTAGGATTTTATTGTCAGTGAGGATGGGTCATTAATTTAAATTACACCCACTATCAAGGTAGTTAGAAATTTTAATACTAATGTGAATAAGTATTTTGGATATTTGTTATAAGAGATTATGTGCCCATGTTCTAACAACTTGATAGCCTACCTAAAATTTAGTTTTATTGTTATTTGGTTCCCTTAGTATTTAATTGAGATAATATATTTTTTCCATTTATGGTGATCACTAGCTAATCTATTTGGTCCATTCTAATTATGTGTGTCCACGTAGGTGCATCCTTAGGTTAAGCCTTGTCATCCTATATAGGTAATGGATTTGTCACATGTGCATATTTTTAATGTCCTGCACATGAATTCACACTAAATTTTATGTAGAGAGTTGATTATATAATGTGGTACACACTTATGAAGGGAACTAAGGGTTTTATTCTATGGTAATTCATAAGACCTAATATCCTCCTACACCAAGTCCATTCTAGTGGTCTTCACAGTTTGTGCCCTATTTAGAGCCTATGATGGTCTTCAAAGATAATGTTGCATGGTTTTAAATTAGAGTCTATGTTTGATAAGGGCATAGATGATAATTCTAATATTTTGATTGAAAGTTCATCATTTGAATGCTAAGAATGTTTTTGAATAAGAGTGTGTAAGAATATGGTAGATCTTAAGTGCATCCTCCATGATATAGAATTACTCTGCACACTTCTCTCTTTCACTGCTTGAAGTTAGGTAGGCCTACATGATTTAAATTACATGTTAGTTTAGTGAAATTAAGGATATTTTCATGGGATGTACATTATGTACTCCTTATGGGAATGGAGTAATACTTAGTTGAAGAGTGGACCTGAGTTGATTATTGAGTGAGGGTATGGATGGGAAGAATCTATACACAAGTTAAATCTTAGAGAATTTTATCATTCATAAGCATTCAAATATTTGTTTGGTCCCTTTGAGTTTAGCACCTACTAAAAGGGCTGACCTAAAAAATCAATAAGTTCCTTATAGGAGAGTGCTAAGTAATTTTATGTTTGACCCTTGATGTGATTTTATAGAGAGATGTATATATTATATTTTTATAAATCACCTATTGATATGAATATAAAATATGTTAATAAATGTTTAATTTTTAAAAGATAATAGTTATATCATGGGAGACAATTATGCACTACTAGATAGGTGTGTGGATTTCTTATGTATTCCTATTGCACACTTGTCCTAAAAGGTCATAAGCTTCTAAACAATAGTGGAAGTAGAGTATATACTAAATAGGGATGAATAAGAATGAAATAGGGAAGTATGTAAGATGTTATTAGTAATTTCAATACTTTAAAGGATTAATTAGTGATTAGGAGTTAGCAAAATGATAAATTGATCAAGAAAGGTAAAGGTGTTAATAAAATCATTTCCAAGAATTTATTAGTTAAATTTAAATTTTTAAACACCCCCCCCCCCACCAAATTTATTTTAGTGATGCATAAAATTACTAAAGTAAATAAAATGCAAACCTTAATATATGTATATGCTTTGTCATTGTCACAGAGATGTGCATTCCCCCTTATTGAGACACATGGATACGTTTTTAACATGTGGTGAGTTGAGAGAGGTTAACTCTCAATTTTTATAATCATTAAATATGATTACATTGGAAATATTTTATACTTTAACCTTCATAGATTACATTGTAATGCTTGAAGATATGGGAAAAAACAAAGTGGTTTTCTAAAGTGCAACCAAAATGTTGAGCATCACTAATCTCTCACATGGATCACTTGTTGAAATAAAAATAATATGTGGGATCCATTACATGGCTCACTAAATTGAAATCAAGATGTGGAACATCACTAATTCCAAATGTGGTCCACTTATAATGTAAATGGATCTAGATTTAAACTATAAATTATTGAAACTTTGAAACTTTGAAAAGAGAATTCCAATTTTTACAAATTATTAATTTGGACATAAATGTATATCATGCCCCCTATACTATATAGAGTTCCAATTTAATATTTTAAAAACTATTTGAAATATTTTAACTATCTTTTCAAAAATGTATATGTGTGTAGGTAACTAAATGAATAAAGTGGATAAGCAATCTAAATGCCTCCATAATCTAAAAATTCTTATTTTAAACCATTGTAAACTATATAATTTTAAATGTATTTCTTTTGAAAGCTTGTAGATAATCCCATTTTTATTTCCCCATTTTGAGGTAAGGGAAATTTATTTAAAATTGCTTGTCTTAAAAAATTGAGATTATTTATGAAATATATTATCATCTAATAACAAGTTGTATAATTGAATTACATTTTAACATTATAAATTTAACATTTAAGCATATGAATCACATAATTAGTATGTGCATGATATGCATCATGATACCATAGATATATGTTTTAAATACATAGTAGTGCGTGATAAGAATCATGGCACCATAGTATCCAATAATGAATATGTAATCAAAGTCACACAATGTTACAAAAGAAGACCAAAGGACACATACAAGGTGTATATAAGGTAATGTGAAGTTTATCTACAAATCAATCCTAACTCAATGAAGATAAATCACACTAGCCCTTCTGCTTATTAGTAAATTTATATAATTAGGGTCATGACCAATATGGATCTATTAAATCTAACTAAGGGGTCCCTTACAACACAATATCACTAGAAAGGGTTTCAAATAATGTAGTCAAGTAATACCATTTGATAGCCCTATCTAGGTCTTATGTTTTATTATCAAGGAAAAAAAAGAAAAGTAAATATAATCTAATGCTTACCAAAGCATGTGACACAAAATGGGGGTAATAAAAATAAAAGTAAACATGTAAAGTAAAAGTCTAATTAAGTCAATATAGATATAACATTAATGCCTGGAGAGATAAATACATTCAAAATATATTACTTATGCTAATTTTATCTACTAATATAAAAGAGTCAGAGTTAGATATACTTACCTTGAAGATGAATATGTTAGATAATTACCTTGAAGATGAATATGTTAGATAATTACCTTGAAGATGAATATGTTGAGGTTCAATCTCTCCTTAGGTCAATGGTGATTTAGAAAGAGGTTTTCATGGTTTATAAGGATCACTAAGATAGGATAGATCTAGGTTATATGACTTTTCCTAAGCATCTAACACTTTTCCACAAGACAATATTCTTCTGTCCAAGTGTAAACCCTAAGTAATGACTCCTCAAATATAATAATGCAAGAGTAGATTGTAAATAAGTGAAAAAAAATGATTAACTATATGTCTATCTAAAATGGAGAAAAGGATGTGTTTATATAGTCAGATCTAACCCTAGACCCTTCCAAAATTTTAGTAGATAGAGTAAGCCCAATCAACCTTATTATTTAATAAATAAAGTATTTAGGCCCTAGATTAGGTTAGGCAAGGCTGACCTAATCTCATAACATGCATATATTTTAATAATATATTCAACCTAAGCTAGCTTTATTTAGTAAAAGATAAAAATAGTTTTTGTCTTAGGTAGGAGTTGTTTGAGGTGGTGAGTTTTTTGGAGGATGGAGATGTTAAATCCTATGAAAATGTATAGGAGAAGTTTATATCTACTAATATAAAAGAGTTAGAATTAGAGATACTTACCTTGAATATGAATATGTCATGGTTCAATATCTCCCTAGGTTAATGGTGATTTAGAAAAAGGTTTTCATGGTTTATAAGGATCACTAAGATAGGATAGATCTAGGTTATATGACTTCTCCTAATCATCTAACACTTGTCCACAAGACAATATTATTTTGTCCAAGTGTAAACCCTAAGAAATGACTCCTCAAATAGAATAATGCAAGAGTAGATTGTAAATAACCGCAAAAAAATGATTAACTATATCTCTATCTAAAATGGAGAAAAGGATGTGTTTATATAGTCAGATCTAACCCCAGACACTTCCAAAACTTTAGTGGATAGAGTCAGCCTAATCAACCTTATTATTTAATAAATAAAGTATTTAGGCCCTAGATTAGGTTGGGCAAGGCTGACCTAATCTCATAACATGCTTATATTTTAATAATATACTCAACCTAAGCTAGCTTTATTTAGTAAAAGATAAAAATAGTTTTTGTCTTAGGTAGGAGTTGTTTGAAGTGGTGAGTTTCATGTAGGATGGAGATGTTAAATCCTATGAAAATGTATAGGATAAGTTTATGTTGGTTTCATGTGGTGGTATATGGGACAAAAAACTTGCAAAGCACCAATGGACTACCCACCCATTTCTTGGTGTACCCTTTAAGGCATGCACTCAAAGAGATTAAGACTTGATAGGTTCTTACTAGAGACAAATAATCAATAATTGATAATTTTAAAAAATATTATGTGTATATATATGCCCCACTCAAATCTCATCACATGTCATGCACTTGTAACATAATATGGTACTTTGAGAAAAGATCATAGAAAAACACAATGATGATCTAAGTAACTTATAGTATTTTAAATCATAAAATAACTAAAAGCAAATGGTTGGAAGAAAATAACTAAAAATAATGTAATGTATGCATACCTTGACTTACCTTTATTATTGGATGATTGTCTATTGCATTTATAGTTTTGATTATGGAGGGAACAAAGAATACTTTGGATAAACCCTAAGGATACAAAATTAAAGAGAAAAAAGAAACAAATGCAAGAAATACATGGTAACTAAAATGTGTAGACATGATGTACATGGAAATTTGGTAAGCTAGGGTGATAAATGCTAAGTTAGGACCAAATGACCAGCTCAAAATTTAAAGTAAATCAATTAACCAAATAGACAAGGCTAATAAATGAATGAAAAACTCAAAAAAATATACCTCAAGTAATAAAGGTAAAAAATGTAATCAAACTAAGGATACAAGAAAAATTAAAATTGAACATCAATGTAAAATTAGTAACAATCCTTACTTAAACAAAGATGAGAAATAAATGCCAAAACAACATTGATGGGTGAGAAGTATTAATCCTTACTCAATCATTAATGGAAAAAGTACATGAAAGGGAAAAAAACCTTGGTGAGTGATAATTAACAATCCAAATTCACTTCATAATGAAAAAACTACAAAAATAAAGAAACATGCACAGTTACCTAGAAAAAAAAGTACAAAATATAGAAACAGATGCAGTTGTGTAAAAAAGGAATGATAATGAATTTTTTTAAAATTAAACCAAGGTAATTATATAAATTTAAATCAATGTTCTAAATAAAATAATTCATATTCATTCAAGCATATCATTTTCTTCTAAAGATAGATAGAACTAGAATAAAGTAGTGCTAGCATGTTTTAAGATGTGAAGAAAAGGGAGGATAAAAGTGGGGAAAAATATTTAGAATTAAAATTTATTGTCAATGGGGGAATAAGATGGGTGGTGGGGTAAATGAAGGAAAAATCAAGGTAGATAAAACTCTTTATCAAAGTCAAGACACTTAGAATAAGGTTTGTCAAAATAAGAAGACTTTTGGCATTAAGGACATTTAAAAATTTCTTCTAACCACACAAATCTTGGGTTATCAAATTAAGTATGAATATCATGCCATGAATGCTACATGAATTAAAACTAAAATGGACCTACCTTCACACAATGTGTTCCCCATTCCCCAGGACCCCTTATAGAGTCATCAGTCTACTACAAAGATTGGGTAATTACATGATAAAATATGTAGCACTATAGATTTTTAAATTCTCCTATCCCAATATATTGGCCTACCATACCCCAGTTAACTTTACCTCTAGTATCAGGCCAACTATAGAGTTTGAGATTCTATTATATATAGGAGATGTGTGATGAATCATGTATTTTTGTGTTATGTTGAATTTTTTATTTTTATATTTCCTTTTGACCATTGCCTTTTATTTTTAATGATTTTGAATTTAACATTTGATGGATTTTTTTATTCATCCTGCATTCAGATTCAAAGAACCAAACATGGGTGCTAAAAATGACTATCATTTGAAAACTTGGGACTTGGTTTCTAAAAAAGAGGACTTATAGAGCATGGTGTATAAGAGTATTATTTATTCATGTGAAATAAAAGTGCTATCTTGACTTTGACCTTATTTTTTTGAAAGTGGAATGTAAAGAAAGGAAATCAAGGGTAAATTAACATGAAACATTTTGAATTAATTCAAATAAAAAATAATGTGATAATGTGAGAGGGATAAAATTATATATAAGTATGATTCCTTACCATAAGAATTTGAGAATATATAAGTGTAGGAAAACATGATAACTATTTTATTGTGAAAGTTTTATCCACAAAAGAATCAAATTGAATTTGACAATATGGGATCACAAACTTCTAACCTTTCCTTTACCTTCTAGAAATAACACTCAATGTGGTTAAAATATTTGAAATAACATGTAGATTTTATGAGGAGAGCATGTTCCTATCAATGGTATTACACTATATCTCATAAAAGAGAAACCCAAGTGGGTGAAAAAAGATAAAAATGGTGTTTGTGAGGAGAATCTGGTCATAGCCATGGTCTTACACTAAAAATAATAAAAGAAAAACCCAAGTGGGTGTAAAAATTAAAATAATGGTATTTTTAAGGAGATCCTAGTAATATCCATATTCTTACATTTTAACTCACAAAAGATAAACTCATGTGGGTGTAAAATGAATTCAAAATAACAAATTTATGAAAAAGATAAAAAAGTATGACAATCAATGTATGAAATAAAACGGTATTCATGAGGAAAATTAGATCCTATCCACAATATTACAATAAAACTAAAAAATTTAAAGAAACTAAAGGACTAACGTAGAAAAATAATGTTTGTGTATAATATAAACTATTTTAGAAGGTGATATCCTTGGAGAAGTCCTAATAAATGTTATTAGGATAATGTATAGATATATGAAAAGAAGGGAAATATTTAACAAAATATTTCTTCAAAAATTGCACATTAGTGGGTTATTTGAAAATGTGTCCTTCATTAGTTTTTAGATGGTAAGTGATAGGACATATCCATAGTATTACAATGCAACTAAAAAATTTAAAGAAACCAAAGGACTGAAGGAGAGAACTAAGGTTCATGTATAAGATAGATTGATGCATAGGGTGAGATCCTTGCTTAGTCCTATAAAAAATGTTATTAAGATTATATATATATATATATATATATATATATATATATATATATATATATATATATATATATATATATTTGAAAGGAAGGGAAATATTTAAAAAAATATTTATTAAAAAACTACATGTTAGTGGGTTATTTAAAAACATGGCCTTCATTAGTTTGTAGATGGTAGGTGATAGGACTAATAATGTCTTTCATTAAATAGGGGCCCCACCAATTTTGCGTGTATTTTACTTATTTTGCATCGGTATAATCTAATTTACGGACTAAATCACCAAAATTAAGAGTGAAAACTTTGACCTTTTAATTATTTTTTATATTGATGTCATCCTTATATTTATGGTTATGTTCAAGTTCGGTTAAATGGTATTCATCAAGGTCTAGTGTATGAAGTTGAGATTCATGTAATTCTTCATCAAGAATGATAATATGAAGAGATATACATAAATATGGGAGTTAAGATTCTAATGGTAAGATATATACATAACCATATACTATTGAGAATGATGTTGCCCCAATGGTAGTATGTATACTAGTATGATAGGCTGAAATTGCAGGATGTAAGTGAAGATGAAAACTAGTGTAGGTTTATTAGATGGTATTTTATATGATTTTGTTGATAATTTTATTCATGGAATCTACTTCTCCATTTTATTTTGGATATTAAGGTGTTGTAAATTTGTGGGAAATTTTGAATTTAGGACATAAGTGTTTCATGTCCTTGTTTTTGAAATTACCATCATTATAACGAATGATAGTATTGGGAAATCCAAAGAGATAAATGATTTAGTTAAAGATAAATTTATAAATAGTGATTCACATCAAATTGACAAGAGGCATGGTTTTTACCATTTTATTAAAATATTTAGTAGCAATAATGTTAAAAACATGACCATATTATGACTAAGGTAATTTACCAGTGAGATCTAATCCTAACATAGAGAATGGACAAGGAGAATCCACAATTTAAATATTAGTTGATGGTGAATGGATTATATCATCATGAAGTTTACAAGGATTAAATGTTTTGGAAAAATTAATAGCATCCTTATCTATAGTAGGTTAAATGTATTCCATACATAAGCATTTGTAGTTGGCATGTCTTTATCGAAAGTTGGCATGCTCAATATAGTGACCACCATAAATTCCATATTTGGTTGTTTGAGGAGAGGAAGAACCTCTTATTTCATCACAAAGCAGAGTAGGTTACCTTTGTATTATGGAAATAAAGGGTGTTATATTAGAAGACATATTTAAAGGCTTGTTTATAAATTTTGATCTTTTTCCAAGACTCCATATCTAGAGAATAGGTTTGATGTTTGAGGAATTGGATGATGTTTTTATACCATGATGATTATCAAATAGTGATAGCCTCAATATGAAAAATGAGTGAATCATTTGATTTAATATAAAGGGGTGATTTTTTATTTGGATAAGAAATAGGTAATCATTAAGTACTTGATGAGGATGAAATAAAGATGTTAAAGGAGCAAGAGAATTATCTATGGAATTTTGATCTTATAATTGGATCAATGGTAAAATAAGTAAATTATTTAGCAAGTGTGGTTTCAATTTGTTGATAAGTAATAATATTTTCACTTTTGCATTGTTAATCACCATAAACATGGTCATAGATAAATTGAAAATCATCTAAAGCATGTAGATATGAGATATCTAAGTCAAGTGTTGCTTTCATACCTAATATGAGAGATTCATATTTGCCCATGTTATTAGTAACATAGAAGGTTAACCTAAATACCATAGGTATCATCTTACCATATGGGTTTTTTAGAATACAACTCTCCCTATCTCCTTGGAGGCATTTGGCACCATAAAAGTGGAGAGTCCAAGTGTCTTCATGAAAATCAATGGTAACTTTAGGAATCTTTTCAATCACTACTTTTTATTTAGTAGTATCAGGAATGATATTGGTATATTCTTGATTTTTTTCATCTAAATTAGTAGTGAAATTAGGTAAATAATATTTAAAGGATGCATCTTGGTTAATACCTACACTATAAAGAATGTTTTCATTAGGGAGATTATATTGAAGGTTATTTTTAGTAGTTATTGGTACCATTACAAGTTAGCCAGTGATGACTTTCCATTTGATAGATTTTTGTGTGATGATCTAAAGGATAAATTCCATAAATAGGACAATACATTTTTTAATTCTATCTATAGGTGATAATTATTTGGATAAGAAATGATGAAGTGGATTAGGTTGGATAATGACATAAGTGGTTTGATAAATCATATAGTACGTAGATTTTAAGTTGTGAAGTAGATAGAAAGGAAATCATATTATACTTTAGTATAATGTTTTTGTAGTCTATGAGGCCTTGACTAATGTAGTAAATAGTGTATTATCTTCCAGTATCATCTAATTGGGAAACCATTGCCCCAACTAGCCTATGAGTAGAAGAGGTGTATAATATTAAAGGGCTATCATTGGAACATTGTCAAAGGGTAGGAGGATGGATCAAATATTATTTCATGTTATCAAAATATTTTTGGTATGAATATATCCATTCTATAGAATTAACTTTCTTAAAAAGGGAATGAACAAAGTAAATATGGTAATTCATTTATGGAATTAATAATTAGATTACCCCAATCATGACAAGGTAACTCAAAATGTCAAGAATGGAACAAGGAATGGGCATGTTGACTATATCATTAATTTTGGTAGGATCAACATGAATATTGGGAAGAGAGACTAGGAACACTCAAATTTTACCATATGTGATGCCAAAGACACACTTGTATGGGTTAAGTTTGACTCTGTATTTGATTAATCAATAAAAAATGATATCTATATGAGTGAGGTGTGTTGTCTGACTGTTAGATTTTTTAATGAATTCATCAATATAAGTTTCCACAATCTAGTGTATAAGGTCATGAAAAATGTGAGTCATGATATGTTGAGAAGTGTATCCATAAATTTTAAGGCTGAAAGGCATTTTGATGTAGCATTAGGTGCCCCAATGAGTAGTAAATGTTATTTTGTGTTAGTCTTTGGTGTCTATGTGAATTTGATTATAGACTAAAAAGTTATCCACAATTGATAACATTTCATATATAATACTAGAATCTATGATGGCATCTATTAACGATAATGGGAAATTATCTTTTGGACATGCAAGGTTAAGATTTTAAAATTTGATGCATATACAAATGACCATGGTATATTTTATATGAACAAGTATAATGTTTGATACCCATTAATAATATTCAAAAAGTTTAATAAACTTGACATTTAAAAGTTTGATAATTTCATTTCAGGATAATGAATAAATTTTGGGTGGAAATTTCTTTTATTTTTATCAGACAAGTTTTGCATTCTGGTAAGTGACAATGTTATGTACAATGATACTAGGGTGGATACTTGACATATCCTCATATGACCAAGAAATTTTTTCATAATACATATTGAATAATAGGCTAAATTATCACTCTAGGTTGGCTTGATTTCATTACAAATAGTGATGGGTCGAGGACATGATGGTGTACCATATTCTATTTTTAGTGTTTCTTCAGTGAGCATAGTTTCCATCCTGTAAATGATATGGATCATTAGTAAGAGAATAAATAGGATATATTTTAGGGTCCATAAAAATAATGAAGTCATTAAAATGAGGATATTTTCATTTGAAGTTTCCAGTTTTATGATGGTGCCACGGGAGTTGAGGTTCTTTATCATGGAGTAACTTAAGTATGGATTCATCACTAAGGAGCATGAGTAAGGGTACATATTATTCTATGTCGACTTCAATATCAATGATTTTATTACATTGGTGATTATATTTATAAATTATCTATCATACATCTTTTGCTTCAACATTAAGGGTAATTTTAGGTGTAGGTGGGATTATTGGTTGAGGTTGATTGGAGTCAACCAGATTGGTAATAGGTGTATTAGGTTATCTTGTAGATGTAGATTTAGTTGAAGTGAGGTGAATAGACTTAGTGGTATATATATGATTCTTGGAAGGAATGAAAATTGGTAAATTGGTTGTTTATCTATAAGGTATAGATGGTTTTATATTTTTTATTTTTCTAGAGGTAATATTTTTTTAATAACCTAATGGGGTATCTATAAGTGGAGGATTAATGTGAGATACATGACCTTCATGTTCTGATTTATTATTAGTCGATATATAAATGACATGGACATCATGATTAAAATCATATATTTTAGGTAAGATTTGTTGGTAATTTTATATGTCCAAGTCTCATGACTGAACTTGGACCATGATATAGTTGTCATCATATGTATAAGAAATAGTACATGCATTTTTATCTAGAGGAGCATAAAAAAGAGATACATCTATATTGCTAATTTTTTGAGGTGATGTGGGTAAAGATTATTTCAATAACTTGACAACTCCATATTAATTTTATGTTGAGTCATCTTCAATGTAATAATCTTCATGTGTATTACATGGATGATGGAGTTTAACGATATCATTAAATGGAGGGATGGTATGATCATATGGTAATAAACAAGGGGAAAATCATCAAAAGTGATCTATAAATTTAGATTCATCTTAACAAATTCAGGTAGAAATTCACTATTAATTCATAGAATGGTTAGAATATAATACTAAGGTTTAGGGTTGGGTAGTTGAGTATTCCATGAATTAGAATCAACCTCATGTTTATAACATTTGGCATTATGGATAAATTTGATACATTGACTACCCGAGGAGGAAATATCACTCTTGTGATGTATCCATGGGTTACCTAGGAGTATATTTTGAGATAATGGTAAATCAAGAACCATGAGCTTGATATGTATTCTCTTGGGTAAAATAATGATGGGGAACCAAATAAAACCAAGTGGTTATTGATTTATTTTTTCAAATACATGACATGTTAGATGAATTTTCTTAAGGTGATGTTTAGTATACCAAAGTTGTTGAATTAACCAAATGGAGGTAACATTAATTACCAACCCTTTATCAACTATGAATTTTTGAATAGGGGTGGTATTAATTGTAATTTTAATGAAAAGAGGCAAGTAATTAGCTTAAAAAACAACTTCATCATTATCATATCTTCTTCATAGAATTTTATGGAAGGTTTGGAAGAAGGAAAAATAGTTTTAATAACATGTACTTCTATCAGTGTAGGATATTGAAAAGGTTGTTCTACTTCAAGGGAAAGAGGTTATCCAATGTCTTGTAATTGTTTCATTAAGAATTTGTGGTGATATGGAGAAGTACGAACTAACTCCATGAGAGGTATTTTACAAGTCATATACTAGAGCTCCTCTAAGAAATTATAATGAGATTTAGAATGAGGAACCAACATGAAGCTTGGAGAGTAAAATGTTTTTGGTAGGGAGAGAGGTAGTTTGAGGTTATAATTATGTAAGTGTTTCCTCATTTGTGTTATAATTTATGGTAATGGTAGTGTTATTGGTGTCTTTGAGAAGTTTTTTTTCAAGTGATTATTTTTTTGTCTTAGTAATAGGATATTTTTGGGTGGGTTTACATCAATAATTGACTTTAGCTACATTCACATATTGAGAATTGGTATAATATTGGTCATATTTAGCATCAATTACAAATATAGACTCATTTTAATATTGTGGGTTGGTAGTATAGAACATTTTTTGATGTCTAGAGGAAGAAGGATTGGAAACTTATTTATTTTAAGAGGCATTAACACAAACATGATGACATATTTTGATCATAGTGTCATGATTGAATATATTTATTAACATAAAATAAATAAAAAAATTGGTAAACCCATGACATGTTTCATGGGAATGACTGATATCAACATAAAACCAACAAAATTTGTTGGGTCATGCCATGTAAGTGGAGTATTGGCACAATTGAAATGTTTATAAGGTATTAAAATTTGTTTTATTTGTTGAATAATTAGGGGTGCATGGGAAGCTTGGGGGTTATCCATTTTGGCTACTCATGGTTCTATTGAAGAGGATTTCTAGTGATTGCATTAGTGGAGAATTTTAAACATCCCTTAATGGTTTCAATTTTGGGCTCAAATTATTTCATAAGGAAGTCTTACCTTTTAGTTTGATTAATAGCATCAATTAGAGTTTGGGAAGAGAAAGTTTAAATCTTGTATTAAAGGGAAGGTGTTAACAAAATTATTAATAGTTTGAATAAGTTATCATTATTCAAGTTATGATATTATTTGAGAGATAAATGTTTATATCGTTTAATGAAATCATGAGTTGATTTACAATGGGATTGTTTATCATTTATCAAATGCCCAAGACAATTTTTAAGAAGATCATTGTGTTGAAATTATTTAACTCAAGGATTCATTAAATACTCGATTTTCCATAGAGAATGTTAAAGGAGTTTATTATGCCATTCTAATACATTTTATATAATGTTTTTTACAAAAAAATTAGTATTGATGAATTTATTGGTTTCAATCCACTCTTTATAAAGATTACTAAATGCTTTAAGGAAAGATGTAGGGTCCTTAGTCACATCATATTTAAAAGTTAGAGAGATATTTACAATATTAATAAAAATAATGAAGGGGGATAAAGGTTCATTTTAAATATTTTGGAGTGTATTGTTATACATAATGGGTTAGGGAATGATATTTCATGCAACATCTCTAAGAGTTGGAGGGATTCAAATTTGGTTATTTTTAGGTAGGAGAATAGGAGGTTGATTAGCCATATTTAGTAAATTATGTTTCATTTTAATCATTAGAGAAGTATTATATGTTTTTATAATATTCATTATTTTCACTATTTGTGTAAGAATTTAAGTGGTGTCAACTGGTGGATTGAGGTTATTAGTGTTTAAAGGTGGATTATTAGGATTGGTAGGAGGAACATTCCCTAAATTGGTATTAGGGGATGGGTTTTTAGGTGGAATATTATTAGGCGATGGGTTATCAATGTTTAAAATATTTAATAGAGGGTTATTGGTTAAGCTTGTGTTAATTTATCCTATAGTGTAATAAGATGCTTTAAAGAAAGGATTATCTTCAAAGGTATGAAATGGATTTGATCCATCAGTCTCATTAGTTGGAGTAATTTAAAGTATATTGTAGTCCAAAGATGAAGGATTAGGAAAAGTTCACCAAGATTAAGAACCCCCTTGGGTGGTAAAGGTAGGAAAGAAATAGCATCCCATATATCATCTAAATGGATTAAGGTTGTCCAAAAAGATTTTGATAGGAGATTTCATAATCTTAGGAATAAGAATCTAAGATAAGAAATTAAAGGTGAAAAATAAGAGAAAATTCAACCAAATAAAGAACAATATCAACCAAGAGGTACGAAGTTGATTAGGTCAACAAATTTTGGAGGGAAGATCAATAATTTTTTTATAAAAAGACACATTCGAATTAGTTGACTATGGTTTGTAGGGAGGCACTAAACCCCATCCTATGTGAGACTAAATTATATAAAACAACTATGTTATCTAGAGAAAAATATTGAATAACATTTAAGATAACAGATCATATATGATGATTGTGTCCCAGGGGAAGACATAAGATATAGGAGACATAATGAAATAAATAAACTATGATCTAAAGGTAGAGATAAGTTTTGCTAATTATGACTCTAGATGATCTACTATGATTCTATAGAATATTTGAAATAAACACATAAACAAATATATTGATCCAATCAATCTAGTTGTGGCACACATCACAATCTTGCACCAACATTTGTTGATACAAATTTTATAATACAACAGATAATTACTAGAGAGTAAGAAGTAGAAATATAAATACTAATCTATGTGGTATTTCTTAAATTTTTTAAATTATTAAAAAATATAAATAAATGTGATAGAGAGTTGTATATAAGAGGGAACTAAAAAATAAATCTAAGGATGGTTTTAAGTAGTTAAGGTTGAAAGA
Source organism: Torreya grandis (assembly GCA_037957365.1). Taxonomy (NCBI): domain Eukaryota; kingdom Viridiplantae; phylum Streptophyta; class Pinopsida; order Cupressales; family Taxaceae; genus Torreya; species Torreya grandis. The sequence continues at coordinate 341,616 of JARHVA010005775.1, read as the reverse complement.
GATATGTATTGGTGATGATAATATCTAGGTATTAGGACCTACCCCTTCACTTCACATTACCATAGTGATAAGGGTGTCATGTGCTTTGCCAATATATACCATCAAACATGTATTTATACATGGATAAAAAATTATTTCAGCTTCCCCCTTGGTGGTGAAATACAAGTAATTAGACCTTGGGTATAATTTGTTTAATGTTTTTCTATGTTATGTTTTTGGAATTGTGCAAAAAAGAAAAATAGTGTCGCTAAATCAATAATTTAAAAATTAATATTTATTATATGTGTGATACACTAATCAAGTAAGATAAAAAAATGAAAAGTGAATTAATTACTAATAAAATGAGTTAATTCCTTTGCTTAAAAACTACACGGTTAATTCAGATGACCATATATGTAAATACCATAGAACATAATCAATTAGGTCAATGTTTTTAATTAAAACAAGATCTATAAGAACACCTTAGCTGCATCGAATAAGTATTATAGTTAAGAAATCAATATTTAGAACTATATCATTAAAGTCAACCTAGTTCACTGTAGGGTTATATATTTATAGACTAAAAACTATGAAAATAGGACTATAAATGAAGAATATAAATGGATGAGATGGTAAGAATGAAACTAATAATTTTGAATGTGCTGAAATAGCTACTTTATATTATGTTTTTAATATGATGATTTTTATGCTCTTAATAGAGTCAACTAGGTTAATTAAGTCAAAAAACGTGTATGTAAAGCATCAAATTGAGTCGAGCTAATCGATCTAATTACTTGTGGTTAAAGATGACATACATAGAGAAATATATAATTAATTGTAGTTATTGTGTGTTAAATTTATGTACATAATTTTAGAATAAGTTGATATATTTGATCTAGTATTATAAAAAAGAATGTATATAATAAATCATAATAAATAAAGACCTAAAGGAAAAACTTGTAAAGGTTAGGTCATGTTGGGTTCACCAAAATGTATACAGTGGAAAGTGAAGTTGATGTACAAATCAATCCCAACTCATAGAAGATAAATCACACTATCCCTTATACTTATTGGTACATTTAGACAATTAGGGTCATGACCAATATGGATCCACTAGACCTAACTAAGGGTTCCCTTAACACACAATATCACTAGAAAGGATTATAAAGCCTCTAATTAAGAAATACTATGTGATAAAACTATAAAGTTCCTAAGTTTTATTATCAAAGGAAATACAATTTAAAGTAAATATAATCTAGTGCTCACCAAGGAATGTGACATAGAATGGGGGTAATAAACATTAAAGTGAATATGCAAACAATAACTCTAATTAAGTCAATATAGCTATAATACTAATACATAGAGAGATAAATACCTTAAAAATCCATTAATTATGATAATTCTATATACTAATAGAGGAGTAAGAGTTAGAGATACTTACCTTGAAAATTAACTCATCAAGGCTCAATATCTCTCTCGACCAATGGTGCTTTGTAAGAGGTGGTTATATTTTGTAAGGATCACTAAGATAGGCTATCTATAAGCTATATGACTTATCCTAATCATCCAATATTTTTATACAAGACATGATTCTTCTCTCCAAGTGTAAACCCTATAAAATGACTCAAGCAAAATAAAGGAAGAGTAGATTATAAAGAAGAACAAATGAATGATTAACTTTATCTCTCTATGAAATGGCAAAAAGGATGTGTTTATATAGCTAGATATAACCTTAAACCTTGATAAAGTTTTTATCGATATAGTCATCTCAGTCAACCCTATTATTTAATAAATAAAGTAGTTAGGTCTAATACTAGGTTGGCCAAGGTTGTCTAATCCCATATCATGCTTATATTTTAAGAATAGGGTTGACCCATGTTGACTTTATTTCATAAAATGTAAAAATATGTTTTGTCTTAGGTAGGGGATGTCTAAGGTAGTGAATTTATTGGAATATTGTGTAAGGGAGGTGTCAAAGCTTATGGAAATTCATATGAGAGGTTTGTGTTAGTTTCAATTGGTGTTATAGGGGAAAACAATATTGTGAAACACCAATGGTCTACCCACCCCTTTACCAATGCACCCTTTAAGGTATGCACTTAGAGAGATTAAGACTCAATGGGTTACTAAAAGATAGAAACTATCATTGATTGAAAAACTTTAAAAATATTGTGCGTATACACAAAGGACATCTAAAATGCTGCATAGATTTTTTTTTTTTATAACTATCACACACAAAGACCAAAGTTTGAATACATGGGACATGTAAATATATGTGTGTATATGTGCATGCAAGAATGTGTGTGTGTGTGTGTGTGTGTGTGTGTGTGTGTACATAATAAGGATTAAGGGCCACATATACATGGAATGCTTATTCCATACAAGTAAGAAGATGTATGATAAACATACATAATTACAAGTTACACATAAAATAATAAATCAATTTGAATAATTTTATGCAATGAAACAAACATAGAGAGAAAATGAATCTAGCATATTTAGAACATATGTATATATGTTCATGTTAGTAACTAGCATATTCATAATAAAATATGTAATGTATGAATGAAAATGAGAAATTTTTCCATTATAGATCAACATAGAAAATAGGTTATAGATAAATACGACATTTAATGTTGTTCATATAGAGCAATTATATGCACACAATTGAGCAATGTTGTCGGGTAAAAGTCTAACACAACAAAACCATATTGAAATATGTATTAGTTTGAATTGTTTACTAATATTTGAATATGTGTTATTTTATGTGATCAAAAAGATATATAAGAGGTACCTATGACTATGTTATTGTTGGTAGTTTGGCCTGTCAAGGCCAAATGTCACCCCTATAACTCGAAACTTTTCATGAGACCATTACAAGCCCTTTTAGTGATAAACCTCCTTGTAAAACTATGTTTTTTTGCCTAAAATAGATGTTTTTGGTCTTTAAATTTTAAATATGGAGTCAAAATGATATAAAATCATTCATAATACCTTTGAAACCATTCATTTTCATGCAATTACCTTAGTCATAAAGTGTCATGCTTTTAAAATAGCATTTCAAGCAATTAAAAGGCATATTTTAGCTTCAAAAGACTCCCATATTCCAAATTTAGCTCTAAAAAGATGTCCAACATCTTATTTATTTATATTATCTCCTTAATTACTCATGGTCATCCTCCTCATTCCCCAAATTGGTGCTTCAAGGCTTTTTGTTTGGAAAATATGCAAAGAAAAGGCTATTTCTATATGTTTTCATGTAGGGAGTATGAAATTGTACATATTTCCCATATAGTTGAGGCCAATAATTTGAATATGAGGATATTAAAGGTATTATAGAATATATTTAAGTAAAAATTATTCAAAACAATCCCTAAACTACTTCACATACTTCACCTTGCTTCTTTTCACATACGGAGAGCCCTTTAGGTTTGTAGGTGGTACGACCATGAGAGAGAAAATCAAGGTTAGAAATTTTGGGAAGAGAAAATAGTCTCATATGGATTTTATCTATGATAAATATTTATTAATTTGGTCATCTCTCCTTCATGAACCATTCTTTTGAAGTCAAGGCACACATCAGTTATTCATAAACTAAGTAGGCAATCAATTTTCTTGAATTTCTCTTCATTTGAGCATAATGGCATGAAAATTCAAGTTTACATGGTTTATCAGGAGTAGGATCCACCTTTTCATGGAATTTTTCAATTCCTTTTCATATTTATGAGGGTAATTTAGAGCCCAATAAACCAAAATAATGCATTTCTATAGTCTACAAGCATATAAGGAGAGTTGTACGGTCCACGAGAAAGAAATAATTTCAAGAATTATTAGAATCTTATTTGTAGGGGTCTCCATCATTTTTGTGTGTTCTTAATTTAATTTTTATAAAATATTCTTCAAAAAATTATAGAAATAAGGCCATCATTGTCTTCTCAACATCTCCATTAGAGTCTCAATTTAGTAAATTTTAAGGTTTCTTAGCATTTTTAACGTCTTAACAGACTCTTAGGTCTCATTTTAACACCATATACATCCTTTAAAGGCATTTAAATTATAAAATATTTTTGAATAGTTGACCATGCTTACTTAATACCCTTAAAATGTTCTTTTCATGCACTCCTCATGTTCTTATCACCCTCATTTTTTTTCATCCATTGTAACTATCTTTCACTGCCATTCCTCACTATCAAGTTTCATTTTCACCTTGATTCCATGTTTTGATCATCCATCAACATATCACCACCTTCCACCTACCTCCACCTAATGTATTCATTTTCAAGGAGAGTCAAGAATAATAAAATCATCAATCAGCATGCCAATATGGTATACAAACCTTAAAATAGTGCTAATGAGAGGAAAAGTATCCTCCTACAACCATGATAAAGTCACTCAAGGATGTACTTCATGAAAATACTATTTTAAAGGACTATAGAGCATTGTTATTAAATAAATAAGGTTCAATCATCTCATAAAATTTCTTAAAATGGATAAAAATCTCATATTCATGTTTTGTGACCTCCTTAAGGTCTAATTCCATATTTGTCTAGACAAGCATATAGTCAACCTCCATCTACAGCCATACTAAGGAAAGTGAGATCAAATAGGAAAGCTTGGATCAAGGTAATGACTATTTGAAGAGAAAGTGAAACTTAAAGAAGATTTCAAGGGAAACAAAGAGTATTTGACTAATCATGGAGGTCTATTGGTACCAAGTTCAAAACTAAGAAACTTTTACTCGGTCCATATGAGAGCCAAATCTCAAGGCTACAATCAAGAGTATCATGAGGAAAAGCCTCTTTTAAAGAAATTAGATAAATAAGTATGGATGTGATAGTGTATTCAAGAGTTATCATGAGACTTGAACTAAAGAGAGACCATGAATAGAGATCAAACTCATATATTTTCATATTTCTATGCTAATATTTACCTATAGGAGGTTTGAATGGTTCTTGAAACATGCTAATCTCTCACTAAGACCAATACTATAAGGAAAGATATTACTATGCCTTCAATATCATTATAGATATGGCCCATGTTTGAGAGTCATATGGAATGATGGTGTCTCTATCAAAACATGAAGTTCATTTTTTAAATATCTATAATCATTCACCTCATATTATCCACCTACAACCATACAAAAACACAAGCCTATTTCCAAAGATTGTGAAGGGGATGAATCATACTAGTATATATTTGAGTCTCATGTCAAATTAAAAGTATCAAGAACAAGTGATTATAGAATGATGTCAGAATATGAATAAGGTATCCAAATAAGGACACAATCAAGGTTAAATAGTGAAGAACACCCACCTACAACTAGATTAGGGGGTAAATGGCATTGATACACTCATATGCCATAAAGTGTAACTCAAGACCATTATAGTTAAATTTTAAAATCTTGTAATATCACCTATAAATTATAATTATGAGTGGACATATTAAATCTTATATCAAATATCTTGACCTCAACTACAAAACTCATGAAAGTACTACACAAGTTTGTTGTACAAACTAAGATTGTGTAAGGTCTAAGAACACTATTTGAGGAGCATAATACCAAATAAAGAGATAATTGGAAGGTTTTAGGTACCTTTTTAGGCATAAAATCACAAAAAAATTATCAAATTAATACAAAACATTTCAAATTTCCTAAGGATCATCTACAATAGTGTTAATACATAGTCATAATGAGGAGTCTTTAAAAAGGTATGGTGTGACATGGGTTGCATAGGGGTATAATTCCTATAATAATTAATGATTAAGGTGATTCAGTATTTATTTTAAATCCTAATAAATCCTTATAAAACATAATTACACACAAAGATAAATCTAAAGTCATGAATACACACATTCAAAAGAATCATACAACCTGTTTTCCTGGAGTAGATCTTAATTGCAAAGGTTAAAGTTATGGACTATTAAAAAGTGAAAGGAGTGGAGTTAATTTATTTAATGATGTATATATATTCCTAAAAATATTTAATCACTCATAAATATTTTTTAAATCATGATAGGATCAAAACACAACTAATATAGTTGAAAAACAAGAAGATTGCAGTCACACAGTCAATGTCCAAGGACCATTCTTGAGAGTGTTTGTCATTTTGAGATATATATTGGTCAAATAAAGACTTATTTTTAGGTAAAAATAATAAATATGAATATATAAATCCTCAAATTCCATATGTAAGGTCATACCAGAGGTTGATATGCTCACTATTTCAGCACAAACCTTTTGCAGTCAATAAACAGTCATGAATGAGACAAATGAGATTCTAAGAGGAGTTTTAAAGAGAAAAAAGGGTTTAAAATTCATTTAGAGTTTATAATACACTATATTATGATGTTATTAATTTAATATTCTTTGTGTAATTTAATCATATTCAAGGTTTCAAGTTAGATGCCTTTAAGGACAAGCTTAAGAAAAGAAAGCTTGATTGGCCTATGCACTAATGGTGTGTTTATGTGAATGGAGTGTTATTTTAAGACATTAATATTTTTATAATAAGGTTATAAATTAATAATAATTAAATTTAAACATATCATGATGGTGATAATCTTATTAAATCAAAATAGAGTCACTAAAACCTAGCCATTAGGGTTTCACAATCCATGTTTGCAAGAAACCCTAGGCTAGAGGAATCAAATATTATTGAGCATAAGGAGAACTTGATAATTTGAAAAAATATTTTTATCACTATGAAAACCTATTTTATGGGTTTATGACTCCATAAATTTTTTTCATGAAGGATAAGAATTTGTAGACCTATGTTGTTAACATACACACAAAAGCAGTCTTAAGAGACCATGAAGAGAAAAGTTGAAGTTTAGCCATTTAAAGAGGAGAGTATAGGTTTATAAGATATATTAATGGTTATTTAATTATTATTTATTATCCCTAAATAAACTACAATCACCATTGGATCCTAAAACTTAGATTTTGCCAAATAGGCCTAAAGATAGCCTTAAGGCCTATAACACCAAAAGGCATTTACAAACCCTATCAAGAAAGGATGAAACATTAAGGAGGTGTAATTAGATTTTATAGGTCCCATAAAGGTGGTTTATAACATAAATTAATAGTATAAAAGGTCAAATTGGTTCATTAGAGCAAATTTGAACTCTATAGTCAAGACACTCATTCAAACCACATATTGAAGTGCTCATATATTTCACCAGAAGCAAAGTTTTGATAAGCTATATTATAATTTTTTTAGGACCCATATTAAATTATAATACATTAAGGATTGAGTTTGGTTGAAGGGCTGAGGTTTTTGAACCATCACTAAGAGTATAAGCATGTCCAAAATGCAAGTAGAACCCTATAGGCAAGCTTCATTGTGTACATATATTTGCACAAAATTTTCATGGTAACCCAATATTCTAAAGATTTTTTAAGGGGTATATGGGATAAATATTCATGTAAATAAGTTTCCATTTAGAGGTATATACTTTATGAACAATCATTATGAAGGTTCACCTCCAAAACCCTCTTACATACCAGTTTTGAGAAAAAAAAAATTCTTGTAATAAAATATTCATGAATCATCCTAAAACATATTGAAACATGAATTAACTAAAATAAGTTCCTAGTGATGGTAATTTTTTTAATGAAATTATACAAACATGGTAAAAAAATAGGGGGTTTTTAAAGAAAAAGTGCATAATACAGAGGTACAAGGTAGTTTAATGAACTCAAATACATGGAGAGTGAAGTATAGTGCATTTTAATCCTAATAAATTAATAATATTCTCATATTAACTATTTTAAATACCTCTATCATCTCATTCAAATCAACCAATCTATAAAATTGAAGATAGTTTGACCTAGTCAACTAGTTTGACTAAGTTGTAAGTGTTTCTTCATTAAAAGGACCTATTTAATGACATAAGGAGTTTTTACATGCCTAAATATAATTATATTTTTAGGTTATAATTATTTAGTTAATGTTCTTATATCTATAAAGTACAAGAAGTTAGGCTACTAGGCCTAATTGTCTTAGTAGACCTATTTGGTCAACCAAATAAAGCTTAAAATGGAAATGGAAGTTATTGATGAAATAAAATGATAATTTATCATGCCACATATCTAGTGTTCAAGTTAAAATTACATTCACAACTAGTATTTAAGTGCTAATGCATGATTAACTGGGTATTACCATGAGTTAATTGATCATGAGTTGACTAGCAATCAATGCATATTCCATGGTATTCATGCAAGAAAAGTCATCAACTTATTTTTAATTTTCTTAATAAGAGTTAAATAAACAAATAATGGCATATCATACTAACAAGAAGAGTTTAAACAAGTAATTATGGCCCACCACATTGTTTTTAATGCCAAAAGGAGCTCATGCAGGGCATCAGGCATGAAGAAATATCTTAAGGATTATTAGTACTAATTGTAAATAAAACTCAACTTGAGTTAAGGATGGAATAAATATTTATCCTCTCTTATATTCCACTCTCTTGGCTATTTCTCTCTCATGTTCTATATATTCAAGCTTTTAAGCCTATTTTCAAGATCCCTCTCTTGGGCATGAGGAAACTATGCCAAGATTAAGCTTTATAAACATCTTAAGTGAATAAAATGATTATTTTTATATTCCTTTATATAGGTTTATTGTGATTATGTTAGTTTAATTTGAACATGTGGTAGTATTTTCTCCCTTGGAAGGTCTTAATCTCACCTAGTTACTAGTATGTCATATTATGCAGGTCATATATAGTCTTTTATGTTAAATATCTGAGCTAACAGTGGATATATTTACTAGTTATTACCTTGAATCAAGCCTTCCATCATGGCCCTCATGATTTTATCACTTGATGAAACCTCATGTGTAATACTATTTCATAAAAATCCTTTGGAGTTGTAGAATGTAATGATTTGCATTGCTTTCTAGGGTTCTATGAGTTCAAATTGAGTGGATGAACAAGTAATACATTTTTATCACCATTATTAGAATATATTTACATTTTAATAATATTCCTAACCATTTTCATCCCAAAAATCAATATGTTTTAATAAACTAAGAAAAATCCATATATTCATAGGAGCTAGCCTCAAAAATATAGAGTTTCAATCTTGCTACAGGTATCCCACAACCTTAAACCATTCCAATGTTAATCTAGGTTTGAAGGTGATCTGAGAAATCTACCTTCAACAAGGTACATCTTGGGTTTCTTATAGTTGAATTTGGAAACAAAGGTTTAAAATGCAAAAGATAGGTTGACAGTAGTAATATAGGTGCACAATACATTATTATCTATCTATCTATCTATCTATTACAACTTTATCCTAATTACTTATATACAATCATTTCTTATAAGGGATATTTATTTTATGTAGTGATGTTTCTTGGTACTATATAAATATGTCTTGTTTCACACTCAAATACCTTGTGACAAGATTGTGTATTGAAAAGGTAATGAAATATGTTATGTATTTAAAATAAAGATATATGGCATATCCAAAGATGTAATACAAAAAAAATTAAAATATGCTTATAGATCATGGTTAGGTTTTGAAAATATTTTTATTTTTTGGGTAATATTTACAATATATAAATGTTTATTTTCCATATTTTTAAAGTGATATATGAATAAATGAACATTGAAAAATATTTGAAAAACAAGGTAAGTATCAAGGTTTTAAAAATGAAAGGAGGGGGAGATTAAAACAACCCTAAACCAAGTGATTAAACATAGCATGGCACATGATAAGGCAAATGAAATTTCCCCAATGTAGGTGTATATGTAGTATAGTAAAATATGTCAAGCATGGCCATGTGACCTCATGTAAAATTAGATAGATGTGAATGCGAAAGTAAAAATGAGATATAGAGCATGTATAGATGTGTAATAATGAGTAAATGAGTTTCCATGAAATATTTACATATAAATATTATTAATATAATTGTCTTGGATTGTTAAAATTAGGCTGAAGTAAGCAAAGGAATAAGTTCCCAAAAAATTAAATATAGGTCCAAGGTCTAGAATAAAAATTGAAATTAAGCGTTTACAAATAATAAAAAATTAAAGAGAAAATAAGCTATGTATAATTAGGTACTATGACAGGAAGCTAATCAAGGTCATTAATCCAACTAGGAGGCTTAAAGGGAATGGAAGAATGCATCCAGCCAATGATATCATCAGTAGAATGTGTAATGTCAATTTTATTTACACTTAAATGTAAACATGAGTACCACCATCTCACATGCATCTAAACCCTAGAAGAATAAGTAGATGTATAAGTACATGTATGCTTTTTATTTTCAACTACTAAGAAAATATTTACTATTTACATGTCACTAGATAAGAGGTCAAAGAGCATTCACTTTTAGCCATGAATGCCAAATAATTTATTTTATATCATAAACCCATGGTTAATACATAAAAATGTTAAGTCAACCATCATTTATAGCCTCAATACATCATTGAAATATTTGGGCACCACATGTCCCCTTTGAGTTTGTTCCATGCCTAACTCACTATGGGATGTGATTATGCCATATTGAAAAATCATGGGCCCTTGATCCCAAATATAAATAATAATCCTTCTGGGATTTCAAATATCAGGATGAAGCCACATAGTATCATCACAAGTTCCTAGTCCTTGGGAGGTATTAAGGGTTTGGGCCTAGTTTGAAGGTTTATGACCTTTGGGATTTTGAATACTTAGATACTACCACCTTGTAACATATTAGGTACCTAGGCCCTTGGAGGCATTAAGGGGTTCATTGAGTACTTAAAATCCCCCTAAAGTTTTGAGTCCCTAGGATATTACCATCTGGTAACATCATAGAACCCTAGAGCATTAGGATATTAAATACCTTGTTGCCACTCATCGACCCCACTAGCTCATTAAATCATCAAGATAATTTCATGTGGCATCATTTGACCAACTTTCAAAATAAAAAATTAGACAAGGAAAAAATAACTAAAAAATTCAAAGCAATAAATGGCTAAGTGAAGAAATAAATACCATGAAAAGTAGAAATATAAAATTGAGTAAGGTACAATACTAAGATATATAAAGAAAATGACTTGTTGAATGTTGATTAGGATAAGGTAAGGATAAATAGTCATGTTAGTGGAATACTACCATTAACATGATCTAAGCTAATTTTACATCTCTTAGAAATAATCCACATATATATATATATATATATATATATATATATATATATATATATATATATATATATATATATATATACATATATATATATATACACATATATATATATATACACATATATATATATACACATATATATATATACACATATATATATATATACATATATATATATATATATATATATACATATATATATATATATACATATATATATATATATATATACATATATATATATATATATATATATATGTATGTATATATAGGTCCTACATTTGCACAAAATGATAAAAATAAGGATGCATTGAGGCCTAAAATGATCACTTGACACTAAACAAATATTCCCATTGGTCTAGTTGGTTATCATGACTACCACCATCTCACATGCATATAAACCCTAGAAGAATAAGTAAATGTATAAGTACATGTATGCTTTTTATTTTCAACTACTATAAAAATATTTACTATTTACATGTCACTAGATAAGAGGTCTAAGAGCCTTCAATTTCAACCATGAATGCCAAATAATTTATTTATTGTCATAATCCCACGGTTAATACATAAAAATGTTAAGTCAATGATCATTTATAGCCTTAATACATCATTGAAATATTTTGGCACCACATGTCCCCTTTGAGTTTTCTCCATGCCTTATTTCCTATGGGATGTGATTATGCCATATGGAAAAATCACGAGCCCTTGATCCCAAATTTAGATACTAATCCTTTTGGGATTTCAAATATCAGGATGAAGCCACATAGTCGCATCACAAGTTCTTGGGCCTTAGGAGGCATTAAGGGTTTGGGCCCAGTTTAAAGGTTTATGACCTTTGGGATTTTGAGTACTCAAATTCTACCACCTTATAACATATTAGGTAGTTAGGCCCTTGGAGGAATTAAGGGGTTCATTGAGGACTTAAAATCCCCTTGATGTTTTGAGTCCCTAGGATACTACCATCTAGTAGCATCATAGAAGCCTAGAGCATTAGGAGATTAACTATCTTGTTGACTCTCATCGACCCCACTAACTCATCAAATCATCAAGATAATTTCATGTGGCATCATTTGACCAAATTTCAAAATAAAAAATTAGCCAAGGAAAAAACTAACTAAAAAATCCAAAGAAATAAATGCCTAAGGTAAGAAATAAATACCATGAAAAGTAGAAATATAAAATTGAGTAAGGCACAATACTAAGATAAATAAATAAAATGACTTGATGAATGTTGATTAGGATAAGGCAAGGATAAATATGCCTACTAGTGGACTACTACCATTAACATGATCTAAGCTAATTTTACATCCCTTAGAAATACTCCATTAATATATATAGGTCATACGTTTGCGCAAAGTGATAAAAATAAGGATGCATCGAGGCTTAAAATGATCACATGACACTAAACCAATATTCTCATTGGTTTTGTTGGTAATAATAACTATAATTTAATCTCATCTAAGAAAATGCACCTCATAATAAGTTGCTTAATTCTATGAATTGATGGTCTATTAATTAGGATATAATACTCCTAGCATTGACACTTAGACCTATTCTGCCACACCATAAATAAAAGATTAAATGATAAATATACTAAAAATAATAACCACATAATCATGGGTTGGTCTTCAAAATATTCTTCTTTTATTAACTAATCCTTGCAAGGATTTCTATAGTTAAACCTAAAGTATTACATTACATTGTTATTCTCATAACAATAGATCCAAAATCTATTATAATTCTCTTCTATATTAATTTGTTTCATTACAAGAAATGTCTATAATAGATAACTTAATGATTCAATCAAGGATCTCTTCCAGAAGATATATATTTTACTAGAATCTTGTCAATATTAAGATTCTATAGTCAAGTTATATTTTTAATTTCAATAACAATCACACAATAATTTTATTTAAGTTATGTATGACAAGGAAAAGTGATGCTAGTCTATAAAGAAATACTATCTGAGAGAAGATAAATCACACCATCCCTTCTATTTGTTGGTACATTTAGAAAATTGAGGTCATGACTAATATGGATTTATTAGACCTAACAAAGGGTTCTATTACATAATAATATCACTATAGAGTATTCTAAAGCCTCTAGTCAAGCAATACCACATAATAACCATATCTAGGCCCTATGTTTTCTAAAAAAATAAATGACAACATAAGGTAAATTTAATCTAGTGCTCACCAAAGCTTGTGGCACAAATGGGAACAATAAAAATAAAATTAAACTTGAAAAAAATAACTCTACTAAAATTGATGTATAGGTAATCCTAATATATGGAAAGAGAAACATATAAATAAGCTAACACATAAAAATTTATCTACTAACAAAGAATAAGAGTTAGGAATACTTACCTTAAATATTAACCTGTTAGACCTCAATATCTATCTTGTGAAATGGTGTTTTACAAGATGTTTTGTGGTTCATAAGGATAATAAAGATAGCTCAGCTCTAAGAGACATGACTTATCCTATGCATCCAAAAGACTTTTCCCACAAGAAAATAGTCTTCTCTCTAAAGGAAGTATGAAACCTAAAAATTGACTCCTCAAGTAGAATGATGGATAATAAGATTAATAAATAAATCATTATTTCTGTCTCTCTGTATTAAAACTAGTGAAAAGGATGTGTTTATATAGCCATATTTAACCCTATACCCTTTTAAATTTTTAGCTAACACAATCAAGCTAGTGAACCTAGTTCTTTAAGAAATAAAGTAATTAGGTCCCAGACTAAGTTGGCTAGGTTGGCTTTGTCATGTAACATGTTCATTTGTAAGAATAGATTCAACACATGTGACTATGTTCAATGGATGAAAAAATAGGTCTTGGATTATGTATTGGTTATTTGAGGTGGTGAATTGATTAGAGGAGTGTGTAAGAGAGGTGTCACAACTTAAAGAAACATATATTTTAGGTATATTTTGGTTGTAAGTGGTGGTATAGAGAACAACAATCTTTTAAAGTACCAATTATATATCCATGCCTTTCTTGTTGCACCCTTTAAGGCATACACTTAGAGATGTTGAGTCTCAATGGGTTCCTTTAATAGATAAATCATCAATAATTAACAAAGTTTAAAAATATTATGTGTATACATATGCCCCACTCAAACCTATCATGTGTCATGTAGCTGTAGCATAGGATGGTTCTTTGGGAAAATAACATAGAAACACACAAGATTGAGCTAAATAACTTGTATTATTTTAAGGCATAAAATAATTGAAAGGAAATAACTAAAATAAACAAGTAATATATATGTACCTTGACTTAACTTTATTAGTGAATGGTTGTCTTGCTATGTTTGTAGTTTTAATTGTGGAGGGTGTAGAGACTGATTTGGACAAACCCTAATCATACAAATATTAAAGAGAAACAAAAATTTGTAGGAAATCAAAGATAACTAAAATGTGTAGGCATGATATACTCATAAATTTGGTAAGCTAGGGTGATAAATGTTAAGATAGGATAAAAGGACCAATCCAAAATTTAGACTCAATCAGGTAACCAAAAAGCCAAGGCTACTAAATGACCAAAAGACTCACAAAAGTTCACCTTAGGTAATAAGGATAATAAATCAAATAAAACTAATAATACATGAAAAATGGAAATCTAACTAGAAATGTGAAAGTAGTAATGATCTTTACTTAAACAAAGATGGGCAATAAATGGTAAAATAATATTGATGAGTGGGAAGTAACAATCCAAACTCAATAATAAATGAAAAAAGTACATGAAAGGGGGGAAAAAAATGGTGAGTGAGATGTAACAATCCAAACTTAATAATGGAAAAAGTATTAAAATATAAAAATGGACACATTTGTCTAAAAAAAGGAATAATAATGAATAAAAGTCAAATGAAACCAAGGAAATTCTATAAATGTAAAGCAATAGTGTAAAGAAAAAATCCATAGGGACTCAAACATGTTTTTTTCTAAAGTTAGATAATACCAAAATAAATTAGTGCTAGTTATATGCAATCAGAAGTGCATCACATCTATAAATCAATCTTAACTTAGAAATTATAGATCCTACTTACACTTTCCATTGGGGACACATTAGATAATAAGAAATATGACCAATGTGGATCTACTAGACCCAATTAGGGGATATATTAGGAGGGTTACAAAGACACTAGTCAAGAAAAATCATGTAATAACCCTAACTAATCCCTATGTTTTCATATTAACTATACTAATAGCAAGTAAAGAAAAGAAATCTAATCTAGTGCTCACCAAAGCTTGTGGAACAAAGTGGGGTTAATAAATACTAAAAGTAAACATGTATAAGATACATATACTCACATTAATGTATATATAATCTTAATTTATTGAATTTAAGTACAAATTCATATCTATCTACTCTTACAATAGAGGAACAAAGTTAGGAATACTTACCTTTGAAGATGAACCCACTGAGCCTCAATCTCTCCCTTGGCCAAGGTTCTTCACAAGAGGTTGTTTTGGTATGTAAAGATTACAAGGATTAATTATCACTAGGTTACAAAACCTATTAATTCATCTGAAATAATTATCCACAAGACAAGATCTATATCTCTAAAGAAAGTATGAAACCCTAAGCTTATTCCTAAAGTAGAATGGTGGATAAGCAGATGTGCAATAGATCTTACTTCTTCTCTTCTATAAATAATGGCAAAATAATCTTGTATATATAGGTATATTTAACCCTAATACATTTCAAAAAAATTAGTTGATAGGGTTGACCTAGTTGATCTAATACTATTATTGATAAAAACTCACTAGGTCACAGGCTAGGTCAACCAAGAGATGACCTAAACCCTAAATGAGTTTCACTAATAAGAGTACAAGGTCAATTGAATCCACATAGTACTTTAAACTATTAAAATGGGTTCCAGGTTATAAAAATTCATATAGAAGATGGAAAATGTCTATAGTAACGTGCAAGATAGAAGAACAAGCTTAAGGGAATGGTTTTTTAGAGATAAGTATGCAGATAACAAGTGGTAAAGGGATAATAATCTTACAAAGCACTAATGGTCTACCCACGCCTTTCTTAGTGTAGTCTTTAGGGCAGAAATCAGAGAGATTGAGGCTTGATAGGTTATTTTAAGATAAATATCATCAATAATTTATAAAAGTTTTAAAAAATTATGTGTGTACATATGCCCCACTCAAAGCTCATCACGTGTCATGCAAGTGTAACACATGATGGTGCTTAGGGAATGATGGGATCTTATCAAAAGGGTAGAAGACCATAATGCTAGTAGTATTATTTAGTGCCTAGAAATATGATAGGTTCCTCATGTACTAACCAATTGGTTTGCCTTATGTGATCAATGATCAATTACCTTGGGTAAAAAGTTCCACAAGAATAGGTGATTGTGGTTTTGTCTTGATCCTTAGTTGTAACTATGATTAGGTTATATCCACTAAATCTATCTAGAAAATAAAGATATTTCTTTCTTGCTAAGTTATCAAGAACTTGTTCAATGAAAGGTAAGGGAAAATAGTCTCTCAAGGTTGCCTTGTTTAGTTCCTTATAGTCCACACATACTCTACACTTCCCATTATTTTTTGAAATAATCACTAAATTAAAACCCACTAGCTATTTGAGATGGGGTGAATGAATCTCAAGTCTAATAGTTTTTGAATTTCTATTTTCATTATATCTTTCAATGTTGAGTTTATTCTCCTTTGTGGTTGTCTCATTAGTTTGACAGATTCTATGTAAATGTAATGTTTAAATAGAATCGATATGTTGACAGATTCTATGTATATCTTTCAATGTTGAGATGGAGGTAGGATCAGGTAGCACAATTCATACTCCATGTTCCAATGCTATATATGGTCATGTAATAATATATTATATGGCATATTTATGCACACATTATAATAGTTTGGCTAATTTGAAGAATATTGACACTAGAGTTGGTATGAGTGTGGATCATGGGCCACTACCTATATTGGGTAAAGCCACATTTAGAGGCATGATTTCTAGGTAGTTTAGACTCCCTCAACTAGTGGATCCTATATTATTACCCACATTTGGTCTATATGTATGAGAGAGTCAAGGGGGAAAGGAGGAGAGGGATCACTAGTTACAAGATTAGATATCAAGCCACCATGTGAGAGACCATTGATAGGTCAAACACGATGATTGATAGATAGAGATGGCATGAATGTGGATGTAAGAGTGTTATAAGTAACATATATAGAACCTTAGTAGGAGGAGTGATGACCACCTTAGTTACACCACATTAGAGATGCCAAAACCAATAAAGATCATAGTGGGTGATCATCTAGTATGACACATCAGTTAGCCTTGGGTAGAGTTGGTCTATAGAGGCACCACTAAGGTGTGGCTTGAGATAAGCATGGGTGGTGACCCTAAGGTTTGAATTGATTGGGATTCATCCCATTTATGAGGTAATTATGGGATGAGATGATGGAGAGACTATGATCTATGGTTGAGTAGATGGGAAGATGGCACTAGATGACACCAATATAGGCAATAAATGGTTGAAATATTATCTAAGTTTTAAAAATAGAATACTAGTTGTATAGTATTTTATTGATATATTATAGATAGATAGTTATTGAGATATATATTTTTTATCTATCATAGATCTTGTTTGAATTTTGTATATCTTTCAAATGAGGAGGAGACTAGATGGGGATCCTTGGTGAGGGGAACACTCTATGAGATTCTAGATGGGTTGTTGATGCCATATAACCTAACCACATTGGATGATCCCATGGTACCATATAACCCAACCTAGGTGAGCTAGTTTTTTTTAGAAGGAAATGTCATGAGGTGATTATAGGAATGCAAAGATGAGCTAAAACCACTGGTAGGGTTGGGAGTAGGAGAGGCACAAGCATGTTAGTCCTTGGCTTAAGAGAGAGTCACACATTTGGATACCATGATTCATCTAGGATAGGTATAGGTCTAAGTGGCCAAACTATAAAGATAGGTAGTAGGTTTTAGATCTCAGACATCTTATTTAAAATAAACTATTTAGAGGGGGATATCTAAAAACTAGGCCATAAGATAGAGATGATAGTGATGTATTTTTTTTATTTTGTATCAAAAACACTATATATATATATATATATATATATATATATATATATATATATATATATATATATATACACATACATACATACATACATACATACATACATCTTATGTTGATATTTGGATGATGATTTTATGTTTTGTATTGTGTTTGTGGTTGTGGATTCATATATATATTTATTTCTACCACAAGTATTTTAATTTTTTTGTATATGATATAGGAAATATATGTGTTGTGTTTTCTTTTCTAGCATTATGTAGGACACATGCATGGTTAAAAAGAAACATGCAAAAAGGATTTGGTAAAGTATAATTAGTAAAAAATAAATGTACTACACATTAGTTCATGTTGGGAAATGTGTATTAATAAAAGATGACTAAGTATGAGAAACCAAAGAGTGGTAAAGAAGAGGGAAAAAAAGTTTGTTTTTAAACTATGAAAAAAATTTGGCACCAAAATAAAATAAGTAAAATCACACTAAATCACGTTAACAAGTATGCAAATAATTTAATAAAATATAAATCATGTGAAAGACCAAAATTGGATAAAAACAAATCAATTAAGTCAATCAATTATACTAAATCACATTGGGAAGTATTAAAAAAACAAAATTGGCAAAATTGTCTTAAATTAATCACACTAATTCTAGTTGGGAAGTATGAAAAACTTAAGAAATGGATGGATTATTACATGCAATCAAAAAATTATAAGATAAAATTAAAATATTAATGAAGTAAGAATAAAAAATAATAAATCAAGATGGGAATCATGTCCATGACGTGTAACTCATAACCAAAACATCTTATCTCATATTTGACACATGTAATTTTGTTATGACTTGGATTATTAGAAAAGTTTTTGTGGAAGACCAGGTCCTATCCATGGTCTTACATTGAAACTCATAAAGGGTACACTAATGAGGTGGAAATAATGTGAAAATATTATTAAAAATGAATGTTTGTTATGGTAATGTGAAAATGTGGTAATTTTTGAGGAAGGCTAGGTCCTATCCATGGTCTTATAGTATACCTCACAAATTGAATCTCTAGGGGAGTGATTAGAAATAAAATAATATTTCTCAAGGGGAAATATGAGTATTGTAGGGAATGAAAAATTAAATTTAAAAATCATAACTTAGGCATCTAATGAGAATACCTTAGGATACATGAGGCATACTAAGGACAAGAGAAGACACTAAGTAACTAGTGACCATCAATATACAGAGGATACCTATTCATTATAGACACAAACTTGTGTAGGCAAATAAGTGTGTTACTAACATCAAATAATGTAGGTAGTTTTTAACAAGAAAAAAAATGGACCTACCTTCCTACAATGTGTTCACCATTCCTCAGGACCCCTTATAGATTCATCGGTCTACTATGAAGATTGGGTACTTTCATGAGAAATTAGGTAGCACTAAAAGATTTTTTTATTCTCCTTTTCTAAACTACTATCCTACCACACCCCAATGGACCTGAAATCTATTGTGAGGATTAATATAGAGTTTTATATTTGACTATAAAATGGAGATGTGCTTGGAATCATATATTTTAGTGTGATTTGACTTTTGAGAATTTTGAATGTTGCATTTTGGATCATTGCCTTTTGTTAAATGATTTAGTTTTTGAATTTTTTTATGGATTTTATGATTCCTCCTCCATATGGACTTGGAATGACCAATCATGAGAGATAGAGTCATACCCATGAATGAGATTTAGGCTTTGGCTAAAGGAAGCTAAGTATCAAAAGATAATATGGACTAGAACGCTTAAGTTGAACTATGAACCAACATGTTATCTCAAGTCTCAACCAGGTGTATTCTTAGTTTATAGAAGGGAATAAAGTGCAAGAAAGGGAGATCCAAAGAAGACCAATAAAAGGAGATTATAATGAGATGAACTATTTTCTAATTGATCACATGGTAAATAAAGAATGACTAAAGGGATCAAGGTTTTTATAACCAAGTCACACTAACAATTATGCATGTTTATAGAGATAAGATAGAAAATGATCATGAAAAAGAATAAGGGAGTCATAAAAAATTAACTCGATAAGAAAAAGAAGGAAATGATAAAAAAATAAATTCATAGGAGAATATAATGACATCATAATTAATATAAAGTATAAAATGAAACACACCATGTAAGATAGATAATAATTTGACATGATGTTAAACAATATAATAATAGATAAATATAAATTTTGAACACACATCCAATTTAGATAAAAATTAAATAAAACCATGCATATTCTCATAAAAAATTATATATTTGTCCACACACATTATCCATAGCATATGATAAGTATATATGAAGTTGAATGCAAACCACAACTAATGTTTCATCGATCTTTAGAGAAATCTAGGAAAATACTTCAAGTCTAATATATTTGATGAAAAATGTAATAATGCTTGATAGATCATTCTAATCAAGGATATCATGCATAGGATGATCAAGGTAATGCATGGGAGTGGTTTTTAAAGGAGATGAAGGGGTCACCAATGGGGAAAGAACCACAGGTGATGGACTCATGGGTGGATAACGATCCATAGTTGAGGGAGGTTTATGGGTGAGGGACCCATGAGTGGAATAATAGTAGGTGAAGAATGGACCACATGAGGAGATGAACTCATCAAACTCATCATCATAGAAATATAGGAGGTTAGGAAGAATATTCCAAATGAGTTTGGGATGACCATTTTAACATTGAGTAGAATTTATGTGAAAGTTAAATCATTGAGATTCATGAAATGGAATACATGGTAAGGGTTTAAGGGTAGGAATCTTGAATATACCCCAGTCTTGGATTTATTTGAAATTATAAGGGTTGGTATCACCTTGAATCCTATAGATAGCTCCATTGTGAGGAAATTTAATGGATTGGAAAGTGGAAGAGGAAAATACTCTCATATGATGAGTTTATGGCCTACCAATCAAAATGTTGTAAGATAATGGAAAGTTAAATATCATCACCTTCACATGAATAGTGACAAGTGGGATGGTAATGGGGAGACACATATAACCTAAAGGATGCATTTTCCTTCAGTCATAGCCTTGACTTGTGCTATGTGTGGATTTAATATTACATTTATAATATCTAAGGGTTTTGAAAAAAATTGAGCAAGGTAACACAAGTTCTATAACTCTCACCAATTAAGGCATGCTTGACTTGGATATCACCAATTTGGACACTAATGAATAGAGGAGGATCATCTTTATGAATTATAATCTCATCATGGATCATACAATCAATGGGTAATTTACAGGAAAAAATAAATGTCTGATGTTTCATCAACATGTATGGACATCTCATTCCACTATTTCAATATACTATCTTTAGATCTAGATAAGGTTGTTTTATGTCCTACTAGGGGAGGATGAAGGATGTTCATTTCAAACAAAATATATATAATATGGTTATGATGATGTGTAAAGGTCTTCATATATTAAATAAATAGGATTTGGGATGGGAGATTAGTCAGTTCCATGATAGGATCCCATTCATCATAACCCATAATAAGATGTTGGAAAGAGGTACATAGTGTTTAAGGAGGTCCTCAGAAGGAGGAGCCAAAGTACGTGTGAACTTAAGTTTATTACATGTAGAATTCTTAATAGGAGGAAAATTTTATAGATTGTGTTTAAAATATGGAGCAGTTGATGTAGATGTGGGCTGAGAATTACTAGAAAAAGTGTTAATAGAATCTTGAGTGTCTTTGGTGTTAGGTAAAGAATATGCAGGGATGGTATACATAGTATGAGAAGTGTTATCCAAGAGAGGTCTTATAATTGGCTTATCAAAAGATATAAAGTCATATTTTTTCAACTCATTTAAGTGAGTTGAATAAGAATCTTGGATAACATAGCATATGCAAGATAATGGAGGTGTGTAGATGGGTTGAGGATCAATGAAAGAAACCACCCTTCACAGGTTAGTCACATTAACCACATTTGATTTAGGAGTTTGGATATTATGAATATTAAAATTATTATTAGAAGGGCTAGGTTTATCCTAGGTATCTTGGTGATTTAGAAGAGGATCTTTATAGTTGGCCAAGTGAGCATTAACTTGATTCAAAGATTGATATTTAGTTTGTGTTTCATGGGCTTTGAAATCAAGTCAAAGTATTTTTGGAATTAAAAAATGATAATATCATGGTAAAAATGGGACCAAGAATAAATCCATAGCCAAATTATGAACATGCCTACAAGTATCATGAGAATCTCCCCAACTAGCATGAAAACAACAAAATTTATTAGGATCATATCAAGATTTCATAGGGTGATTGGGACCAAGTTCTCATTGGAGAGGCCATTCTAGATGTTTTATTAATTCTATTAATGATAAAGGTTTGTGAACATTGATTTTATTAGTTGAAGAGAAATGAGGATTGGTGATGTGGTTAGGAGGGGAAACTTATTCTAGAATTTGGTTAGGAACAACATCTTGAATAGTGTGACTGGTATCATAAGAGTTTGTGACACCATCATTAGTATCATGATGATTCTTATTATTAAGTAACATACACATACTAGTAGAAAGTTGGGATCACTCAAATTGATGGATAAGGAAATTTTAACATTTATCTTAGTTAATATCCTCCTTCAAAGTACGTGGAGAGAGAGTATAGACCTGATATTAAAACTTAAGAAAACTAGCATTAGTAAATAGATGGAAAAGATTATCATCATCCATATTATGTTCACATTCATTAGATAATGTCTTCCATCATTTAATGAAATCTTGGGAAGTTTAGTCTCAAGTTACTTATAATTTATAAAATGGGCCAAGGCATTCTTAGGGAGATCACTAGTTTGGAACTCTTAGACTAGAGCATTAACTAAATATTCCAAACTGGTAATATAATTATTTTTAAGCTAGTTGTACTAATCTAAAGCATCACCCATGAAATTTTTTAATAATATCTTGGTAGAAATGAAGGTATTTAATTTGACCCAATATTTATGTAGATTTATAAATGATTTTAAATGAAGAGTAGGATTAGTTAACCTATTGTAAAAAATATTAGGGGTGATACTTCTTATATCATTATTATCAATTTGAGATGTAAGAGATTCATTTTGAAGATGCTTGATTATTTTGTTAACAGGATGAGGTTGAGGGATAAGATTACCATGGGCATCCTTAAGAGGAGGTGTAGGAACATTTTGATTATGTGTCTATTAAGGGTGGATTTGAAGATGGATAAGGTGTTTTTAAATTTACATCATTTAATTTTCATTATTAGCTTGAAAATCATTCATTTAATTAAGAGTTTTTAATAGGATTTGATATGTTTGAGTTGTATTGTTGGCATTGTTTGAAGCATTATAATTGGTAGTAATGGCTTGGGTACCACTATGAGTGTTATTAGGAGCTTGAGAAGAACTGTTGGTAAATGAGGCACTAGTGGCATAATTTATTTGTGTGAAAAAATATGGATGAGTAAAGTGATGAAAAGAATAAACACTAAATTCAGATTACTATGGGTAGGAAATGATTCACTAGTGGAAGAGTTGAGAAGAGTGGGTCTTGGAAAAGGCTCACTAGATGTAGAACCTACCATGTTAGTAGAGAAACTAGGGATGGAGGTAGAGGAAATCAAAGAAGAAGAAGTGATGGTATGAGAAGGGGTCAAAATAGAGGGACAATATTGAGAAATAAAGAGGTTAGTATCCCCAAATCCATGTGAGATTGTGGGAGATGGTGAATGAGGCTCTTTGATTTGATCACTTGTCATGAGTTGGTAAATGGTATAATGATCCTTTCCTTGACATTGAGTAAATCTATATATGAAGAAGAACATTTTTGGTGTATACTCTAATTTAGATTGATCTTAAAGTGAGAAGATAGGATTGTGAAGTGAAGAGGAATGAGGAGGCATCCCATAGTTTGGTGTGTGAGTGGCTATATAACCATTGATTTCATCTAGGATAGGAGCCACAAGCTACTTATGGGAGAACCTATTAAGGTTGGTAAGGCTCATCATATCTATTGAATTAAACTATATATTGTCTTCAAACAATAATTTCATGATGAATGAAAGATATTAAGGTAAAAGTGATGCAAAATCAAGGAAATAATAATGAAAAAATAAGAGTACATAGTTAAATGGGTCGACCTAGTTCTAGAAATAAAGTCTAAAAACTATGTGAATAAGAATATAGAGTCAACAAGGTTGACCTAGTAATATAACCTAGGATAGAAAACAACCTAATAAGGATATAGAGTCGACAAGGTTAACTTACAACTATATCCTGAGAGGAGAAAAAGAATACTAGGTTGACTAGGTCAACTTAGTACTATAGGAAAGAAAACAGATAGTCTATAAGAGATTGTGTTGAATAGAATGATAGTGTATTGAAAATAGGGAAATTTTTTGCAATGTAATTTAAAGTAAGAAATTAAAGTAAACACATAATAAATTTGGTCAATGAGGATGATCCAATTGAATCACATATCATAGAACCTTGTACCAATGATTGCGAATGCATGTTTTTTCAATAAAACATATAATGAACAAAAAGTAAAGAGTAAAGAGTCAACTAAAAAATAAATGATAACTAAGTGGTCATCTTGAATGTTTTTAGATTATTATAAAGTGATACGGGAAGTTAGTTATAATTAGGGAACTAAAAATAAATCTATGGATGGTTTCAAGATGTTTAGGTTAAAAGGGATCTATGTTGGCAATGGTACTAGATTGGTATTGGGGCCTACCCCCTCACTTCACAATCATATAGCAATAAGGGTGTCAGGTGATTTTAAAATATATACCATTAACCATGTCTTTATGCTTGGCCAAAAAACCAAGTTGGCTCCCCCTTTAGTGATGAAATCTAAGTAGGTAGGCCTTGGGTAAACAAATGTTTAAATGTATTTTGAAATTATGTGATTTGGTAGTTTGTGAAAGATAGAAAAAAATAGTGAAACAAAATGGTATATTGAAAAACCACCTAATCAGACTATGTGATCTACTCTAATCATGAAAACAACTGAGAGTGAAAGTGTGAAGTAATTACTAACATGTGGATGTTAATTCCTAATTTGAAACATAGTACAGTGTCAGTTCAGATAATAGTTTATGCAAACATTATGTAATAGAATCAATAGTGTTTCTACTATACTATTGAAGCAAGATTATTTAAGACCTATGTCAACAAAGTCAACCTAGTCTTGTAGATAGAAGATAGAATATAAAACTAGGTTAACCTAGTTTGTTATATGATGGTAGTTTTAAAGACTACAAACTTTGAAAAATAGAATTGTAAGAATTGAAATGAAAGAGTGAAATTAGCTTGGTGGATTAGAAGATGATAAGGAATGTGAGATTTATATTGATGTTATTTGAATTTTACTTTCAAATTCTACCAACTATGGCAACTAAGTTGACATAGTTTTTTAATTCCCTCTTTGCTAAAACTTGACAAGATGACTATACTGGCTTGGTTGACCTACTATGTTTTCTAGAAGCTGTATGGAATAATATACCAACCTGGTCAACCTAGTATGTTTTCTATATCTAGATAAGAGTATTATGCTGATGCAATAACCTATCTATTATGAATACTTACACATAAATAATAGATTCATTTTGATGTGACTATGTGTTAAACCTATGCATAGAAGTTAGAAACTATACCAACGCTACTGAGCTAATATTGTAAATATAGAAATATAATAAATAAAATGATATAATAATAAAAAATGTGAAACAAAACCTACAAGGGTTAGATTCATGTTAGGTTCCCCAAAATTTATGCAATCATAAATGCATCACATCTATAAATCAATGTTAACCTGAAGAAGATATATATTACTTACACTTCTGATTGGGGATACATTAGATAATAATAAAACATGACCAATATGTGGATTTGTTAGACCCAATTAAAGGATATCTTATCACAACAATAATACTAGGGGATTTCAAATCTTTCAGTCAATCAAAATCATGTAATAACCCTTAACAAGTAAAGCAAATAAATCTAATCTAGTGCTCACCAAATCTTGTGGCATAAAGTTGGGGTAATAAATACTAAAAATAAACATGTAGAAGAGAAATATAATCATGTCAATTTATATGGAATCCTAATGCATGGAAGAGAAGTAGAAATGCATATTTATCTACTCTTACAAAAGAGGAACAAAATTAGGAATGCTTACCTTTGAATATGAACCTATTAAGCCTCAATCTTTCCCTTGGCCAAGGTGATTCTCATGAGGTTGTTATGGTATGTAAGTATGATAAGGATAAATAAGCTCTAGGATACATAACCTATCAATGTATCTATAAAGCTTATCCATAATACAATATCTATATCTTTAAAGAAAGTATGAAACCCTAATCTTTCTCCTCAAGTAGAATGGTGGATAAGCAAATGTGTAATAACACTTACTTCTTCTTATCTTCTCTAAATAATGGTGAAATGATCTTTTATATGTAGGTGGATTTAACCCTAAGCCCTTCCAAAAATTTTGACTGATAGGGTTGACTCAGTTAACCTAATAATGTTATTGGCAAAAACTCACTAGGTCATGGGCAAGGTTGGCCAAGAGCTGACCTAGACCCTAAACTAGTTTCACCAATAAGAGTATAAAGTCAACCTAGTTGATATAGCAATATAAATTATTGAAATGGGTTTTAGGTTATAAAAATGGTTATGGAAGGTGGTAAATGGATTAAGGAATCTGCAATAGAGAATACAAATCTTAGGGGAAAGGTTTTTAGGAGATAAGTGTGTAGATAACAAGTGGAAAAGGGACCAAAATCTTGTGAAGCACAAATGGTATGTCCACCCCTTTTTGAATACATCCCTTAGGGCATACACTTAAAGAGATTGAGGCTTGATGGTTCCTAGAAGATAAATAGATTCAATAATTGATAAAAGTTTGAAAATATTATGTGTATACACTAGCATGTTTTAAGATGTGAAGAAAATGGAATATATAAGTGGTAAAATAGATTTGGAATAAAACTTTCCTATAAAGGGGGGATTGAAATGGTTGGTGTGGAAATGAAGGAAGAATCAAATTAGAGAAAATCTTTATCTATTTCAAGACACTTAGAATTAGGTTTGTCAATATAAGAGGACTTTTGAAATTAATGACTTTAAAGAACTTCTCCTAACCACACAAATATTTAGGTTATCAAATGAAGTATGAATATCATCCTATGAAGGCTATGTGCTAGAATATTAAAATGGACCTAACTTCCCACAATGTGTTCCCATTTCTTTGGGACCCCTTAAATATCTATGGTCTACTATGAATATTGGGTACCTATGTGATAAATTAAATACCACTATAGATTATTTTCAATTCTCTTATCACAATCTAATAGCCTACAAAACCCCAATGGACCTCATATCTATGATGAGGCCAACTATGGAGTTTGGGATTTGATTAGAGATAGAAGATGTGCTATGAATCACATATTTTTGTGTGATGTTGAATTTTGGATTGTATATTTTTCTTGTTTATCATTTCCTTTTGTTTAAATGATTTGGATTTTAAACTTTTGATGGATTTTTCTATTCCTTCCCCATATAGATTTAGAGAACCAAACATGGGTGCTAAAAATTACTATTTGTTATGAACCCATGATATCTCTTCATTTTAATTTGTTAGTTTAGTAGTTGTTATGGACACATATGCTTTGTAAGTCATCCCATGAGAATTTTTTTTTATCCCACATTCATGGAAAGTAGTGGTTGTTTTGATTAGAATTTGTATATAAGTGTTAGACCAATGAAGAAATCGATAAATTATTTGTATTGATCTTGCTCAAAGGAGGTTACCCCATCGAAGTGGCATGCAATCAATAAAATCTATTTATTTATTATAGTCATTTTGTAGTTTTGTTTTAGATTAAGGTAAAAATAGGTTTTGAAGGGAACCCAAAACCCTACACAAGGAGAAGGATAAACCTTAAAGCACACCCAGGTTAACAGAATAACCTTATTACAAATAAGAACCAACACCAGGTTTTATAGGGACTTGTTACCACCATATAAGACCTTAAAAAAATAGTAGACAAACCACTGAACTAAAAGTTAACCAACTGGAACAGCAAGCTGAACAACCTTCCAGACCAGTAACCAGTAAACCCATCCAGTCATTTTGTAGTTCTATTATTTCATGCATTTTTATTGAATTTTTATAGGAGGATCCTCTCATCTAGTATTAGAGTGATTTTTAGGGCTATTTTTTTTCAAAAAGTCTTCACTCTATTTTTATTCATAATAATTTTTTAGAAATAACTCTATTCTACTACATAATTTATTTCAGTATTTTCCTATAACACAATAATCTATTTCAGATCAAGGCAAAGACCTGACCACATAATTATGGGAAGTGCTTGGGTGAAATCCCTAAAACTCATTATGAGGAGTAACATAGGAACCCCAAAGTAGATATCCCATTAAGAGGGCTTGAAAAAAAAATGGGTAATGAGCCCTTCTTGATTAATTAGTTTCCATTCAAGTGGAAAACCAAGAGTTTTCATAAAGAGATAAATCCATGGCCAAAATATTTATCCAGAGTGGTACTCGCTTAGATGAAATTGGTGGCTAGAGTGAAATTTTTAAAACCCTTAGGCAACTACTAAAACATGGGGCACATTTTTATCAGTTCCAAATATTTATAATAGATTCAAAATAATCAATCAGTAGAATGCATGTAAACTATTAGAGGACTTATAGGTAGATATTTGATAGAACTTGGAATCCACAAACTATCCATAGATTCTTAGTAGACTCTTAGAGGACTTAACGCCAGATAGAAAACTAGAAAAAAAATCTATTATTTGGGTCATGATAGTAACCCAAATAAGATAAAAAATATGGAGGATGAAATTTCCACCCTAAAGACCACATCAAATATCTCAATGAAAAAATTCTCAGCCTCAGTCTTCAACATACCATTGTTAACAAAAGACAACATCCTGAGTCTTCTTCAAACACTAGATTTTATTCTTCTAGTAATTATCATGGGATAAAGATTAATTTTTTGTGATTCAATAGTGTAGATACAACTAAATGGATCTATCAGGCAAACCAATATTTTAGTTTACATAATACTGTTTATCCCAACAAGGTCCCACTTGCATCTTTTCACTTGGAACTTGAAGCCTTTCAATAATATCATTGGTATACCAAGGCTCATGATGAACCCATATGGACTATTTTTTTCACCCTTATCTTACAATAATTTATCCCTACTAATTTTGATGACTTCACTAGAGCACTCACTAAAATTCATCAAATAGGAACCATGATAGAATATCAAACAACATTTGAAAAACTAGCCAATCACACAAAGGAATTATCTAATGAATTTAAGAGTTGTTTTGTTAGTGGATTAAATGATACAATTCAATTTGAGGTCAAAATGCTTCATCCCAACATGATGATGGATTCCTTAGGATTGGCTAAGTTGGCAAAGGACAAGATTGTAGCTTAGTAGTGATTCAAATCTAATTTTGTTGCCTTAAAAAATATAGCTCGACAATGATCTCAAATAATGTTAGCTCCCAAAACCACTAGTATGAAGCATTTAACTAAAGTAGAGATGTAATACTATATAAAAGAATTACTATGTTATAACTATGATGATAAATTCACTTAGGGACATTGATATGTCTATAAAAAACTCTACCTATTAGATTTGGACTCTCCACATATAACTAAAGTTTAGGAAGATGTTCAGGATACAACAACTAATCTAGAAGAAGCTTAGTTGATTGTATAACTTGAGTCTCAAGAAGACCAACCAAATATATCTCTCCATACCTTAGCAAGGGTCACTACCCCATAAACCATGTGATTCAAGGGTTAATTCAAGAAGCTCCCTCTCACAATACTCATTGATTCAGGTAGTAATCATAACTTCATTGACCCTCAAATTCCTAAATAGGCTGATTGTCTTATCCATCCTTGCTCTAACTTTAAATTCATGATTACCAATGGGGGCAAATTACCTTGCAAAGGGAAATGTCACAATGTGTATCTCTATTGGAGATTATAACTTGTGTTCCACCATGTGTGGCTTTCCCTTAGGTGGATGTGATGTTGTTTTGGGAGCCCAGTGGTTATGCACACTTGGAGCTATCTTATCGGATTTTTCTAGACTTTGGATAAATTTTTAAGATAATGGACAAAAACACACATTGAAAGGATTACAACTAGGATCACTCAACATTATCATTTCACATCACATGAAAAATCTTCTTAAAAATAATTCACACATCATCAATATCTATCTCCATTCCATTCAAATACATCCTTCAACATTATCCACTACTCCTTTTGATATATAAACCATTATATAGAAGTATGGATGTGTCTTTGCCAAACTAGTGAGATTGCCACCTTCATGTCCAGAGGATCACCATCTTTAGCTCCTTCTTGGAGGTGTTCCTTTGAATATTAGGCCTTATCGCTACCTATTTTAGGAAATGACTAAGATCAAGATGCTCATTAGAGACTTACTAAAGCAAGGAATTATTTTCCCCATTACTAACCCATATTCTTCCCTAATTCTCCTTGTTCGATAAAAAGATGGGTCCTAGTACTTCTAAATTGATTTTTCTACACTTAATCACCTCACAATCAAGGATAAGTTCCCAATCCTATTATTGATGAGCTTCATGGTGCTCATTTTTTATCCAAGTTGGATCTTTTCTCTAGATACCATTAGATCTAGCTTCATGAGGACAATATCCCTAAGACAAATTTTTACATGCATGATGCCCATTATCAGTTTATGTTCATGCCCTATAGCCTCACTAATGTTCCTAAAACATTCTAGGCATTGAAGAATAAAATATTATATCCTTACTTGTGAAAATTGATTCTGATCTTCTTTGATGATATCCTCATCTATAGTAAAACATGGTTTGAGCATCTCCAACATCTGGAGCTCACACTAAAACTTCTCTCTATCCATCATTTTTGTGTAAAGTATTCCAAATGTACTTTTTTCTAGAATGAAGTGGAGTATCTTGGGTATATTATGTCATCCCAAGGGGTTTAAGTGGATCTTGATAAAATAGCTACCATGACAAATTGGTTGCATCCTTAGAGACTAAAGAGCCTCCATGGTTTTTCAGGACTTATTGGATACTATCACAAGTTTGTCAAATATTATGGGAAGATTGTATCTCTTATGATAGCTATGTTTAATAAATATGCTTTTACTTAGAAACAAGCTATTGAGTGTGTATTTGAAAATTTTAAACAAGCTATGTGTACTACACCAATTCTAGCTATGCCATATTTTGATAAGAACTTCACTATCGAGAGTGATGCTTATGGCAATGAACTAGATGTTGTTCACCTCTAATAAGGGTAACTCATTTCATTCACTAGAAAATCCCTTTTTGGTAAGAATTTAGTGCTCTCTACTTATGAGAAGGAAATGATGGCCATTTTGCATGCAGTAAAAAGGTGGCAGCCATACCTCCTAGGAAATCATTTTTAAATCAAAATTTATCACCAAAGTTTGAAATATTTCTTAGAAAAATGGGTCTCTACCCCATCAAAATATAAATGGGTCAATAAACTCATGGATTATGACTATCAGATCACTTACAAGAAGGGTAAAGATAATATTATGGTTGATGCTCTGTATCACACATTTATAGACCAAGCTTCCCTTTTTGCTATTTCCATGCCTATTGTAAATTGGTTAGACACTGTAAAACAATGGTATGTCAATTAATCCTCATTATCTCTAATCATTCAATATTTGGCCACTAACCCCTCAGTTGTATTGTGTTATTCATGGGATGGTGCTTCTTTGTGATACAAGGGTCATTTGGTGCTTCCCTAGAGCATAGACATTCAGTAGGCTATATTATTCAAAATCCATTATTATACATCCATAGTGAACTTAGGGTTTCTCAAAACCTATGAATTATCATCATGTAACTTATTTTGGAAGGGAAAGGAAAAGGCAATTCAATAGATGGTGGTTGAATGTGATACTTGCTCACATAACAAGGGTGAAATAACACTCATCCTTGGGTTGCTCAAACCCTTACCCATCCCTACCAAGATTTTGATAGATATTTCAATGGATTTTATTGAGGGGATCCCAAAATATATATTTAAAATTATGATCTTGGTTGTGATTGATCACCTTTCCAGATATAGTCATTTTCGTGCCCTCAGCCATCCCTATACCACCTCCACAGTTGCACAATTTTTCCTAGACCATATTTTCCATCTTCATGGCATTATTTCATCCATTGTTTCATATTATGATGCAACCTTCACTAGCCATTTTTGGATATAACTATTTTGATTCATTGACACCCAATTGAGGATGAGTTCTGGGTATCATCCATAAATAGATGGCCATACTAAAATTGTCAACAAATACTTAGAAATTTTCCTTTGTTACTTCACCTTAGAATAATAACATTAGTGGGAAAAGTGGCTCCCTCTCACCAAATGGTGGTAAAATACCTCCTACCACACTTCAAAAAAAATTACTCCATATGAAATAGTCTATGGTCAAACACCACTAGTGCTCATTTCATACACCCTCAATAGTTTATTAGTTCAAGGAGTCAACATGATTCTCTAAACCTAGGATTAGATCCTCAGTACCCTGTGAGATAATCTTCATATGACACAAAATCAAATTAAATAATAGGTAGATCATCACTATTCTAAGTGGAATTTTCAAGTAGGTGATATGGTTTTTCTTTACTTGCAGCCATAAAATCATCCCTCCCTAAAAATCAAAGGGCATCATAAGCTATCTCCCAAGTTATATGGGCCCTATAAGGTTATTTAGAATAATGGGTTGGTTTATTATAAGTTTGAGCCCCCACCTTCTTCCTGAGTTCACCTAGTATTTCATGTCTCTTGTCTAAACAAATTTCTTGGCACAAACATCAGAGTGCAGACTATTTTAATAGAAATTGATAATGAAGGATCCATCCTTCTTGAGCCAGAGGAAATCCTAGACAACTACACATGCCCACTTCATTCCCACTCCATCACTGAGGTTTTAATTTAATGGTGTAAAATACAACCAAAAGATACAACATGAGAACCATTATTTCAGATTCAACACCAATTCACACATCTAAATCTTTGAGGATAAATTTTTTTTCTAAGAGGGAGGGGATGTTATGAACTTGTGATATCTCTTCTTTTTAATTTGTTATTTTATTAGTTACTATGCATTCATATTCTTTGTATGTCATCCCATGAGCATTTTGTTTTATCCCACATTCATGGGAAGTAGTGTTTGTTTAGATTATAATTCATATATAAGTGTTGAAGCTAATTAAGGTATCCATGAATTATTTGTATTGAGATTTCTTAAAGGAGGTTTCCCCCTCAAAGTGGTCTATGATTAGTATAATCTATTTAGTGCTTCTATTCATTTTGTAATTATGTTATTTCATGCATTTTTATTGAATTGTTATAGGAGGATTCTCTCACTATCATTTGAAAAATTTAGACTTGGTAGCTAATAAAGAGGAATTAGAGAGCATGGTGTCTAAGATTCTTTTTATTCATGTGAAATAAAATTTATATCTTAACTTCAACATTGTTTTATCAAAAGTGGAATGAAAGGATTGGAAATCAAGGGAAAATGGACATGAAACAATTTAAATTACTTCAAATTTTAAAAAGTGTGACAATGTCAAAGGGATACAATGAGAGGTGAGTTTGATTCCTTATCATAATAATGTATGTAAGTGTATGTAAACATGTTAGCATAGTTTGTTGTTAAATCTTTATCTAGAAAAGAAATAAAGACTGAGGTTAAGAATATAGAATCATAAATTGAAACAATGTATTAACATTATAAAAATAACACTCAATTTGAAAAAATATTTGAAATAATATGTATGTTTTATGAGGAGATCATGTTGGTATTACACTACAACTCATAAAATAAAAACCCAAATAGATGGAAAATAAAAACCATGGTGTTTATGTGGAATGCCTGGTCTTATCCATGGTCTTACACAAAAAATCACAAAATAAAAACCCATGTGGGTGAAAAATGGTGTGAATAAGTATTTTTTAGGAGATCCTAGTACTATCCATGGTCTTACACTATAACTCACAAAATAGAAAACCAAGTGGGTGTAAAATTCTTTGGAAAATAACAAACTTATAATTAAAAGAGAAAAAGTATGAAAAATTTGATATATGAAAGAAAAATATATTCTTGAGGAAAATCAAGTCCTATCCATGGTATTACAATGAAATTCACAAATTTAACAAACCAAAACACCAAAGGAAGGAACCAAGGTTTGTGTATGAGATAAACTTGTTGTAAAGGGTGATATCATTGGAGAAGTCTTGCACTAAGTGTTAGTAGGAAAATATATAGAATTATGAAAAGAAGCAAAATATTTAAGTAACATTTTTCTTTAAAAAATATGCATTAGTGGGTTATTTGAAAATAATTACTTCATTAGTTTGTAGATGATAAGTGCCAAGACCAAGAATGTCTTTTAATAAATAGGGGCCCTACCATTTTTGAGCATATTTTTTTTATTTATCATGGGTGTAGTCTCATTTGAAGACTATATCACCAACATTGAATGTGCAGATTTTGACCTTTTTATTATGTTATTTGACAATGTAAACCTTTTGTTGATGATTATGTTGAAAAGTGGCTGAACAATGTTCATTAAGGTCTAAGGCATGAAGGTGATCTTCACATAATTATTCTGCAAGAATGATACCATGAAGATATATAAGTAAATGTAGGAGTTGAAATTCTAATGGTAGGACTAATTCATAACCATATATGGGTGAAAATGGTGTTACCCCATTGGAATTATGTTTTCTAGTATGCTAGGCCCAAAATGCAAGATGTAAATGAAGACGCTAGTTAATGTGAGTTTCTCAAATGGTCTTTTGTAATATTTTGTTGAGATTTTTTTAGGTGGATTTAGCTTGGCCATTGCATTATGGAGGGTAAAGCATGGAAAATTTGTGGGAAATTTTAAATTTAGCACATAACTATTTCATGTCCTTATTTTTGAAATTACCATAATTATCAGAAATAATAGTATGGGGAAATCCAATGTGATAAATGATTTGATTAAGGATAAATTTATAAATAGTAGTTCTTGTGACATTGATAAGAGGCATGGATTCTACCCATTTAGTAAAATATTTAGTAGTAGTAATGATAAAAACATGACCATCTTATGACCATGTAATTTACCAATGAGATCCAACCACCATATAGAGAATGGACAAGGAGACTCCACTATCTAGGTCTCAACTGGTAGTGAATGGATTAGATCATCATGAATTTGGAAAGTATTAAACCTTTTGTAAAAAGTGATATCTTCCTTCTCTAAATAGGGAAAAATTATCCCATATATAATCATTTACATGTTGTAGCATGTCTGCTATATTGACCACTACAAATTCCCCATGTGATTTTTTTGAGGAGAGTAAGAACCTCTTCATAAATCACACAAAATAATAGGGTACCTTCTACATTATGGTAATAAAGGTTTTTGTATCAAAATACATACTTAAAGTCTTATTTATGTATTCAATTCTTTATGTAATAATTCATGTCTAGAGGGTAGGTTTGATGTTCAAGGAATTACATTATGTTTTTGTACCATCGGATTTGTCTAATAGTAATAGTATTAATGTGAAAAATCAATGAATCATTTGGTTGGATAGAATAAATTGAATTTTTTATTTTGATAAGAAACTGGTAATCATTAAGTATTTGATGAGGATGAAATAGAGATGCTGAAGAAGCAAGAGAATTGGCTATGGAATTTTGATCTGTTAGAATTGTCTCAATGGTAAAACAAAAAAAATATTTGGCAAGTGCAGTGGACATTTGATTATATGAAATTATATTTTTGTTTTTAAAATAATAATCACCATTAAATTGGTGGTAGATAAGTTATGAATCACCCAAAGCATGTAAATATGGGATATCTAAAGAGTGTTATTTTCATGCCTAAGATTAGAACTTCATGTTTGGCCATGTTATTAGTGAGATCAAAGGTTAATATAAATACCAATGGAATGATATTACATGTGGGTTCATTATAATAAATCCTACCTCATATTCTTTGAGGCATTTGGTTTCATCAAAGTGGAATATCTAGGTGTCTTTGGATAAATCAATGGTAACTTCAGGGAGCTTTTTGATAACTACTTTGTATTTAGTAATATCAAGAATGATATTGGTATATTCTTTATTATTTTCCTCTAAATTAGTAGTGAATTTATGTAAATAATCTTTAAGGGACATAGCATGGTAAGACCTTTAATATAAATAATGTTATCTATAGAGAGATTATCTTGAAGGTGATTCATAACTGGTATATGTGTTGCTACAAGTTGGTTAGTGATGACTTTCCATTTGATAAATTTTTGTGTGATAATTCAAAGGTTAAATTCCATCAAAAGGACCATCCATTTTCCAATTCTATCTCTAGGTAGAAATTTTTTGGATAAGAAACATCAAAGTGGGTCAGAGTGAACAATAATATAAGTAGTTTGATAAAGCATATGGTGATGGATATTTTTAGTTGTAACTTAAATAACAAGGCAATCACATTCTAATTTAGTATAAAAAATTTTTGGTCAATGAGGCCTCAACTAATGTATTAAATAACATGCTCTCTATCGGTATCACATTATTGGAGAAACATTACCCCAACTGATATAGGGATAGAAGACTTATATAAGATTAAAATATAGTCTTTGAAGGTGGTCGAAGAGTGGGAGGATGGTGAGAATATTATTTCATGTTATCAAAATATTTTTGGCATGAATCTATCCATTATAGAGCATTATCATTTTTGATAAGGGTTCAATAGAGTAGATAAAATAAGCCATTTTTGGGATGAATCATCGAATTTACCCAAGTTTTCCAAGGTAAGTGAAAATTCCTAGAATAGAGTGAGGAATGGTCATGTTGACTATATCATTGATTTTATCTAGATTTACATCAATGACTTGAAGAGAGATTGGGAACCCTAAAATTTTACTAGATTTAACTTTGAAGACACATTTTTATGGGTTAAGTCTAACTTTATATTTGATTAGTCAATGAAAAATGATAACTAGATTAGTGAGGTTTGTAGTGTGAATCTTAGAATTAGAAATGAGGTAATCAATATAGTTTTCCACTATTTTGTGTATAAGATCATGAAAAATGTGAGTCATTGCACATTGATAGGTGGCTCTAGAATTTTTAAAACTAGAAGGCATTTTGACATAACACTAGCTACCCCATTCTATAGTAAATGTTTTTTTGTGTTAGTCTTTGGGGGCTATCTGAATTTGATTATAACCTTAAAAACATATTTTGGTGTGGGTTTTATGCACACCATAGCCATAATGAGGTAGCCTCTAACATTTTATAATATCAATGAAGGTAAAATCCACTTCAAGGAATGAGTTTTAATTATGTGGTTTATTTCAACTTGTTGATGGAATAGTAGGTAGAACATGTAAGTTGTTGACAAGGTTTTTAGATGGAGGTGTGTTTCGTAATAGGGGTAGTGGATCTCTACACAAGTTGGATAGGTAGTTGGTTGCTAATATAGAGTGGGTAGGTCTCAAAATAAACAAAAAAATGGAGGGAAGGGTAAGGTAAAAAAGAAAGCTTCTATAGTTTTTAGGAATTACTCCCCTAGATGGTTTCTAAAAGGATAATTTCTCTCAGAACCTATGCCTATTTCTAGTAACAATTGTACACACACAGTCAAACATGGATAAGAAGTCTATGAAAATAAATATTTAGGAAATTCATAAAACTTAGACAAAGGTTGTTCATTTTAAGGTAGCAATTGTAAACCCTTAATCAAGATATTATGGCTTGGGATAATGAAGTATCTGAGGTATCCATTGCACACACACATAAAAACTACATCCAAGAAAACACTCATGCATAATCAAAATTATGAATCAATTTGAACTTGACTATCTTAACCAATATTTTTAGAAATCTTTCAATAGTTATTTCACACCTAAAAATTAGTATATTAATTAGTATAATCAATAATCCATTTGTAGATTTTAAAAACTAAATATTATTGAAACATACAACCAATGAAAGTAACAACTAATTACATATAAATTGGAAAGAAAATACACAAACACATTTTTTGATGATCAAAACTGATATTTCTCCTATATTAAAAACAAAATTTGATAAAAAAATCCAAGTTGGATTATAATTATCTGTATAGACTTGGAGAAAGGGTCACCTCATCCTCCAAGTTCAACCAAGGTCATTAAATGTGATAGTTAAAACATGTAGTTCTAACTATGGTCTAAAACCATATGAAAGTTTATTTGCAATTATCCATTCAAAATATCCTTTGCCAAAGTTATGTAACATGTGCATGTGAAAAAATATGGAGGTAATTTTTTAAAATTATAGCTTGAACTATATACAAACTATAAATAGATTCACCATTTACCCAAATTGCACATTCCTCTTTTTATAGGCTATGAGAATAACTTATTAATATTTCATATTAACCACCATCAAATAAAACTCAAACATATGAATGAAGTACTAAATTCACTTTACCCATGTTTTTAGAACTAGTGGCACTATTTTTAGCTATGACTAATCTAAAATGTGCATTTCATACTCACCCATGCATTTTATAGAATCTGGATCTTTAGTTTTAAATTCTCTATTTAAGACATTCATGTTCATACTATTTGTCTTAAATGTGAGACCTAATATCTATTGATAAATATAGCTCAAGTGTCCAAATATATAAGTATTATATCCATAATGATTTGCTTCTAAAAAGTGACACATGTTAACACTTGATTATGTCCAAGATATTTGGAAAGTCCATTTTGATCTCACATTGTCGATGCTTATGTACTCATTTAATGTGGTTAATTGGATTTTAGTGTTTTTATCTCATTGACACTTGTAATCTTGACATTTATCATGTTCTATTTTTCTTCACTTCATATGTGTGACACTTGGCAGTTGTTTAGGGCTTCTAAGTTATATGTATTGGGCTCCCTACTTATTAATAGGTCATCATATCTATACACTGGGCTCCCATGATGGCGACACTTGTCACTCTAATGGAGATTTGGCATTTCAACTTATTCTCATGTAATAAAATCAAATGGGCTCGAATATACATGCACCATAAGATCTTAATTTTAATCCAATAGATACTTTATGAGGTTAAATTTGACATTCACATGAATATAAACTAATGTCCTCATGACCATTAAATCATGTCAAAGGAACTGTCAAATTTAATTATGTAAATTAGTCATTATTGAGGTTAAATTTTATGTTCAAATGACCATTAAATGATGTCCTCATGACCATGAAATAATGCTTGTATGACTATCAAATTTAATCTCATAAGTTTGGTACATTATCGATGTTAAATTTTAAATTTACATGACCATCAACCGATATCCTCATGAATATCAAATGATGTCTACATGACTATCAAATTTAATTTTAGCTATTGGACATGTGTTCTTCCCTCAAGACTCCTAATGCCTGCAATCATAAGCACAAAATGACTTACCATAATATAAAGGTCCCTAAATAAATATTCTAGATTAAGGTTTTAGTATTAATAAAATATGATTTTTGTATGGGCTAAAATATTAAATTTAGATCAAAATATAATGAAATGATCTCTAAGCAAAGGTGCCACTTGGCAGTCTCATATTTGTTTTGAAATTTCTATGTGGGAAATTGTTTTGAGACTTTTGTTAGGGAATTGTTTCCAAAAATTATCCTAAAGATTCAATTATCTTAGAAAAAAGGATTTATTTAAGGGATGGTCACACAAGGGCTAAAGGTCATGATGTTTTAGAAAAAATATTTGGAGGAATTAGCTAAAGGAGACAAAGCCTATGATAAAATTACCAAAGGAATTGGATAAAGGACACAAGACCTAGGACCAAAGTCCCAAAGGGTAAGTATAAGAATGAAAAGGGCCTAAGGAAAATTCCCAAAGGGTAAGTGGTCACTTTAAAAATCCTAAAGGGTCTTTTTCAAAATGTCTGAAGGGTAAGTGGCCACATAAAAAAAGGTCAAAAGGTCATTTTCAAAATGTCTAAAGGTTTGGTTCAATAAGTTTGAAGGGTGTGTGCCCTTGAGGTAATTTTTTTGACCTTTTTATGTCAAACAAAATGTCTAAAATGCAAATTCCAAAATAATTATCCTAAGATAAAAGTCCCAAAGGAGAGGCTCGGAGGGAAAGAATGCTTGAGACAAAAGTCCCGAAGGGAATTTTCAAAATGGAATAAGGGTCTAATTCATGGTGAAAATGCCTAAAGGATCTACTTCTTAGGGTAAATTTTGATGGGAAAGGGCCCTTAAATTTTTTTTAAAGTGTAACTGAAAAGTCCAGAAGGGCATTTTCACAAAGCTGAAGGGTATTTTTATAAAGTTTGAAGGAATATGTGTCCTTAATAAAACTTGTGAAGGGTAAGTTAGAGGGAAAGGGTCATTTGAAAAGTCTCAAAGGAATTCCATCAGGGGAAATTATTTTAAAAAAATGTCCACAACAATTCTCCTGAAGACCCAATTCTCTCAAACAAAATGTCTGAAGGAATTCTATTGGCTCATAAAAAGTGTCTCAAATAAAATGTCTAAAGGAAAAGGCAAAGGTGTGGGATAAAGTTCCTAAAGGAATTATGTGGAGGGGATAAAGGTAAATTTCAATATTCCTAAATAAATTCTATCAAAATAATAAATACAACAAAAAGGCCAAAAGACATGTTGCAGAAAGCCCAAAGGGTAGGTTGGCAAGGTAAAAAAGGGCATTTCAAAAGTTTTGAAAGGAAATTCCAAAATTTTGAAGGGTAATTGCTATCCAAAAACAATTCAAAGGTTATAATTCATAGGGAATTTATCCATGAAAAAAGTCCCAAAGGATCTTTTTCATAAAGGCTAAAGAGCAATCTCAAAAAGGCCAAAGGGTAAGTTCATTTCCTCAGGGAAAATATCTTGGAAAGATTGTCTGCAATAATAAGTCTGAATCGAGGAAATTACTTTGGCATAATTATTTTGGTGAAAATGCTACAAAGATAAAATTCCATCAGACAAAATGTCTACAACAATAAACCCAAAGACCAATTCATGTTGAACAAAAGTTATGTATAGAAAATCCTAAAACATAAGCTTGAAAACATAAAGCTCGATAAAGACTCCTAAAGAAGGATATTCCATGAAAACACAAGTCCATAAGAATAAACTCAAAGACAAAAATTGATAGAAAAAAATATTTATTCTATAGAAACACAATATCAATGACATCTTGCCAAATTATAAAAGGCTAAATTTTGATCTTTTCTTAGAATTTGGACAAACGTATAGAAGAGGGGGATAAAAATTAAGGAAATAATATGAAAAAGTGGGTCCCCATTTATTTATGGAAAAATGGGGGTGTTTGGTGAAACAACATCCATATTTTACAACATTTCATATCTAGTAGTCAAATCTATGATATCATCTATTGAAGGTAATGGGAAATTATCTTTTGGACATGTGAGGTTAGGAATGTGAAATTCAATACATATACAAATGACCATAATTAATTTTTAAATAATGGGAATAATTTTAATGCCCATTAAGAATAGTCAATGGGTCTAATAAAATTGGCATTCAAAATTTTTATAATTTATTTATGACACAATGTGGAAATTTTGGGTGGAAATTTTTATTGTTTTTATCTAACAAATTTTATATTTGGGTAAGTGATGATGTTATGTACAATGATACTAATATCAATACCTAACATATCCTCATATGACCAAGAAAATGTTTCATCATGATTATTGAATAATAAGCTAAATCTATCATGCTCTATTGGTGTGAATTCTTTATAGATAGTGATGGGTTTAGGACATGATGGTGTACCATATTCTATTCTTATTGTTTCCTCAATGAGCATAGAATTTCCATCTTGTAAATGATATGAAGTATTATGAAGATAATAAATAGGAATTATTTTAGGATACATAATAGAAATAAAATTATTAAAACAAGGATCTTTTCATTTCAAGTTTCCAAGTTTATAATGTTATCATGAAAGTTGAGGTTCTCTAGCATGGAGTAACTCAAGTATGGATTTATCACTACAGAGTGTGGGTATATTCTATTCTTGTTATTTATTCAATGAGCATAGAATTTCCATTCTATAAATGATATGAAGCATTAATAATAGAATAAATATGATTTTTTTGAGGATCCACACTAACAATGAAATTATTAAAACAAGGATCTTTTCATTTGATGTTTCCAAGTTTACAATCTATCATGGAAGTTGAGGTCCTCTAGCATAGAGTAGCTGAAGTTTGGATCTATCAATAGGGAGTGTGGGTAAGGGTCCATATTATTCCACATATAATTTGAGATAAATTA
Source organism: Torreya grandis (assembly GCA_037957365.1). Classification (NCBI taxonomy): domain Eukaryota; kingdom Viridiplantae; phylum Streptophyta; class Pinopsida; order Cupressales; family Taxaceae; genus Torreya; species Torreya grandis. The sequence goes on along the minus strand of JARHVA010005775.1, from coordinate 299,019 downwards.
TTTTATTTCCATGGATATCATATTCATAATATATTTATCATACATTTTTGGCTTTAACATCAAAGGTAATTTTAGGTGTATGTGGGATTGTAGGTTGAGCTTGATTGGATTCAACTAGATTGGTAAAGGGTGTGTTAGGTTGTGGTTTAGATGGAGGTTTAGTTGAATTAGCCTTAGTGGTATTTATAGTATCATGGTAAGGAATGATATTTAGTAGACTAGTTAGTGGTATGGAAGGTATAGCTAGTTTTGAAATTGCTGAATTTTTTAGAGTTAAGATTTATTCAACTACCCAAGTCATATCAAGAAGTGGAGGATTAATTAGAGATACATGACATTTAGTTTCTAATTCACTATTATTTGATATATGAATAACATGGAGATCATAGTTTAAGTCCTACATTTTGTCCAATTTTTGTTGATAATGGTGTACGTCCAAATCTTGTGATTGAGCTTGCGCCATATATATTTGTCATCATAAGTGTGGAAAATAGTTCATGCATTTATCCTTAAGGGATAACTATAAGTAGATGTACCTATGCCACTAAATTTTTAAGGTGACATTACTAAAGTATATTTAAATAATCTTACCATTCCATATTCATTACATGTGAAGTAATATTCTATGCAAGAAGTTTCATGTGCATTACATGGAGGATGAATTTTTTTGATCTTATCAGCTAGAAGGATGGTATGATAACATGGAAGAAAATAAGTAGGAATATAGGTAACTTAGTGGTATTATAAGTTTTTTTTAAGTCATTTACTTCATCATCATTGGAATTAGTAAGAGTGACCTATAAATATGGATTCATGTTAATGAATTCAGGTAGAGCTATAGTATTAATTCATGTAATGTTTAGAATTCAATACTAATATTTGGGGTTGGGTAATTTTATACTCAATGGATTAGGATTGGCATCATGTTTATACTATTTACCATTATGGATGAACTTGATACAGTGACTACCTAAAGAGGAAATAACCCTCATACAATGTGTTCATAAGTGACCTACGAGTATATTTTAGGATAGTCGTAATTTAAGGACCATGATCTTGGTATGTATGGTTTTGGGTCTAATAGTGAACGGGAGCCAAATTTAGCCAAGTGGTTTTTGATTTATCTTGTCAAATCCTCAACATGTGAGATGATTTTGTTTAAGGTGATCTTTGGTATAATAAATTGTTTGAATTAACCAAAGGGAGGTAACATTGATTCCTAACCCTTAATATACTAAGACTTTTCATATAAGGGTGGTAATAATTGTGATTTTAATGAAAAGAGATGGATCATTGGCTCAAAAAATAATTTCATCATTAATCATGTCTTCTTCAAGGAATTATATGTAATGAAGGTAGTTCTTTAATGTCTTGTAATTGTTGCATTAAGAATTTTTGGTGATATGGAGAAGTGCGAACTAACTCCATGAGGGATATTTTATAAGGCATTGAGTTGAGCTCTTTTAATAAATTCCAATGAGATTTAGAAGATGAAGAACTAAAATGAGGCTTACAAGGTAAAATGTTTTTTTTAGTAAGATAAGTAGTTTGAGGTTCTAGTTGTGGGGCATTTCCTCATTTTTTACAAGGTATGATAGTGGCAGTGGAGTATTTGAGAAGTTGTTCATCAACTGATGGCATTTTTGGCTTAGTAATGAGATATTTATGGGTCAGTTCAAGTCTATAATTGACTTTACTTATGTTCACATATTGTGAATTGGTATAATATTGGTCATAATTAGTGTCAATTACACATATATCTTTATTTGAATGTTGTGGGTTGGAAGTAGAATTTTTTTGGATGTTTAGAGGAGGAAGGATTAGTAACTTGTTTCTTTTGTAAGACATTAAGATAATCATGGTGATGTATTTTGATCATAATGTCATAATTGAATGTATCTCCTAACATAAAAGAAATAATAATTTTGGTAAGCCCACAACATGTTTCATGGGAATGACACACATAAACATGAAATCAACAAAAGTTTTTAGGGTTATACCATGTAGGTGGATTATTAGTTTAAGTGAAAGGTTTATAAGGAGCTAATAATTAATTCATTTTTTGAAAAATTAAGGGTGCATGGTAAGTTTGAGTATTATCCACTTTGCATACTCTTGGTTTTTTTGAGGAAGATTGTTATTCATTACATTAGTGGCGTTTTGGAAAGATCCCTTGATGGTTTTAATGTTGGGATAAAACTATTTCATAATAGAGTCTTGTCTTTTAGCTTGATTAATTACATCATTTAGAGTTTGGGAAGAAAATATTCAAATCTCATATTGAATGGAAGGTGTTAAGGTGGTTATGAATAGTTTAAATAAGTTATCATTAGTTATGTAATGATCAACTTTGTGAGATAAGTATTTCCATATTTTAATGAACTTGTGAGATAATTTAGAAGGGGATTGTTTAGAGTTGATGAAATGGCTAAGACAATTTTTAAGAAGATCATTATGTTGAAATTACTTAACTAGAGGATTGATTAAGTCTTTGAGTTTACATATAGAATGTTTAGGAAGTTGATTATAACATTATAATACATCTCCTATGAATGTTTTGACTAAAATATTGGTAGTGGTAAAGGTATTAGTTTAATCCACTATTTTTAAAGATTACTAGATGATTTAAGGAAAGATGCAAGGTCCTTAGTCAAATAATATTTAATAATTGGAGAGATATTTCCAATATCAATAAAAAAATGAAGGGAGATAAAGGTTCATTTTGAATATTTTGGACCATCTTGTTGTGCATAATGGGTTAGGGAATGATATTTCCCTTGGCATTTCTAAGAGGTCAAGGGATAAAATTTTGGTTATTTTGAGGTAGGATAATAGGAGGTTGATTTTCCATATTTAACAAATGATGTTGTATTCAAATCATTTGAGAAGTATTAAATGTTTGCATAAAGTTCATTTATATCACTACTTGTGAGATAATTTGAGTGGTGTCAATCATTGGACTAGGGTTGTTAGTGTTTAAAATCATGTTCTTAAGATTTTAAGGAGGAACATTATTTGAATTGGTATTAGGGGATGAGGTGTTAGGTGGAGGATTGTTAGGTGATAGATTGTTGATGTTTAAAATATTTACTATATGGTTATTATTTAATATTGTGTCAATTACCACTATAGTGTAAAAAGGTGATTTAGAGAGAAAATTTTCATGAGAAATGTGAAATGGATCTGATCCATCAGTGTCATTAGTTAACATAATTTGGACCATATTATAGCCCAAAGATGAAGGGTGAGAGAAAGTACACCAAGAGTAATTATCCTCTTGGGTAACAAGGGTAGGAAGGGAATAACACCCCATATATCATATAAATGGATTAAGGTTGTCCAAAAATATTTTGATAGAGGATTTCATGATGCTTGGAATAAGAATCTAAGATCAAGGAGAAATGATGAAAATTAGGATCAAAGTTGACTAGATACAAAATAAAATTGGCTAAGAGGTACAAAGTCAATCAAGTTGATTGAGTTTGTAAGGAATATTAATATAAAAATCCAAGAAAGGATATAGTCAAATTAGCTAACTATGTTCTATGGGAAATCACTAGAGATCATCCTTGAGAGACTAAATCATATAGAATGACTATATTTTATGGAAGATAAAAATTATATGAGACACAGTCAAGTGGATTGATTATGTTCTGAGGATAAATATAGGTTTAGACAAAGATGACTTTGGATGATCTAGTGTTATTTTGTATAATAATTTAAATAAACACATAGGTAACTACGTCAAACCAGTCAATCTAGTTATGACACATAGCATAAACCTTGTACCAACATTTTTATTATAAGTTTTACAATAGATCATAAATTATTAAAGATCATGAAACATAAATAGAAATTATAATCCATGTAGTCAATTTTTAATGTTTTAAATTATATTTTTATAAATAATTGTGATAGGGTGTTGGATTTAGAATTGAACTAGAAAAGTAATCTCTAGATGGTTCTAGGTAGTTAAGGCTAAAATGGATTTATATTAGTGGTAGTACTAGCTTGGTATTGGGGCCTACCCACTCACTTCATAATCCCACATGGATAAGGGTGTTGGGTGCTTTACCAATATATACCATCAACCATGTATTTACACTCAGCTAAAATATTGAGTCAGCCTCCCCCTTAGTGATGAAATCCAAGTAGGTAGACCTTCGGTAGAATTTGTTTAATATTTTTTGATATTATGTGGTTTGAAAGTGTGTGAATAAATGAAAAATAGTGTGACTAAATTTATGAATTAATTTTTTTTATTTAGTAAATGTATGATACTTGAAGTAAGCAAGAAAAAAAATTAAAGATGAGTTAATTAGTATTAATATGAGTTAATTACTTTGCTTGAAGAGTAAAGGGTTAGTTCAGATGACCAAGTATGTAAAAATTATATAATATAATTGAATTGATTATTTTTGTCTATTAAAATAAGGGCTAAAGAAATACATTCAAATGAGTCAATTAACTCTCCTAGTCAAGAATCAACTACAGAACTCAATCGATCCATTCGACTGAGTTTAATATTGGGATACAATTTTATAGAATGAAAACAATGAAAAATAGTACTAGAATGAAGGAAAATAAATGATCAAGATGGTTGGAATGAACCTGATGAATTTAAATATGATATTTTTTTGTTTTTATACCAAGTCATATAAATGAATATTTTTAACATGCTAATAAATTCAACTGGGTCAACTGAGTCTAAAAACATGTATGTGAAGAACTGAACTATGTCAAGTAGATCGATCTAATTACCAATGTTTTAAAATGACTTGTATAAATAAAAAGAGTGTCATAAATTGACTATGTTAAACTTGCACACAAAAAGTTAGACTAAGTTGATATATCTTGTTTAATGATGTAAAAATGAAATAAATGATAAATGATAGTAAATGAAGGTATGAAATAAAACCTACAAGGGTTAGTTCACATTAGGTTAACCAGAATGTAAGACAAGGGAAAGTGAAGCTAATCTATAAATAAATCCTAGCATAGAGAAGAAAAATCACACTATTCCACTTGTTGGTACATTTAGCCAATCTAGATTCTGACCAATATGGATCTTCTAGACCTAAGGGGTCTCTTAACACACAATATAACTAGAGAGGGGTCTAAAAAATCTACTCAAGCAATACCACACAATAACCCTAATTAATCCCTATGTTTTCTAACAAATTAAATGAAAAAGTAAGGTAAATCTAATCTAGTGCTCACAAAAGTTTGTGACACAAATGGGGATAATAAATATAAAATTAAGCATGTAAAGAAGAACTCAAGTCATGTCAATGTAGAGGTAATCTTAATGTGTGGAGAGAGAAACATATTCATAAGCTAACACATGCAAATCTATCTAATAATAAAGAGTAGCAAGAGTTAGGAATACTTACCTTGAAGATGAACCTATCAAGCCTCAATCTCTCCTTTGGACAATGGTGCTTTGAAAGAGGTTTTTGTGGTTCATAAGGATAACAAAGATAGGTCAGTTTTAAGATACATCAATTCTCCTATTCATTCAAAATAATTTTACCACAAGATAATATTATTCTATCTAGAGGAAGTATAAGACCCTAAGAAATGACTACTCAAGTAGAATGGTAGATAATTAGATGCACAAATAAATTATTATCTATATCTCTCTATAATGTAATGGAGAAAAGGATGTGTTTATATAGATACATCTAAATCTAAACTAGTCAAAAGTTTTAGCTAACATAGTCAGCACTGTCAACCTCGTTCTTTAATAAATAAACTAGTTAGCTCCTAAACTAAGTCAATTGGGCTATTTTAGTCTTGAAACATGTTCATTTCTATGAATAAAGTCATCCCATGTGATTATGTTTGGTGGATGAAAAAAAAAATTGGCTTAGGTAGGGGATATTTAAGGTGGTGAATTTCTTAGAGGATTGTCTAAGTGAGGTTTCAAATCTTAGGGAAATGTATAAGAGAGGTTTGTGTTGGTTGTAAATGGAGGTATATGGAATAACAATATGATTTAACCTTTTAGGGTTTTAAAAATGTAAATCCTAAGTTAGATTAAAGGGCTAAGTTGTCTAAATCAATTAAATAATATGAAATAATTAACCATTGATTTTTTATAGCTTTTGACTTGTTTTGAATTTATAAAAATAGTAATAATTATAAAAAAATAAATACTTATCTATAAAATTAATATCATAGAAGATCTGGGTTTTAAAAATTGGGTTTTATATAGGTTTAAGTGTCATCAATAAGGTCTTTAGATCTGATTATGCATTAGACAATAGCACCCCACCTAGACAATAGTGACATGTTGATCTAGTGTCCTCAAAATGGTGCTAATTTGTAATTATATTCCTATTTTTTAGAGCACTTGTGCTTCTGTTTCTAAGTTCTATTCCTGCACACATGAAATCTAGAAGTTTGTATTGCACCTAGAATATTTGATTAAATGTGTAAACCTTAATGCTCATTGAAAGTATTACATGAGATAAAAATGTGTTTATTAGTAGGATAGGCTAGACATCCTCAACACCCTACTTTAAATAGAGTTACCTACATACCAATACTTTGAGGAGGGATCAAGATTGATGTAGTTCTCCCAATTAGTGCTTAGTGCAAGTGCAAGTGAATGCTAGAATGAGAGTGGTATTGAATGCCTTGAGTGTGTTTGAGATTGAAATTATTTCAACTCTTGGATTAGGTTAGTTTTATATGGTAGTATGAAAAACAAGGGTATAATAAGGATCAAATACCTTAATTTTGGTCAACATGTTTCTTTTTTGGATTGGCTTTTACATCTATTTTCCATATAGTGGATAGAGTTCTAATAATATTAAATTTATAGTGATTCATATCTTTTTTGGATAATAAAATGTTCTTAAGATAACCTTAGGATGGGTATACATTTAAAAATATATCTATTTAAAATATTGTTGACAAGGGACACTAGCACCATATGGCTCTAGTGTCCTAAATGTGATGTTAATGTCCATCTAGTAGGTTATTGGGAAAAATGAGTTAGAATCTAGGAATTAATTTTTAGGACTATGTTTAAACTAGATGGAGATGTCTATGATCTATATAATGGATGGAAAAGTGTGATATAGGCTCTAGAATAGGTCTAGGGATAAGCTAAGAATAAGATATCTTAGAAACACTCTTATCATCCAAATAACACTTTTAAGTGATTATGTTTCCCCCGCTCCATTTATGATAGAAATACATCAAAGCAAAATCACTAGTATAAAGAAAAAAGAAGCGTACTTAGACTTACCTAGGAAGTTAAGACTGTGTAGTTGAGTCTGAGTATGTGGATTTAGGTCTATGTATGTGAAACATGATCCAAAGCAAATACCTACAATGAAACATGCAAAAATCAGTCCTTACTTAAGAGATTATCAAAAGTAAAAGACTATGATGAATAAATTAACTAAGTAAATTTTAGTAAAGAGATAGGAAAGAGGAAAGGAATGAGTATACCTCATTGGGTATGTGAACCAATATATGAACCTAGTGACAAATTGTGTGGGAAAGTGTATATAGTGATTAAATCATTGAATATCTTAGACTAAACTAATAGATTTCTCAATCCTCATATGTGGGTGGCATAAGAACTAAATTTTATTTTGAATCCATCATTGCCCTCCCATTATCAATGGATCATGATCTATGAATAGCTTGGATGGGATTATATGTGTCTCTAACCCTCTCATGTGAGTGGACTAAAAACTCAAATAAGCTATGACTCTATCATTTCCCACCCATGTGTAGTAGACACATATGAAACTAAACTTATCAAAGCGTTAAAAGTATATATCTATGTATATATAACTATGTATGTTAACTCTACAACCACTCAAGTAAATTAGGTGGCTCTAGGCCACTCAAGAATGCAAACCACTACAAATGTTGTAAGGCATTAAATTGGTGATAACCTAAAATGTGATAGCAAGTGTATACAAAATAGATAATGACATTGAATTTTCAACTCCATTTGATCAACCTGTGTAATGATCATATAATTATGTGACTCTCACATGCCCCCAATCTTGTATCTAAGTATATTGATTCTAAACTATGTATTTAATAACTGTATCTATGTATCTGAACTAAATGTGGGAGTGATCATGCCACACATGATGCCCTCAAATATGATCAACTAGTAGGAATTTTAGCTAAAATAAGTATACTTGAGTAAAATTTGAACATAAATATCAAACCCATGATTGTATATGTACAAATATATATTGTACCTAGTGTATTATTATATATAATTTGGAATACCCTAAAGTTGGAGCCACTAAATAGTAGCTCCATGTAGTAGACATAAACACCTTATAGCACTAGTGTCTTATTTTGGGAGTACTAATGTCAGTCTAGTCTAAAATCTAGGCAATCTAAACTACTTTCTGAGTCCATATTTTTTCTTGTGTCTGGTTTCTAAAACTGAGCCTTGTGTGGTAAAAATTATCTATAAATATCAATGTAGGATCCTAATCTCTATGACAAATCCTATGAATGCCCCCTATTTTGAGGGTGGCTATGTTTTGATGCCTAAATGTGTATCATATATTCCTAGAGTGTTTAAGAACACTTCTCATTTTAAAATTCCTAATAACTCAATGCATGAGTTGCAAGTTATGATAATCTTGTTATCTTTGATGGAATGGATGAAAAGCAAATGGATTGTTTCAAAATATATATAATGTTTGGTGGTTGGGATCCACCATGGATAGATAGCAAATCTATGCAAAATATTAAGTATTAATGCTAAGAATAATGAATTATGATCAATAACTAATCTAATGAATAATCTAAGATGGATATTTACAATTAAAATTAAACTATAGTGAATTAGTTTAAAAGGAGAAAAAGGAAGGGTAGGGTAGAAAATAGATATTGTTGATCTTCATTCTAAATATAATGACAAAGCTAAAATATCTTCCAAACATGTATTTAACTAATGCATAACATGAAATAGCATAAGCTCAAATCCTATTACACATCAAATAAGCTTCTAATGAAGGTGTACATAATGCAAATAAGAACCAAGTTCAAATTAAATATTTAACCTATAGACAAACAACATTGGCCCAAGTACAAGAGGAGTAAGAAAATGAAATGAACCTAAGGACTTTCAATAAACCTAACATTGGCACAAGTTAATAACTCTATAATTAAAGGTACACACCAATAATTCATGAGAACCATTCAAATCTGGAAGTTAGAAAAAATAAGTGAGAGAGAAGAAACGATAACAATGAACATAAGAAAATACTACACAATATTTGTAAAATTATTTGATTATATTAATTTCTCAAAGTTTACAATTTTTTGGCTCAAAAACTTACCCCCCCAACTTTACAAATTATAATTACTCCTTTTATATAATGTAAGGAATTATGTTGATCAGTCATATCTAATTAGAAAAGTATAGGTGTATGGGTATTTGTCCTTTCTACAAAAGTTCTAGAATATATTAAATTTTCCCAAGTAGACTGACCTAGAGACAATGCGCTTACAAGTTGCACATGCCTTTACAAAATTAATATTCTATTTTTCAAAATATTACAAATCTCCTAAAAATAATATCCTTAACTAACTTTGCCTTGGGATCCTTGTGTTGATGAAGTCCCTTATTTCCATTATATTAGCTTTACTACCTTCTAAAGTTACTCATCCATAAGCTTCAAATTAAACACCAGTTCTAAGAAAAGCTCATCTTCCTAATCAACTAGGTCTCAAAGGTCCCTATCATTTATTTCTAAGGCCTCCTTAATGCTATTTGCCTCAAAAATATTTTATTTTGGTATTAGGATCATATCCATGACCTTGTTGTTATCTTTTCCAAATTGCTTTACCTTTTGTTGCATACTTCTTACATGACCAAGGTGGTCCTGTGCTTGAATTCATCATCTATTAATAAGGCCCATGGGGCTGACTATTGTTGGTTTATCAATCAAATTCCCAAGAAATTGTTTTATCCTATCTAGTATCTCCTTGTCATCTCCAAGGATTATTTCCAATCTCTTAGACCCTTGATCTTGTCTACAATCAATCCCATGGATATGTTCAAGTAAACTAAGTTGATGGTCTTGAAACTAGGGATTTGATCCTATATAAAGGTGTTGATCAATTCCTTTATTTTCTCCTTTGAATTTTACCATTGGGTAACTAAGTGTTTTACTACTGCATACTATTGGATTAATACATTTTGTCTAAACCTTTTTTTTTAAGGAGTCAAACATATAGTAAAAATATGCTTCAAATATATTAATCATGGCATCAAGAATTGATAATATAGCTTATTTGTCTAAATTTTCCTTCTAGTACTGAAGATTATCCCTTTGTTGGTCTAAGCCTTTAATGGCAAGGTACAACTGAGATGATTGTGATTGAAAAAATTTAAGCACATATTCCTCAAAGATGGGGTTTTCACTTGGTCTCTACCCTTCAACATGAGTCAAGCCAAAGAATGGTTCCACCCCAACCATGGATTTCTTCTTAGTGGCTCTTTGAAATCTAATTATTATTGGGTCAAACCTAATGCCAGCAGATGATTGTGTCACTTGAGGAGTAGGGTTTTCAATATATGTATCACTTGGCTCTCTTAGATCCATCATTATTTATTCTTATTCCTTTTACAAAGCAACAATCCATGGATTAAGCTCATCATGCAAAGTTATATTGATAGACTTTGATATTTCCCAAGGATGGTGTAGAGTAGAAACTTTCTATAATGTTCCATATAAAAACCATTCAAGAATGGATGGACCTTGGATTAGGTTTTATTCACTTAAAAGGTTGACCTTACTCAAAGGCTAAGTGAAGGTCAACTTGGGATTCTTGCCTCCTACTAGAATAAAAGATAGCTTAGCTTTTCTCTTTAGGGTACATCTTAGAACTAAGTCCAAGGATAATTACTTCCCTATTTATTTATCTATCTCTTTAGTTTGATCTTCTTATTGATCAAATTCATAGGGATTTATTAGTTTATTTAGAGCATCATCCATTATCTCCTTCGGCTTGAATGTTAATATGTTGATTACTTTAATCTATGATTCTGGCTCTATTACTTAGGTTGAGGAAGATGCAATCTCCTCAAGTCTCATCTCCTTTGTTTATGGTCATGTTAGAGGAGGTATATAAGATGGATCTCTTAGAAAATTATATTTTCTTGGACCTAGATTACATATATCATCACTTGGATTTTGTTCCCTTAGAAGTCTAGCTTCTAGATTGACATTGTGCTTCTTCAATCTTACCAAGACTTTGATAAATGAATAAGATTTGGTGTATATTAGGTCATAAGGTCTAGGTTGGTGCTCATAAATCATATTTATTCCCTTTGTGTTCAAGTGCCCCATAACTCTTCTATGGGGATCCTATTGGCTTTGTTCATCATGTTATAATCTAAAAGAGGCCATGTGTTTATAGGTAGCCTCAATATTATCCTATTGATGAAACACAGTCCTACCAATGGTCATGGGGAATGTATGGAACATTCCTTCACTCTTGGTCCTAAAAATACCATCTATGCCATTACATATTTGGTATTTTAATTCATGTTCAACTAGTTTATTATGCACATGAACCAATAGCCTAAGTGGGGTACATTGTGTTCCTTCAATCTTGATTATGGTGAAGTCAAGATATAGCCATATCTCACCTATGGATTAAACATATTTCTTGATTATAGGACTGACCTTCATCATTAGGTTTATTGTAGTGGCCTCAACTAAGGTTGGGTAAACAAAATCAAAGATGAATTGAATATGGTCTCTGCATTTGAAAATATGTAACTTGGAGTAAAATTGGGAGACTATTTTTGTCCCATCAGGTAACCATTCTCTAAGGCCTATGATTTTGGTGGTGGTGAGTAAAACATACAAGTATGACATAATGTGAAATTAGCCCCTAGTCCATTTATTGATTTTGTAAATTTGTATACAAAAGCAGGTGATAATAACTTCACCCAGGGTAGGAGTGAACTCCCTTTCAACCATAAAATATATCAAGGGCACCCAAATTGAATCCACATAGGTGGTAGTTATATTTCCACACAACTTATTCATCAAGGTCATAATCATTTTGATCCCAGGTCTAAATCAACTAATTGTGTTGTCATTAAAATTTGAGAATACTTGATTCCCAAAATACAACCATGGGGTAAGGATGACCTCTAGGTAGTTTTCCTTAGCCCAATTATTTATGTTGGTCATGTCTATTTAGGGTTTAGGCAGTTTATAATAATTATCAAAAGCTATGGTTGAGACTTAAGCTATACTTTTACAAGTGTGTTAATCTTTAATAATATGAGATAGAATGTCAATACAATGTAGTACCTTATGCTTGGCCATTGAAAATTTTAGGATTGTAATATGAATAGCCACTACATAATAATATTTCCTTTTCATAGATAATTTCTTCTCCTCTTCCTTTATGATGATCGATTACTCTTTGATGGTCCAGAATAGCTAGGACTAGTTGTTGTCTCCCATGTTTAAGGCAGTGGCATCAAATTATATATCTTTGAAGACTCTCCCTTTAGTATCTAAAGTAAAATATAGCTCTATATTTTCCCTTAAAGTGAATTTCTGGGTTACCATGGTCTGAGATAGATCAAATTTCTAACTGGTGGACTGTTCATCAGCTTTGGAATTAAATTGTGCATGTTTTGATGACAATTCACTTTTTTGGGCTCAATTTTGGATTAATACAAGGTTTAATTATGCATTTTATAAATTCTAGGGATTTTTTTCCATTCTTATTTGAATTTTAATGGCAATGGCTATTTGCACATAAGTGAGCTTTATGCCTTATATTTTGTCTACATCCTTATATTTATACCTTTGCCCTATTTAAGCTAAGAAGATCTTCAAAATTTGTTTTTTATGTCCATGTGGAATGAAAATGGCATATATGTGTCATTTTCATGTAAAAAATGCTCACTAATGTTTAAAAGTTGACTATTGCCTTTTGAAAAATCTAATTTTATTTTGCACCATCGAATCTCCTTGTATCGATCAATGTTGGTCATTGATCTTGATCCCTTTAGTTGAACATCATTCGTGACTATATGTATTTGTATTTAAGGTTATACCACTTGGTAGTCCCTTGTTAGTCATGTAAACTCACAGACATTCATCATGTGTCCATCTCTAGTTTGATTTTAGGGTCTTTGACTTTCAAATGTTGATTATACATCACTGGATTTGGTAGGTAAAAATCAATATAGACCATTGATATTAGAAGATGCACAAGCTTTAATCTATACTATACACTAAAGTTGTATCACTTGGTAGTCCCATGGGCCTTTTAAGCTCTGCACTCTATCAATCTTTCTAGTTAACTTATTCTTACCACATGGAAGTATCACATTAATTGGGATCTTCATTGAAAAGTATACCCTCATCCTACACCATATGATCATCATCATCATCATCATCCAAATGAACATGGGACCTTCATTTACAATCTATGGGATGGACCACCACTGGTTGTTCATTGTCCTTTTGTCATGACTATGACACTTGTCACTTCCTCACCATCTCTGAGACATCATTGAAAGTTTGACTGGCTACACTCTATTTGATCATATCTATCTAAGAAAATGTTGATCATTGATCTTGCAAACATGCACAATGTTTAAGGGCCAAAACACATAAAGAACTTAGGTTAAAGAATTTAAACTATGGTTTTATTTCATGTAAGAAAACATGAAATAAACCTTATGCTATAATGTTTAATCTAATCTTAGAACATAATAAAAGGGGGATCCCATGACTAATAATAAAAATAATTAACATACATTATTTAATGTAAGGATATATCATATTAATAAATACACCAAAACTTTAGGGTAAAAGATCTAAGCTATGTTTTTTAACAATATGACCCATTCAATCAAAGTCATGGCATAAGCTTTTATCCTAAGGTTTTATTATATTAATAAATATAATTGAAACCTTAGGGTAAAGTCTTAACCTAGGTATATATAATAAAAAGGGACCCTTTTAGTCTTAATATTGATCTTGTGTTATTGTATATTGGCCATCCAAGTAAACGTGGATTGTTGATCTCGATCCGGTGTTGGATCTATATGGAACTTAGGATAAAATATTAATACTAAGGTCATGTTTATGTTAATAAACATGAATGATACTTTAGGACTAATATTTTAGTCTAAGTTATAATAAATGGACCATGCATTATTTAAACTAAGCTTAGGAACATAATAAAGGACCCTACAATGACAAAGTTAGGCCATGCTAAGGTAAAGGGAACAAGGGACCTAAAACATAAATGGGACCAAGTATATAATTTTTAGACCAAGGTTTAGTCATGTTGAAATGCATGACTAAGCCTTAGAATAAAAAATTGAACTAATTTTATGGCATTTTTAAAGTGTTCTTGTGTGAATTGTTCTTGCTAATTTTGAATTTCATCCAAAATAACCTATGTTACGGTTTCTTGAATGAGGGTTTTAAGAAGATTTAAACATGGATTTAATTTGAATTTCTATAGACCAAAGGTTATTAAAATTCCAAGTTGAGATTAAAATATAAAATCTAGGCATAGTTCATTTAAGGAGGGTTCCATTACACTTACAGCTTGAAACTTGAAGAGCAAACATTAGCAAACTTAGACAAGGTCAAACTAAAGCCATGAACAAATAATCCAACCAGGTCAAGGTGTGGATGATCCTCAAATAAAAATAATGTGATGTGTTAATGATACTCAGATTAAGTGAATTTTAAATTTAAGGTACAAATCTACATAAATTATCACAAGGGTCACCATTTTTAGAAATGTGGGTATGTTGACCTTAACAAATGGAAAATTTTGGGGGAAACATAACAATATGTTAGAATTCAGAGACTCTAGTTTAAAAAAATAACTAGATTACTTATTCCACTTGATTAGTGCCATTATCAAGATTAGTTCATGCTAAAATCAAGTTTTTTACCTGCACAATTAGGATCAAAAATCAAAACCTAGCCATGTTGTGTGTGTGTTTTGATTCCATTTACTATTTTCCATGCTATTTAGGGAACAACTTCCAAATTTCATGATTTTAACTATTAATATTGACTTACATCATGTTTGGATATCCATTAAGAACCATGCTTTATCTTTGGGAAGGCTTGGGCTTACTCTACTATCGGCTAGGCATTCATAGCCTCGACAAAGATACCTTTGGCTCCACTCATGGCCTTACTCCACTACCATCTATGCATTCATATCCCCAATGGAGATTACAAAAATCACCTTTACTTAGAAAAGTTTTGATTTTACAATAAGCTCTTAATTTTTGTATTTTATTGATCATTTTAGCTTTCTATAAAAGGTTGGGAACTAGGTTAGCTAGGTTTAGGGATTTGGTCAAATATTTTATCTTCAAACAATCACCAATGATTACAACCTATGTCCCTAGTAAAGATGTTTGTTAAGTGCAAGAATAACTATGTATTAATAATTTAAACCTTCATTCTACATGGGCAATGCTCCTTAAATCTAAGTTTAGATCAAAATAATGTATAAGATTTTATGGAATAGTTAACCTACCTACTATTCCTCTGTAGTTTCTCCAAACTATAACATACAAATTGCATTTCAAATCCATGGTTAACACTTGATTAAGGTTCATACCCACATTCTTGAATTTGTGGAGTTCCTAAGTAATTAGGTGAAGCTTGAGATGAGGGTTGTCCAAAGGACTTATTCAAAAGTAAGGGACAAAGTAAGAGAAAATAAATATATATAAATAGGCACTATATACAAATAAGGGATACGAAAGAAAAAATCAAGATATAAATAACAATAAGAAACTAAATTAATCCCTATACTAACTCCAAAAAATACATACATGTAGGATCAAATGGAAAGTTATTTATCCTACCATATAATATTGAGGAATGATTATTTCCATTTAGTAGTCCCTTCTTATGGATAAGAACACTTGTATTCTTGCATCTTCTAGGTGATGTAACTTAGCCTGGTATCAACATTCTCAGATGTATGGATCCAAAGTATGAATCTAAGACCCAATCATCTTCTTCCTAAATATAATTATCCTGAATTAGGAGTGTTAATTCTCCTTTATTTATATATAGATAGTGACTTATATCATCTTCATTCAATGATGGTATATCAACTAACATTATTGTCCTAATATCTTCATTAAATTTAGCTTGAGGTGGGGATAGATTTCCAATCTTTGTTCCAAAGATTTTCAAGTCATATTGAAAGGATATTTCATCTTGATCAGTTGAAAGAGCATGAAATTTATCTACAAACTTACCATTTAAATCAAATTGATCACAGACTTCCACCCTTTTGAAGGTGTCATATGAAAATTCTTGATCCATTTTACTTATTTCGTCCTCATCCTCTATGTAAAATATCATCTGAAATACCTAATAAATTCCCAAATCATCTTATTTTATGGTATCTAGAATAATATTTCTATCTTAAAATATCACAATTTCTTTCAAGAAATCCTAGTATAAAGTTTTCCACTAGTCTTCTTCATCAGGGGAAGACTGTATTTCAGCAATGACCTCATACAAATTACATTCATAACTATATTTCGAAGATAATTTAGCTTGTATTTGATCTTATTCATGGGACTCTCATATTTAACATCCATTTCATCTTCTATATCATATTTTGGTTCACTTTCTTCTTGAAATGGAAAATCAAAAGCTTACATGAAGGATTTAGAATTTCTTGCATAGCCAGATGTCTATGTTATATCCCTTTCACTTTGACATGATTATAAGACATTATAATGATAATATAGACCCATATTGGAAAGGTTAATTTATGTATGTCCTCAGATGATTTATTATTATTGTTATCATTAAATTTATTTATGGATCTATTAAACCTTTAAGAATCATATGTTAAAGCCTTCCCCAGTATTTCCCACTTAATTTTGTAATGTAAATAAATAAGTGATTAGTATTTAAATCATATTAAGTATGGACTCATCCTCATTCTTTGGTGCTTATGATTTATGAACTTGATTATCATTACTATTGGACACAAAAGCTCTCTATCCTTGTGGATGAAATCGCTTTGTATCATTTTTGAAGAACCCTAAATTTTAGCAAGGATAGGCATGACTTAAGTGTAATTAGTTATATACTGATGTCTAATTAAAGTTATATGCATTATGATTATCATTAGGATAGATATTTAATGTTAGGAAATTGGGGTTGATATTGGCAATACTATATGCAAGCTGAACTTGAGGTTGCATTTGATCATTGATTATTATAGACTCAACATAAGCCAATGCTAAAGTGTTTATGACATGAACAGACCTCTTGAGAAACATAGAAGTCATGGGATCCAAATCATCTTTGTAAATATCTAAGGATAAAGCCTCATTATGTCTATAAGGAGATATGGTTTTACTATACAAATTTTGGAACCTAGCATTGAAGGCCCTAATGATCTCACTAGCATCTCTCTTAACAGTGGTGAATTAATGATATAGAACACATGGACTAATGATTTCACCAAATTGATCAATAAATATTTTGTTAAAATAGTCCCAACTAACTATGTAATCCTCTTGAAGGTTGAGAAACCATTCATATGTAGCATCTTTGAAAGTAAATGGGAACAATCTACATACTAAATCTTCATGAGCAACATTTAGAAGTCTTAAAGTAGCTTAGAAACTTTTAACATGTTTTTAAACTATGATAACATCATTAGGATTGAAATAAGGCAAATACCTTTCAATATTTCTTATTAAGTCATGCACAATACCTATCACATTGATTGGAGAGCCACCTATCCAAGATATATCTTCAACACATGAGTACCCTGACTTTTTGAAGTTGGCTAATACCTTGAACATTTATGCTCACCTTGGTCTCACTTTTGGCAATTTTGGCTTATGACCTTGAAACTTGTTAAAAATATGATACATCAAACCAACATTTATAAAGTACAATGATTAATTTTTCAAATTGAACCAATTTTACATAAATACATGTAAAGTGTGACTATATTTAACTAAATAAGTTCAAATATGCATCTAGACTAATGAATGAGAGGGATATTTACACATCTAATATCTAATAAACACAAATGTATAAAGAACCAATCCATATTTATACAAAATTTCTACCACTAACCTTAAATGTCGGGAATACACAAAGCATGAACTACCTTTGTACGAATGCCCATGGATCTCTAAAAATATTGAGCTTTGTCTAAAGGAACCCATATACTAGTCTAAAATCATAGAGATCGATGATATCTACATAATTGAGAAACCAATCACTCAAATATGCAAAGAATATAACAATCTTTAATCAAAACACACTAGAATTTACAAAGATTCTATAAATTCACAAAAATATAACTAAAGACTCTCCTTCTAGCACCAGTGAAGCTCCACCTATTGATTCCTAAATGTGTATCAAAGGTGCCTAGAGTGTTTAAAAACACTTCTCATTTTACAATTCCTAAGAACTTAATTCATGAGTTACAAGTTATGATATTCATGTTATCTTTGATGGAATAGAGGCAAAGTAAATGGACTATTTCATAATTATTTATAATGTTTGGTGGTTGGGAGCCACAGTGGTTAAAATGTATATCTATGTAAAATATGTAGTATCTATGCTAAGAATAGTGAATTATGATTAAAAAAACTAATCTAAGGACTAATATAAGATGGATATTTACAATCACAATTAAACTAGAGTGAATTAGTTAAAAAAGAGCAAAAGGAAGGGTAGGGTAGAAAAAAGATATTATTGATCTTCATTCAAAATATTATGACAAAGTTAAAATATCATCTAGGCATTCACTTAACCAATGTATGATGTGAATTATAATAATCTCATATCATATTACACATCAATAAATATTATAAGGAAGGTGGAAATAATGCAAATAAGAACTAAGCTAAGGTAAACAACATTGGCCCAAATGCAAGAGGAGTAAGAAAATGAAATGAACCTAAGGATTTTCAGTCAACCTAGCATTGGCACAAGTTAACGAATATGAAATTAAAGGTGCACATCAAGAATTCATGATAACCATTCAAATCTAGAAGTTAAAACAAATAAGTGAGAGATAAGCCTTGATAATGATGAAGCCAAGAAAATACTAGACAATCTTTGTAGAATTCATTGCTTATATTACTTACTCCAAGTTCACAAATTTTTGGATCAAAACCTACCCCACCTTAAAAATGAAAATAATCCTTTTATATAATGTAAGGAAGTATTTTGGTCAGTTATATATAATTATAAAAGTACAAGTGTAAGTACAACTATCCTTTCTACAAAAGTTCTAGAATATATTAAACATTCCCTAGAGGCAATGTGCTTACAAGTTGAACATGCCTTTACAAAATAAATATTATATTTTTAAAAATATTATAAAGATCCTAAAAAAAGAATATCCTTAACTAATTTTGCCTTCGGATCCTTGTGTTGATGAAGTCCCTTGTTGTTGCTGTAGTAGCTTTACTACCTTTTGATGTTGTTCATCAATAAGCTTGAAATTAACCACTAGTTTTATGAAAATCTCATCTTCTTGATTAGCTAGGTCTCCATGGTCCCTATCATTTATTCCTAAGGCCTCATTAATTATTATTAATTCAACAATCCTTTCTTCTAATATTAGGATCATATTCATCACCTTGTTATTATCTGTCCCATATTTATCTTGGATTTTATTCATTACTTCCTACATGACCAAATTGGTCTTGTGCTTGAATTCTTCATATGTTATGATGCTCATGGGGTTGAGTGTTGTTGGTTTAGTAATCATGGTCTGAAGGAATTACTCTATCCTATCTATTATCTCCTTGTTATCTCTAAGGAGTCTTTCCAATCTCATAGAGAATGTACTCAAACCCTTTATCTTCTCTACAATCAATCCCATGTCTATATTCAAGTGAGCTAAGCTGATGGTCTTAAAACCATGGATTTGATCTTATATGAAGATGTTGACCAATTCCTTTATTTTATTCTTTGAATTTTTCCATTAGGTGACTAAGCCTTTTACTTCCAACAATGCATTTTGTCTAGACCTTAATGATTTTAAGGAGTCAAACATATCATAGAAATATACTTCAAAAATCTTAATCATGGTATTAGGAACTGACAATATAGATTGTTTCTCTAAATTTTCCTTCTATTGATGTAGATTCTCCCTCTACTAGTGCAAGCCTTTGATGGTAGGCTAAAATTGAGATGATTTTTCTTGAGCCAATTCAAACACATTTTCCTCAAAGATGGGGTTTTTGCTTGGTCTCTACCCTTCAATAAGAGTCAAGTCAATAAATGGTTCCACTTTTTGAAAAGTGAATTCTTCTCCCCCAACCATGGCTTTCTTCTTAGTGACTCTTTAATATCTAGATGTTGTTGGGTCAAACCTAACACCAACTGATGACTGTGTTACTTGAGGAGTAGGGGTTTCAATCTATGTTCCACTTGGCTCTCCTAAAGTCATCATCCTTTGTTATTATTCTTTTTGAAAAGCCACAATCCATGTCTTAAGCTCATCATTTTATATTGATAGACTTTTTTACTGCCCAAGGATGGTGTAGAGTAGGAACTTTATGTAATTTTCCATATAAAAACCATTCAAGAATGGATGGACCTTAGATTGAGTTGTCTTCACTAAAAAGGTTGACCTTACTCAAAGGATGAGTGAAGGTCAACTTGGGCTTCTTGCTTCCTACTAGAATCAAAGTTAGCTCAGCTTTTATATTTGGGGTACCCATTAAAAATAAGTCCAAGGATAAATCCTTCCCCTCTTCTTTCTCTGTCTCTTCAGTTTGAGCTTCTTCTTCATCAAATTTATAGGCCTTGTCTAGTATCTTCAGAGCATCCTCCACTATCTCCTCAGGGTCTAATGCTAATATGGCAATTCCTTCATTTTTTTATTCTAGTTATACTACTTGGGCTAAGGAAGATATAATCTCCTTAGGTCTCCTCTCATTTGTTTTTGTTCATGTTAGAGGAAGTCTAGAAGATGGATCTCCTAGAAAATGGTATTATCTTTGCCCTGGATTCCATATATCATCACTTGGGTTTTGTTCCCTTAGTATTATAGCTTTTGGATTGATGTTGTGATTCTACAATCTTTCCAAGACTTTGGTGAATGAATAAGCTTTGGTGTAGATTGGGTCAGAAGGTCCAAACTAGTATTCATAAGTCATATTGATTCCCTTTGCCTTCAAATTCACCATAACTCTTCCTTGGGGATCCCAATGACTTAGTTCATCATGTTGTAATCTAAAAGAGGCCCTATGTTTAGAGGTAGAACTCAATATTATCCCATTGCTGAAATATAGTCCTACCAATGGTCATGGGGAAGGTATGGAGCATTCCTTTCATCTTGGTCCTATAAAGACCATCTATGTCACTAGATATTTGGTATGCCACCTCTTGTTCAGCTAGTTTATTGTGCACATGAACTGGTAGCCTAAGTGAGGTACATTGTGATCCTTCAATCTTGATTATGGTACAATCAAGATATAGCCATATATCACCAATGGATTCAACATATTTCTTGATCAGAGGGCTGACCCTCATCATTAGGTTTCTTGTAACAACCTCAACTAAGTTTGGGTAAACATAATCAAAGATGAATTGAATATGGTCCCTATATTTGAAAATAAGCAATTTAAAGTAAAATTGGGAGAGTTTTTGTATCCCATTAGGCAACCATTATCTAAGGCCTATGATTATTGTGGTGGTGAGTAAGGCATCTAACAAGTATGAAATCATGTGAAATTAGCCACTAGTCTTTTTTTATTATGGAAATATATCTGCATAAGTAGGTGATAATAACTTCACCTAGGGGAGGATTAAGATATTTTTCAACTATAAAAGATATCAATGGCACCTAGATTGAATCCACATAGGTGGTAGTCATATTTCCACATAGCCTATCCATCAAGGTCATAATCATCTTGATCCTAGGTCTAAATTGGCTAATTGGGATGTTTCCATTGAAGTCTGAGAATACTTGATTCCAAGAATATAACCACAAGGTAAGGATGGTCTTTAGGTCATTTTTATTATCCTAATTATTTATGGTGGTCATGTCTATTTTGGTCTTAGGTAGCTTATAATAATTCTCAAAATCTATGGCCAAGACATAAGCTATAATTTTATGAGTGTGTTCATTGACTAACATAGCTTTATCAATCTTCCCATCTTTAAAAATAGGAGATAGAATGTTAATACAATGTAGTACATTACGTTGTTAGCATATTATTGTATATACCTTAGGTTATTTAGTAAGGTAATTTATGCTGGTTAGTTGCCTTAACCACTTTGGTTAAGAGGTTAGTTGTTTGTTCGGTCTTTGTTATTTCATGCAAGCTGACGTAGGTTAGTTTTCTTATACATGTCTCATGCTTCATGGGTATTTCATTTGTTTTCCTATTTAATAGGCCTTCATGCTTGGTTGAATAAGTTGAATATATGTGCTCTGCTATTTTCAATCTCATTTTCTCTCTATGTTTTGTTTAATCTAATATGGCATCAGAGCCTATGGATTGTAGAACCTGAGTGGAGGTTTGTGGAAGCTAGAGAGAGGTTGGTGTCTTGCCAGGGAGGAGCTTTAGGCACCTAGTGGAGAGTCAAGGAGAGAGAAAGCATCATAGAATTTGGAAAACTCAACCAGAAGGTTTGAAAATTGCTAAGAAGCATCAGAAGGCTAAATAAGACCAAAAGGAATTGAAAACAAGCTGTTTTAGAAGCTCAGAAGCCTCTATTGAATTTATCTGTGTTGGGCACCGTATGGATTTGGAAAAATTAGAAAAATTCATTTCATCCTTTTCAGTGAAACAAAAGTCTAAATCATGAATTAAATCAAAACTAAGACACTGGTGAAAATGGTTTGCAATTTGGTTGAGAAACGGGCTCAGAATCTTCACCTGAAGTTTCAGAGGTAGGCCAATTTTTTGATTGGCTGAATTTTTTTTATAAAATTTTTAGCCTAAAGTTTTAATATTTCAATTAGTTTAATTTTTTAAATTGAAATAAATCAAAACTTTAGCCAATAAGGGGTATTGGGGACCTACCGCTGACTAATAATCACGGAAGCGTCCGAAAAGCTAAAAATTTTATCATTTTTTGGGTTTTTTATCTGGATGTCAACGGAGAAAGAATTTTTTAAATTGGAATTGTAGTTTTCCTGATTTAATTGTTTTAGTGGTAGAATTTTTGTGATCTTGCAAATGGTATTGAGTTTGTTACTGAAAATGGATAGGGTTGTTCAGTGTCAATATAAAATTAGTGTGTAGAAGGAATTTTGAAAATAAAGGTCATTATAGTTTTTCTAATTTTATCATTTTTGTGAAAAACTAGGTAAAATGGCTAGTATTAAACACCTATTACTACTAGATTCTCAGAAATTGACTGGCAAGAACTTTAGTTTATGGAGTCACAAGGTTTTGACAATATGTGAATATCTGAATATTGATCAAATAGTGCTTGGTAAAGAGCAAAGGCCTGCTACTACTACCAATGACTATGATAAATGTCATTGTGAGGCTCTCATGTTAAAATGATTAGTAGCAGATAATCTAATCTCAGAGGTCAGAAATGCGAATATAGCATCAGATTTATGGAAAATTTATCTTCAAAATATCAGGCTTCTAAAGCTGGTAGAGTGTTGTATTTGAAGAATTTGTTGTTTTCCATTAAGATGCAGGAAGGTGGCTCCATTTTTGAGTTTTTATTGCAGATCAAGGACATCAGTGACTAGTTGAAAGCAGTGCAAAAACCTGTTGATGAGCAAGATTTGATTTCTCTTGTTATGCAAAATCTTCCACCATCATTTGAGTCATTTGTGGAGTCCTTACACATGATTGCTGAGATGAAAACTTTGGATTTTGAAACATTATCTACATTGCTATTTCAAAAGGAGAGATGACAGGAGCAAGCAGTGTTGTCTACATCCACTTCCACAGAGAGTGCATTCTTTATCAAGGAAAAGGGTAAGTAGTCTAGTAAAAATAGCTCTCCAACAGAATCTTCACAAGTAAGTGGTAATAAGAGATCTAAATGGTAATGTTTTTACTATAAGAAACTTGGTCACCTTAAGAAAGATTGTAAGAAAAGACAACATGATATGGCTAACCCCAGAAAGAAAGCTCATCATGTGAATGTAGATGAAGGTGAAGGTGAGGAATAACAAGATTTTGCTTTCATGGCTTCCAGTGGTAATTCTATGATGGATTGAGCTTGTTAATTTGATTTAGGGGCATCTTTCCATTATACATGCCATAAGGACTGGTATGTGGATTTTGTTGAAGATAATAGTAGTAATGAATCTGTATCTTTAGGAGATGGTACAACATATTTTGTGAAAGGATTTGGTAATGTTCATATAATTTTTGATGGTATAATAAATTATACATTCAAGAATGTTAGGTATGTACCAAATATGAACAAACATCTTCTTTCAATCAGTGAGATCACCTCAAAATCTAATTTTGTTGTAAAATTTCAAGAACAACAATGTTTAGTCACCACTAAAGATAACAAGATTATTGCTATTGGGATCAGTGAGAAAGGCTTGTATAAGCTTGCAGATCCAATCAAAGTAAAGGAAAGTGCACTTGGAGTGGTTGATATCACAAGTACACTATGGCATGAAAGGTATGGGTATTTGAATTTTTAGTATTTGACTACATTGAGTAAGACTAAGATAGTTAAGGGGATTCCTTCTATTTGGCATAGTCATCATGTATGTACTGGATGTCAGTTAGGGAAGCAAGTTAGACATTTATTTGATGTTGGTAAAGCTTCGAGAGCAAAGGGAGTATTGGATTTGGTACATGCAGATTTCTATGGTCTAATGTAGACACCTACCCCTTCTGGTGCCCATTATTTCCTATTACTGGTTGATGATTTCTCTAGGAAAAAGTGGGTATACTTTCTAGTGAAGAAATCTGATTGTTTTTCTAACTTTCTTACTTGGAAAGCTATGGTTGAAAAATAGGCAAGACAGCCAGTGAAATCTCTTAGAATGGATAATGGGGGTGAGTTCATCTCAAAATAGTTCAAGGAGTTTTGTGCCACTGAAGGCATACACAAACAATACACTACACCTTGCACTCTAAAGCAAAATGGAGTTGTGAAAAGGCATAATAGGATGGTGATGGACATGGCTCGCTATATGGTCCAAAGTTGAAATGTCCCATACATGTATTGGGTAGAAGCAGTGAATACAACAATATACATCCTCAACAGAAGTCCTACAAAAGCTTTGGAGAATATGACTCCAGAGGAGGCTTGGTCAGGTTGAACTCTAGATGTAAGTGATTTCAAATTTTTTGGTTGTGTAGCTTTTGCAATTATTCCTAGTCAAAAGAGGAAAAATTTGGATTCAAAAAGCAAAACATACATGTTTGTTGGATATAATGATCAGTCAAAGGCCTACATATTACTTGATGTTTCTACTAACAAAGTTGTGGTAAATAGAGATGTCATAGTAAATGAACAAATGCCATACTTCATAGCAACTAGTCAAGTATCAGATATTGAGTCATTGTTATCTAATGATTCAATTATTAGTTATAATGTGAAAATTGAGCAGGATTCTTGTTCATTAGTGGAATCACATTCTAGGGAGGGAATTGATACAGGTCATTGTGCAGTTCCAACAAAAGAACCAAAGAAGCCAAAGTGGTATACTACCATAATTGAAGCACTAAAAGAAGGAGACTTGCCACAAGGTGTGGAAGGTAGAAGACTGAGATCGGGAAAGCATTTTGGTAATAAAGGTGAGCATGTCAATCTTGCTCTAACAACTGATGTTTAACAAGTATTTGAGCCTAATTCTTTTTTAGAGGCCAAAGGGAAGTCTGAGTGGGAATCAGCTATGCAATTGGAATATGATTCCTTGATGAAAAATAAGACTTGGAAGTTGATCAAACTACCACTCGAAAAGAAATCCATTGGTTGTAAGTGGATTTATAAGGTAAAATACAAAGCAGATGGTTCCTTGGACAAACATAAAGCTAGATTTGTTACAAAAGGTTATGCACAAGAGGAAGGGGTTGATTATGAGGAGACTTTTGCTCCAACCACCAAGACGGTAACTTTTCATTTGATTATTGCTATTACTGCTTAGTTTGGATGGTAGGTGTACCAAATGGATGTAAAGAGTGCTTTCTTAAATGGAGATCTGGAGGCAGAAGTCTACATGGTTTAGCCACATGGTTTTTAGGTTCCTGGTAATGAACATCGTGTTTGCAAGTTGATCAAGTCCTTATATGGACTTAAGTAGGCTTCTCGAGCTTGGTATACAAAAATAGACTCATATCTTAGGGAGTCAGGTTTCAAAAGGTGTAACTCAGAACCAACTCTCTATGTAATGGTGTTTGGTGATGATATCTTGATTCTCATTATATATGTTGATGATATAGCCATCACTGGGAGTAGTACTAGTCTCATTCAGCAAATGAAAGTTGATTTTTGTTGTACTTTTGACATGATAGACTTAGGACTACTAAAATACTATTTAGGTGTTGAGTTTTGGCAAAGTGGTAATACTATATTCATGTCATAGAATAAGTATGTTAATTCATTCCTAAAAAGGTTCAGAATGATGGATTGTAATCCAACTCACACACCTATGGAAGTAGGAGTTAAAATTTCAATAGACACTGATTCACCTCTAGTCAATGAAATAGTGTATTGGTAGCTAGTGGGTAGTCTCATTTACCTCACTACCACCAGACTAGATATTTGTTTTGTAGTGAGTTTTCTATCTCGCTTCATGTATAAACCATAGGAAGTCCATTGGTTAGCTGTAAAATGAGTATTAAGATATGTCAAAGGTACTCTTGACTTTGACATATTATATAAGAAGTTTGTAGATTTTAAACTTTCAAGATATTTTGATTATGATTGGGCAGGTTTAGTTGATTCAAGAAAATCTACAATAGGGTATGTTTTCAATTTTGGTTTAGGATTTTTCTCATGGTAGAGCAAACTACAAACTATAGTGACATTATCTTCAATAGAAGCAGAGTATAAAGCTGTGGTTAGTGTAGGTTGTGAAACCATGTGGATAAAGAAAATTTTAGAGGATCTTCAGTTTGAGTCATCAAAACCTACTCCAATTTTTTGTGACAACCAAAGTGTTTTGAAGATGGTGAAGAATCGAGTATTTCATGCCAGGACCAAAAACATTGAGGTTCACCATCATTACATCTGATAGTTGGTTACAAATGAAGACATTAATCTCTTCTACTACCCCACTACAGAGTAGCCAACTGATATAATGACCAAACCACTTGGTATAGACAAGTTCATAAAATTCAGCGATAAACTTGGTCTTGTTTCTGGTTTAGTCATTAAGGGAGGGTGTTAGCATATTATTGTTTTTACCATAGGTTATTTACTAAGGTAATTTATGTTGGTTAGTTTCCTTAACCACTTTGGTTAATAGGTTAGTTTTTTGTTTGGTCTTTGTTATTTCATGCAAGCCGACGTAGGTTAGTTTTCTTATACCCATCTCATGCTTCACGGGTATTTCATTTGTTTGCCTATTTAATAGGCCTTCATGCTTGGTTGAATAAGTTGAATATATGTGCTCTACTATTCTCAATCTCATTTTCTCTCTATGTTTTGTTTAATCTAATATACACTTGGTTATTAAAAAGTGTAGGCTTGTCATCTGAATAGAAATTATGTCATAATATCTCCTTTCCATAGATAGGTTCTTCTCTTCTTCCTTTGTGATGATCGGTTGCTCTTTGATGGTCTAGAATAGCTTGGATGAGTTATTGTCTCCCATGTTTAAGGTGGTGGCATCACATTATATATCCTTGAAGACTCCCCCCTTGGTATTCAAATTCAAATAGAGCTCTATATTTTCCATTGAAGTGAATTTTTGGGCTGCCATGGTTTGAAATAGATCAAATTTTGCATTGGTGGACTACTCTTTAACTCTGGATTTAAATTATGTTTGTTTCAATGACAATTCACTTTCTTAGGATTAATTTGTGATCAATACAGGGTCAAATTAGAAATTATATAAATACTAGGTATTTTATATAGGTCTTATTTGAGCTTTAATGATGATGGCTATTTGTAATTAAGTGAGCTTTGTGCCTTATATTTCATTCAAATCCTTGTATTTATACCTTTGCCCTTTTTGAGCCCATAAGATCTTCAAATTTGTCATTTTATGTCTATATGTCATGAACTTGGAATCTATGTGGAATTTTCATGGCAAACTTGCACATTAATGTTTAAAAAATGACCATTGCCTTTCAAAAAATTTGCTTTTATTTTTCACTATCAGATTTCCTTGCGTGGATCAATACTAGACATTGATCTTGATCCCTTGAGTTTAATGTCATTGGTCACTATATGTATTTGGATCTAAGGTTTTACCACTTGGTATTACTATGTGCCTTCTAGGATCTACACCTTATCATTTTTTTTAGTTCACATGCTTTCACCATGTGGCCATATTTGGTTTGCTTGAAGGGTCTTTGAATTTTCAACATTAATTTTGCACCATTGGATATGATGGGTATGAATCAATGAAGACCATTGATATTTGGAAGATGCACAAGCTTTAATCTATAGGTCTTGTAAGATCTATACTCTATCAATCTTACTAGTTAACATATTCTTTCTATGTGGTAGTCTCACATTAACTAGGTACTTCATTAAAAAGTATACCCTCATCCCACACCATCTGATCATCATCATTCAAGTAAACATGGGCTATTTTATTATAATCTATGGGATGGACCACCATTGGCTATTCATTGTCCTTTGGCCATGACTATGACAATTGTCACTTAATCACCATATTGGTGGAGTCATTGAGACTTTGATTGGCTATGATTTGTTTGATCATATATGTCTAAGTAAATGTAGATCATTAATCTTTCAAAGATGCATAATGTTTAAGGGTTGAGACACATAAAAAACTTATGTTAAATATTTTAGATTATAGTTTTATTTTTGTTAAAAACATGAAATAAACTTTGGGCTATAATGCTTAATCTAAGCTCAAAACATAATAAAAGGGGGACTCTATGACTAAGAATAAAAGGACTCAACAAAATGTTTTTAACCTAAGTTTTTATTGTATTAATAAATACACTAAAAATTTAGGGTAAAAGTTCTAAGATAAATTTTTTAATAATATGACCCTTCAAATAAAAGTCATGGCATAATGTTTTATACTAAGGTTTTATTGTACTAATAAATACAATTGAAACTTAGGGTAAAGTCCTAGGCTAGATCTATATAATAAAAGGGACCTTTTTAGTCTTAATATTGATCTCACATCCTTAGATCTTGGCCATTTGAGTTTATTTGGATCATCAATCTCAATCCATGGGGTCAAATGAGACTAGTCCCATGGATTAGAATCTTGAATTTATCAAGCCCATCTTACACCATCCAATTATGTTCACCTGAGTAAATGTAGGTCATTGATCATGAAAACAAGCACAATATTTAATTTATGACTTAGAGGTATATGGAACTTAGGATAAAATCTTAAGACTAAGGTCTTGTTTATGTTAATAAACATGAATGAGTCTTTAGGACTAAGCTTTGAGTCTATGTTATAAAAAAGGACCATGCATTATTTTGACTAAGCTTAGGAACATAATAAAATGACCCTAAAATGATAAAGTTAGATCATGTTAAGGTAAAGGGAAAAAATAACTTGGAACATAAAGAGTACCAAGCATATAATTTTTAGACTAAGGTTTTGTTGTGTTGAAAAACATGACTAAACCTTAGTATACAAAAGTAAACTAAGTCAATGGCATTTTTAAAGTGTTCTTACATGAATTGTTCCTACCAGTTATGAATTTGGTCCAAAAGAACTAGTGCTAGGGTTTCTTGAATTCAAATTTAAAGAAGCTTTACACACGGATTTAATTTTACTTTTTATAGACCAAAGGCTAGTTAAAACCCAAGTTGAGATTAAACTATAAAATCCAAGCATAGTTCATTCAAGGAGGGTTCCATTACACTTGCAACTTGAAACATGAAGAGAAAAAATTAGCAAACTTATATAAGGTCAAAATAGAGCCATGGAAAAATAATCCAACCATGTCAAGATGTGGATTATTTTCAAATAAAAATAATGTGCAAACATGTAAATGATACTTTGATCAAGTGAATTTTCAATTTTAAGGTACAAATCTGCATAATTTATCACCAGGGTTCCTATTTTTAGAAATGAGGGTATGTTGGCCTCAACACTATATAACCTATGTAATAATGATCATCAAAATAATTATCTCTACAAAATTTGTTAGACATAACATATATATGATAACTATGTGATATTATAATATAATGTGTAGACATAACATTAGAATGTAAAATATTTGAGCATAAATATGTAATGTAAGATGTATGTTGTGATCTAACTTTATAAAAGGGTGTCAAAATAGATGAAATCAATTTGTATAATAGTAAATCTAAGAATATACCTATGGGAATGGGGTGTAATATACATCATGACACCCAATTAAGAAGGGTAAATATATGAGGTCCCTTATGGCATCAAAAAATGGTTTGTGTAATAAGAAAAGATAAGTGTCATTGTGAAGATGCATACAAGGAAGCATATATACAAAACACATGAGGCACACAGAAGTAGTGATAAGGGGCCAAAATATAAGGTACATTGGAACATGTCACTAAATATAAGAATGAGATACATACAAGGACATGTTAAAGTGTCCACATATATAAGTAACAAGCACGTTGTCTTAGATCCACATAAATATTATATGATGCTTTGGGTTAACCTTTCCTTTATATAATGTAAGATTAGGTGACATGAAACAAGATGGAAATGGAGTTATTGTTATATGATGTGCCAAAGGTGTATGTAATATAATTTTATAATCTAAGGCATGTGATGGCCTAGTGGCTCGCTTCTCAAGATGTAACATCATAAACTATAGAGTATTAATCTCATGCATAAAAGATTATACATCTAGAGTTAAATAACTAGCCATAAGAGGTGTAGAAATCACTAATGGTTTTTAAATTACAATAGAGGTATAAATTATAATAGGTGTAGATTATACATCTAGAGTTATATTTTTATGCTAGTTCAGTTGGACCCAATAGAGGTATAATAAAATTATTAACTAGGGGAGTTGAAGATTGACCATTGTTTATTTTTTTGCGTTCTTTTTGAAGAATATTGATGAAATCATCTTCTATATCAGTATGTTTAGACACAAAATATTTTAATTATTAATTAATGGTTTCATTAAATATGTTGTTAAATTCTACCATTATATTTTGGAAGGTATGAAAACAAGTATTGTATATTTTTAGCCTTTTAAGAATATTAATATATGAAAGATTACAAAAGTTAAATATGGAAGCAAATATGATATTTTAGAATCAAAATGAGTATATATATAAAAAGGATACAAAAACTAAGCTTGTCTAGGGTTAGGGTTATTTGAATTTAGGTTTTTTTTGAAAAAGAATTAAATTATATTTAAATAAATTTAAACCCTAATATGAAATTGATTTAATTAGCTAGGTTGTCTAAAAAAAATTTAGAAGTATGTAGCCCTGATTTATTACACAAAAAATTAGATTAATGCAAACTAAGGTTTAAATAAATATTCAAAGTAAATTGGATTCTCTAAATGATTTAACCTTTTAGGGTTTTTTAATTATAAATCCTAAGTAAAATTAAAGGGTTATAGTGTCTAAATCATTTAAATAATATGCAATAATTAACCACTAATTTTTTATAGATTTTGACTTATTTTGACTTTCTAAAAATAATAACAAATAGAAGAAAATATATACTTATCTAGAAAGTGACTATCGTATAAGATTTCGGTTCAAAAAAATGGGTTATAAGTAGGTCTAAGTGTTTTCAATAGGGTCCCTAGATCTGGTTCTTTACTAGATAGCAGCACCCCACCTGGACAATAATGCCATGTTGATACAGTGTCATCAAAATGGCACTAATGTCCCCTTTACAATAATATTCCTACTTTTTGGGATCACTTATGCCTATGTTTTTGGGTTTTATTCTTATGCACATGAAATATGGAAATTTGTATTATGCCTATAATATCTAATTTAGTGTACAAACCCTAATCCTCCTTGAAATTATGAAATTAGCTAAAAATGTGTGTTCATTAGTAGGATAGGCTAGACATCCTCAACACCTATCCATGAAGATATTTGCCTATATAATAATAATCTAAGGAGGGATAAAGCTTGATGTATTTATCCCACTTAGTGATTGGTGTAAGTGTAAGTGAATGCTATAATAAGAGTGGTCTTGAATGCCTTGAGTGTAATTTAGATTTAAAATATTTGAATTTTAGGCTTAGGGTAGATTTGTATGGTAATATTCATAAGTATGGAAGAATAGGGATCAAACACCTTAATTTTTCTCAACTTGTTTGTTATTTGGATAGGATTTTGCATCTATTTTCCATATAGTGAATAGATTTCTAATATTCTTGAATTTATAGTAATCATTATCTTTTGTGGATAATAAAACTTTCTTAGTTAAACCTTAAAGGGGCATAAATTTGAAAATATATCCATTATAAATAAATAGGACAAGGGACACTAACACCTAGTTGGGGACATTAGTGCCATATGGCTCTAGAGTCCTAAATGTGGTATTAGTGTACAATTGATAGGATACTAGGCATAATGGGTTAGGATATATCTATACATTTTTGAGACTATGTTTGAGCTAGTTAGATATGTTTGTGGTCTACACAATAGCTAGAAAAGTGTGATAGAGGCTCTAGATAGGTATAGGCCTAAGCTAGGAATGTGATATCTCAATCAACACTCTTAGCATCTAAATACCACTTTTAGGTGATTACATAATATTATAAAGCACCAATTATCAACCCACACATTTCTTGGTGCATCATTTAAGGTGTGCACTCAGAGGGATTAAATCTCAATGGGTTCTTGTAAGAGAGAAAACATCAATTATTGATCAAGTTTAAAAATATTATGTGTACATAATTTATACCCATACATAATATAGATTAATCCATTAATGTCTATCACAATAGAATATAATAAGAGACACATTATGTATTCAATAATTTGATCATAAAAAATATTTACATAAGTGAAAGACACTATTATTTTTTTAGTAAATCCATATGGCCTAAGGAGCTTCCCTTACATTTACAAATACATTACAAGAGGATATAGATTTATAGTATATACCAGATGGTTACATCCTAATTTATAATATTTTAAATAGATAGATAACAAAACTATTCTCCCTTGACTAAGTCATTACATAAAAGACTAGCTTCCACATGATTATTACAAGCAAACTAGTTATAATTAATATTATCAATGCATGAGATTTCATCCATCTATTATATAATGATTTGGTATATCTCTAGGATTGATTTAATTAATAGAGAATACTCTATCTTTAATAATGGTCCTTGTCTACACTAATACAACTACAAGTAATTTGAAGAAGAGCTCACTGCCCAACCTTTTACCATCATCAAGTTATTTCTCTAAGCACCCTCAACCTAGAGAATCCTAGATCTAAGCATGTTTACATAATGGTAGGGGTAAGTATATGTATCTAAGGCAAGGGTGCCATAACACAAGGGAGTGACTATGTACAAAACTATAACCCTACTCTTAGTTATTACCCAAGGAGAGTCCTAGTCTTAATTTCAAATCAGAAGAACCAAGAATATTTTAATGGTGAAACTTTGTTAATTCACAAATATTCCATTTTTAAATTCAACATTTGGTGATTATGTGGGATAGATAATAGTGTAAGACTACCTAAATTTCAAGGTAGAATTTAAATTTAAGGTTCAACTTAGCTACTTTTAAAATAAAATTCCCCTTATAAATGTATATCATTGGGTCCATGAAATACAATATGGAGGAATTCTACACTATAAATATGATATACAGCCATCAAGTAAAAATTATCTCAATCACTGGTATCCATTGTCATTCTTCTAGAATCAATAGTTAGGTGATAGTAACTAGGTGATATATGACAGTTAGAAGGTGATGGATGATAGAAAAAAGGTGTCAAATGACAAGAGGCAGTTGACAAGTGACTAAGTGGAATATTTAGGTGACTACATGAAGTAATAAGGTGACTACATGGATAAGTCATGTGACTGTAACTAATAGTTAAGAGATTATAACTAGTAGTTAGAGGACTACAACCAGTAGTTGAGTGAATGCATGGAATAATCAAGTGACTTGAAGAAATTCAACAACTACATGGAGTATTTGAGTGAATACAACTAGAAATCAATAATATATTTGTAATAGTTAGGTGACTATCATTTGTGTGTAGTGTTGATTCAATGGTATTAGAGAAATTTAAAAAATAGAACAACCTGCTATCTTATTTTAGCTAGAGGGAAAACACAAGTAGAAATATTAATTTATAAACTATTATTATTTATTCATTACTATTATGGTTCAATAAATATTAATGTCTACAACCATTATGTATGTAGAATCTAACAATAATAAAATCAAAGATAAACCTCCTTTGGAAAACATACCTACATTGGAAGACATACCTAGGTATGAAATGTTAGACAAAGGTACTAAATATTATTTAATTTACTTTTATGTTATTTATTTGCAATTTTATCACAATCTTTATTAATAATTAGTCTATAACCATTTTTCATGAATAACCCAATGATAATAGTTTTGAAGATATGCTTCCATTAGAAGAGGGTATGAAATAATAGATAGGGGTACTAAATATTATTTTATTTACTATTATGCTATTTATTTACACTTTTGTTATAATACTTATT
Organism: Torreya grandis; assembly: GCA_037957365.1. Lineage (NCBI taxonomy): Eukaryota > Viridiplantae > Streptophyta > Pinopsida > Cupressales > Taxaceae > Torreya > Torreya grandis. Next base: position 264,197 of record JARHVA010005775.1, on the reverse strand, counting down.
AATAATTAGTCTACAACCATTTTTCATGTAGAACTCAATGATAATAATTTTAAAGATATGCCTCCACTAGAAGACATTCCTAGATATAAAATTCTAAATATAAGTACTAAATATTATATGATTTATTCTATTGCTAATTATTTACACTTTTATATTAAGGACCAATTTTTAATAATAATTGCAAGATCTATACCCAATTTTCAAGTAGAACCCATTGATAACCCTTTTGAAGATATGCCTCCACTAGAATATGTCCCTACATATGAAATACCCTCACAAAATTTAATGAAAAGGACACTGGAGGACATCATCATGGATATCGATAATGAGTACCCAACACCACCAAATGAGATTTCTACTCAACCAACATAATATTTAATTTAAAAAATAGTAAAAGATATGTGTGAAATAAGATAATTACATAGATAATTAAAAGGTCATTTATGTTTAACTCGGTAGCTAAATACCCATTCATTAAACATGTGCATCATGAAAATAGTACTAAAACACCAACAAAATACAAATTCATAATATGTAGTTAGAAACATGGAAAATAACACAAAATGCAACTCATGTTGGACACAATTGAGAAACATTATGGCAAAATATATGAGTCAATAAAAGACAAAGATGGACAAATCAAAAAAATAGTGAGATGGAAAAATGCAAAAAAATACATGCATCAATGTTACACAAAAGAGTATGAAACTAGAAGCATAAAAAATGTCTCATTTAGAAAGGAGGAACAATCATAACTCAATTTGAAAAAGTTGCTCAGGTCAATCTACTTGACAAAAATATATAGCTTTTAACTTTATATCACATTCTAAAAGGAGGTAGACCAATATTTAATTTTTTAGATTACAATATTTTATTTTAGTATATTGTATTGCATAACTTTCTTTAATCACATTCGTTATATAGTAGTGCTTGGGAGATGGAAAAATGCCTTGTGATGATTGAAAAGGAGAATGTGAAGGACAAAGTAAAAAAAAACATAGTTTATCTCATTATTCATTAATGAGATAATAGAAATTGACAAAACATCATGGGTTTACATTCATATTTACACATTTGAGAACCATTCAAGTAAACGTGACCTATTAACTATAAGTAAAATTAATAAAAATTGTAATGTTGAGAACCTTTCCAAATTAGATATTTATAATTTGGTAGATATTTATGGAATGAATTGTTATGGTATATGTACTAAATTTGTGTTTGTTGGTATGGATGGGGCATCAATAATGTAGGGGAACAAAATTGGTCTATGTGTTTGCCTACAAACAAAATTTTCCTCATAGATGACTCCAATCCATTACATGACACATAAAATGAATATTAATTACAAAATTATTATCACTTTTAAAAATCTAGAAAAAGTGGAGGAGATTATTTATGTTTTACATGTGTACATGTCAAGTAGTCCAAAAAGGTATTTAGAGTTTCAAAAATTTACAATTGAAATGACTGATGGTAGAAAACTATTAAAAGAAGTCGATACAAGATGGATTTACATTTATGAGCCTAAATATAGAATATTTTAAGAATATCAATCTTTGAGAAGTTTTATGTTTAAATATAAGATGGATGTTGACAAGGAAAAATATTTATTTTATGATTTGACATATTTTAAAACCCTTATAACATTGTATGGTATTCTATCCATGTAGAAATAAATTCATTGTTTAACAAAACATGTATAAAAGAGATCCATTTATATTTTTGACTTTATACAGTTGAGGAAAAATGTTTGTCAATCTCTTGATATATTGTCATACTTGAATTAAAGTTTTAAGGGACCAATATTTGATAGTTGGCATATTTTAATATATATTAAGGACCCTAAAATTATTTGAAATTTAATATTAATGATCATATTTTCATTGTTATTAGTGGAAAGAAGATATCATTACACACTTTCCAAACACTAACTCATGTGGTTAGAGTATAAATTGAATAAGTACCTATATCATGAATTCTATATGATAATGCCATAGATGAGACATGAATTAAATTGAGTAACATTTAAAAAAACTTATCTGCTAAAATTAGATATTGACTTCAAAGGGACAAGTTTCTTGATGCCATGGCAGTGGTGAATCCTATATTTTGAAACAATTTACAGGGTAAAGAAATAATAAGTAATCTATTTATCAAATACATGGGTAATCTTATTAATCATTTCAGTAAGTCTGTATAAATTAATGGAGTTGAAGTTGAGGATATTTTACAAAACGATTTACTAAAAACTAGTCAACAAATTTTGGAATTAAAATGTTTAAAAAATATTTGACATTATATGAACTAACAAAAACATGTGATATTACAATTCTATGGAATAAATTGTATACCAAAAGTGTTATACAATAAATAATTAGTGAATATTTCTGGCTATATGAATTTTTCCAAACAAATATTCTAGGGTCAATGGAAGATGAAAGGGTGTTTAGTGCATTATCTTATGTCAAATCCAAGCTTCATAATATATTGGATAAATATATTGATACATGTTTAAGGTTATATGTTTTAGGTTATGCATTAGATGAATTTCCATATGAAAGAGTGATTTCAATTTGGAGATCTTTTAATAAAAGAAGAGAAGTCACTAATACAACAACCAAAGAAGATATTAAAAAAGCCACTAAGATAATTCAGACAAATGTCAACGATGAAGCACACATTGAAAAAGGTTTGTTACAATTACTAATTTTAAATTTATAAGTATTTAAAATATACTCAAATTAAACTCAATTGTGATAAATTTATTTTGTTTACTAAACAATATTTTTTCTTTTTGATTCATAAATCAATTACGAAGCTATTAGTGTTATATTGAATAATACTTCATATGCTCAATTATGTTCTTTATGAATGGCTTAATTGATTTATTCATCAATAGTATGTATCATATATATAGTGTACTTGAATTAATTTTAAAAAAATAATTACTTTTAAAGATAATATCTAACACTTAATTGACTATATTGTGAAGTTAGACAACTACATTATGGGGTTCAACAACTACATAATGAAGTTATATGACTACATCATATTGTTGGATGACTACATGATGCCATTAGATGATTTCATAATGTATTAAAATGGGTGTATTATATAATCAAATAATTTCATTATACATTATACAGTTAGATGATTTATGATATTGGATTCACTATGTTCCACCTAATAATTTGCATATGCTACTATACACCTTTCAACATAATTCACCACCGTTATGAAATCAATATTCCTAGTGACATCCAATTTTTTTAAATATATTCCACTAAAAATTTCCTTGAGATAATAATTTGAATGAATCTAATCATTTCATAGATACAACAAAAGATCAAGCAATCACATAACACATACTATTATAATAGATAGCGTGTGTATGGCTCACTTAGTTTCTTCCATCTAGTAGTCATGGGAGGATCAAATAATCTACCACCAATTTATAAATGGGAGGGCCTAATAATATTCCACCATGACCTTTGTGGTAGGGTTAATAAATATTTCACCATGACCATAATGGTAGGGATTAAAAATCTTCTGTATACAAAATAAAATGCAGCCAACCTATTAATCAATCTTATCTTGGAGAAGATAAATCCTACTTACACTTCTATTTATTGATACATCAGCTATTCAAGGTCATGACCAAGATGGATTCACTATACCTAACCGAGGGATATATTACCATAATAACATAACTAGAAAGGGCTATAAAGCCTCTAGTCAAGAAACACTATGCAATAACCATAGTTAGGTCCTATCTTTTCATATTCACTAAGTAGATGAATAGTAAAATCTAATCTATCACTCACTAAATCTATGACAAAATATGGGGGTAAAAAAATAAAATTTAAACATGCATAGAATAATTATAATTAAGATATGTATAGATATAAACCTAATATATATAGAGAGAAATATACTCAAAATCCATTACTTATGTTACTTCTATCTACTAAAATAGAGGAGTAAAGTTAGAGATACTTACGTTGAAGAAAAATTGATTGAGACTCAATCTCTCCCTTAGCTAAAGGAGATTTGAAAGAGGTTATTTTGGTTTGTAAGGATCACTAGGATGTTCCTAAGCATCTAAGACTTTTACACAAGACAAGATTCTTCTTCAAGTATAAAACCTAAGAAATAGTTCTTCAAGTAGAATGGCCAGATAGCAAATTGTAAAGAAGTGGAAATGAAAAATTAATTTCATTGTCTCTCTTTAGATAATGGAAAAATGAATGTGTATATGTAGTCAAATACAATGTGAAAATTGGTAACTTGAGTGTGGCTCATGACACCCAATCTATAGCTCCATCTTACATGCTCTTATGACTCTTTTAAGCATCTTTTCATTGATTCTTAGTCATCCATAGGATTTTGAGACCTCATTCTAGCTTAGTGAGGACATTTTTCCATGCTTAGTCCATCCCATTAAGTCTTTTACCCCTAGGACAATAGTGCCCAAGTTGGACTATAGTACTGGACCTTAGGGTGTCCCCTTTCCAACACTCTTGTCTAATCACATTTCGAGCCTAGATGACTATTTTTCCCCGATTCCTCTTCTTCATTATGTCAGCTTAGCATGATTACATTTAACCCATGACCAATATATATCTATAGAATCTCATTCAAATTTCATTTAGAATGGTTGGTAATTATTTTTCAAAAGCAAGCAAGAATACAAGTAAGACCAGTAAGTCAAATTTTTGTATTCTCTACATATAACTAGTCAATACAACCACAATCTCTTTTAAACCCTCAGACTCATCCCCAGTCACCTCAAGCACACCTAGTTTAGAATTTTTGCATATATATTACACTATTGCACAAAGCACATCAAGTGGGAGAGTTACATATGGCTTGATCCCTCTTTAGAGTATTGATATGTAAGTATCATGCTCACACAAGGGGTTTAGATACACATTCAATACATCTTAAACACACTAATCCCCCCTAATTCTCCAAGTTTTCATTCAAGTTAAAGCACAAGGAAGATCTAGGGTCTGGGATTAAATCATATCTAAAAGGACCTTTGTTGATAGTAAAGACTTGAAATTTCATAGGTAGACTAATACAGGGATAGTGGACAAAACCCAAAAAAATTAGATCTTTGTGACCAGTTTGGACAATAGTAGTAGGTCCTAGACTACAACACCAAACCTCAAAGTGTTCTATTTTTAATGCTCTTATCCTATCACCATATTAAATCTAGATCCTAATTTGAGATAGTGTTTAAGTCTTATAGAACTAGTACTAGCTTCTATCTTAACCATCTCAGTCCTATTTAATCTAAGTTGCATTTATCCTCACTTATTACTATTTTTAGAAAGGTTTAAATTATAATAAAATTATACAAATTAGTATCATAATTATCCCAATATTATTTACTAATTTATCTATTTTAGACCCTTAACTAAATTAGGAATAATAATCCAATATTCCCAAATTAGGTAAATATTTTGGTGAACTTGACTTACTTCATTTTTGCATAAAAACCCTAGGGTAAATTCCTTTCTGATTTTTATAATATTTTTGTGATTTTTTACTTGCCTATTTAAATCAAAAATTCATTTTAAATTTTAGAATTCCATATTAATTTTTTAAAAAAATTATTATTATTTTCAAAACCCTAGTTCTATACACTAGGTCCTTTTAAATCAATAATTTTTCACAATTTTTTTGATTTTTGATTTGTATATTTAAATTAAAAAATAGCATCAAATTTTAAAATTCCATAGTAATTTCAATAATTTATTTTTCCTCCAAACCCTAGTTGCATACACTAGGTCCTTTCAAATCAATAATTTTCCAATAATTTTCTAATTTTTTACATGCATATTTAAATAAAAAATTTACCTTAATTTTAAAAATTCCTTAGTAATTTTAAAATAAATCATTTTAAAAAACCCTATCTACATATACTATGTCCCTTTGTTTGCTTGAGGTATCACCTTACATCTAAAATTAGATTTCACATAATAGCAAAAATGGATCTCACTTATTTTCACATATTTCTTATATTTCTTGCAATAATAAGGAGACAATACTCAGTCCTATCATGTACATAAATGATGAAGTGTAACATATGTTAGTAAAAGGCTTCATTTTTTTCATTTCATGCTTACTTTTCATAATATGGGATGATATTAAAAGAGATATTTTTAAACATGTTAATATACGTCTTGCCTTACCTCCATTGGAGCCTCTATCTCATGTTGAGTTATGTTGCATGGTCCATTTTACTCTTACCTAGGTCACTACCCATCACCAAAGAGCCTAGTTGACACCTTTTATCCCTCCACCATCTTAACCTATCAATTATCTTTGCTCTCCTCCCGTATCTACTAATAGTCCTATATAGATAGTAGATAATGTGATTAGAGCTATTACTCAACGTGCTACCATGCCTCTGCTACCTATTTAAGAACCCCATAACCCTCATATTCCTTCTCATCCTAGGCCTAACCCACTTGCATATTTAGATCTACATAATTCATATGATATTTTTGATCAATTGAGGAACACAACAGCTAAGATTTCCATGTTAGAACCACTTCAGAAAGCTAATGTGTTCAAGGGCATTATTTATCAAGCACTTACTCAAACTTTAATCCATATTGATTTAGTGTCTTCTTACTTTGCATCAGTGTCAAACACATTAAAAACTATGGAAGATGTTATTTCTTTTTATAGTGAGGACATACCTTCTTAGATAGTTATTGATCAGAGCTTTTATCTTTGTTCATACAAGCTCAAGTCAAAACCAATGCAATTAAGAGAGTTCTCATTAATAGTGGTTTTGGACTAAATATATGTAATATTAAAATTTTACATAGCATAGGCATATATATGGCATACATACAAAATTCATATAAGAACATTAGAGGGTTTGATGATATACAATAATAGACATTAGGCACCATTGCTTTGGATATCATGGTAGGGTCTAAAACCCTCTCTACACGGTTCCATGTCATGTTAGGTCCTCTTTATTATAATATTTTACTTGGACAACCTTGGATACATGCTATGGGGGAAGTTCCTTCTAATCTTAATCAATGTGTTAAGTTTCATCATGAAGGATACCTATACACATGCCCAAAATATAACCAACCATTTAGATATTGTCAAATTATAGAGTCGACTTCAACTATTTTTCTAGATAGGACACATCATATCATAGTTAAATCACCACCTTATTGAGTTTATCTTGATCAAATACATAGATATGAGGTAGGAGAGAATAGTACATCTCATACTCCTCCATTTATAGTTGTGTCCCTAGATCTAAATACTCAACCAATCATAGAAGCTTCAGCCATTATAACTACTCCATCAGTCATAGTTCTTACACCTATTACAATTATATAATCATTGATAATAGTTCCAATAGTACTAGTTGATTCTACAAATACAACTCCTCTAATATTTATAGTTCATTTGATAGTTATAGATGTTCTCATAACACTACCGTCTTCTAATACTATAGTTAATGAGACTTCCATATCATAGTTACCCCTTATGGTAAAGTCTGAGTTACCATATGTATATGATGTTGATCTAGATTACCAAGCCACTTTAGTTAATGATACAACCCCCACACTCATATATGACTATTTGTGTGGATTTATCTTTACACTAGTTGGCCCAAGAGAGTACCAAGATGACTCTATAGCTCTCATTAGACATCCTACATCACTCTTATTATCTCACACTACACTCTAAAGATATATTACAAATTTGTGGCCATATATATATCACTTAGCACATAAAGTTCACATGGTTACCTCTATGGATATAGAGCCAATCATTTATATTTAGGAAGGTAACACACAACATCAACCATAGATTATACTACATATGTTACTTTATCATGGATTAGTCATACTACCTACAATATGACATGGATATATTAGTAGGTTATCATGACACAATGGTCATACATTTTTTATTTTTCATAGGATCATAGGTCATGATACAAACTCATGTACAACTTTATAGTAGAGATTGGATAAACTACAATTTTAGGTATTATTTAGATTACACCACCACCAATAACAACTTCATCATTTCCACTAAAGCCATCTACTACTAGAGCTAAATGTCTTAGAGGAGACTCAACATATTCACCACTAGAGAAAAATTTAGTTCATCATTGATAGGATGACATCATTATGAGTGATATATATTTGACTTTACAAAGAGCATAGACCTTACTAACAACTGAGTAGATAGCCACTTAGCGTACAAAATCTATAACATATGATGATACTTATGATGATGATCTTGAGGCATTTGATGATGTAAATTATCCTTTCATCCATCTCCATCATTAGCGAGATCCATCCTTGGATCCTTTACCCCCTCTAGCCTAGTATTTTACATCATTATGTACATATTGCCTATTTAAAATTACTCATATATAGTTTCTTTTTGCTTACTTGTACATAGTTTCTTAGTTTTTATTATACATAGTCTTTTTATTATTAATGTATATAGATCATAAAAAAAAAACCAAAAACATTCAAATATATTCCAAAATACCAAAAAAAATACAAAATTTCAAAATACAAAAACATTCAAAACTTCAAAACCATTTCAATTGTATGCATTATCTACGCTTTACATTTATACTACCATGCTAGACTTACATTTTTTTTATTATATGCTATTGTTTATTGATTTATCTACATTACCATGCTTCACTTGATCTTCTTTGAGTGTGTGTAGTGACATCCATATCCTTAATTACTTCACTCTACCCATTAAGGGGGCATCTTACTTATACATTCGAGACATACCCTAATATATATACCCATAGGGGCATCTTCTACATGACTACACCATCCAAGTTATGTCATTCCTACACCACACACTCTAATTATAATATTGATGTATATTTTTTAGATTAAGGTAAAAACAGGTTTTGAAGGGACCCCAAAACCCTTTGACAAAAATAAAAAGATAGATCAATTACAAGCACCATGATAAGCAATCCTTAAGCCTACTAAGAATCTAGCAGTAAAATCATGAAAAACAGGGGCATCATCATTAACCATTTTATATTCCACCCCCTAAAATTCCAAATAAATATTTTCTATCTATATTTGAGGGGTAAAATCCAGAATAGTTACCTTCCTGCCATCAGCAATATTCTGCTTACTTTCTAATTCTCTTTTTTTCTTTGCGGATCTTCTTCCCAGTCGGTCTGGAGAGCCAACATCCGGTTTCATTTTTAAAAACTTTTCATCTCATTTTCTAGATTTATCCATAGTAGAAACCAAGTGTTTCACCTTCATTTTCTGGTCTTTTTTGCTACTTCTTGTTTCAACCCCCTTTGTAATGGTCTTTTTTTCCAGCTCTTTTCTTTGGTTTGAAAAGTGCTTTATGATTTCTCCATTATCTTTTACTTTTAGCACCTTCAGAGGGTAAACATTCTTAGCCTGAATCACCCTGGTCTTAGAAAAAAGAGGATCACCCTCTTCTAATTTATTTTCAGCTCCATCCAAGAATTTTCCTTCCTCCAGCTCAGTTTTGTCTTCTACATCTCCCCAGCTATCTTCTATCTTTTGATAGCCAACGATTTGTTTTGTTAAATCTATCAACTCATCTTTTCTTTGTTCAGGATTTGTGATTTCTGGTTTCTGCCCATATCCTTCTTGCTCAAAATTTTCTTTCTCAACCACAAGCACTTCGTCCGCATCTGATTGTGGAACTTTGGGTTCTTCAATAGTGATCTCTTTCTCCTCCTCAGCATGCAGAACTTTATTATCTTCATTCTTCTTTAATTCTTGTTGATTATTTTCTTTGGGTATCCATACTTTCTTGTGTTGAACCTTGGTCTTTCTTTCATCCAAAACACTGCTTGAATAATTTTTCCTTTTGTAAGGATAGTTTCTGGCCCAATGCCCCTATTTTTTACAAGCATAGAAAGAGTTGGGCAAATCTTCAAAAAAAACCTTTGAATTTTTTTGCCATGCATAGAAATTAAATCCACTTTTTTTGGGAGGTTATTCAAATCTGCAACTTTAACATAAAGTCTGGCATGTTGAAGTTTGGATCTGATAACCATTGCATTATCCATTGCCACTAGTTCACCAAAAGAGCTGGCTATACCTTCAAAAATGTCCTCATGCCAAAACTCTAAGGGAAGTCCAGGAAGTCTTACCCAAATGGGAGTGTTTAAGAAGAAAGAATCAGATAGGTCCATGTTGGGCTCCCATTTTTCAATAGTTAAAGAGCATTTGCCAAAAGACCATAGTCTTCCACACAGAACCATATTCATGTCCTCTTTATAGTTGAAAATAAACAAAAATAAACCATTCAACATTGGAGCCATTTCAACATCTCCTCGAATAACCCATTTCCTTTTAACCATCTTGGTAAGGGATTCTATATCTGGTCTTGCCCCTAAAAATTTACCCACTAGGGTGAATTCCAAAGAAGACATAGAAAAATCTATTAAAGGATCTGGGATAAATACTTGAAACTCACCTTTCTCCCAGCATGTTTTTGTAATAACCAGTGGGAAGAGAATTTTTTCATTGGATTTCTTGCCAAACAGAGAGGATCACTTCTTTTGTTCTGCATACTCTGCCTTCTGCACTTCTGAGAATTTTTCCTTGTTTAAATGCCCATTCTCTTTCTCCTTTTCAGTCTTCTGCCCCAACACAACAAGAGAATAATCCTGTTGGCAAATACTGGTACCACAAAAAGGATCCAATCCGTTCAAAGGTATTCCAGTCTTTTTATCAACAGAAAATTTAGATCCTTCATTTTCTTTTTCCTCTCCTGTTGTCCCTCCATGGTTAGTACCTCCTTCCTGGTTCTCCACCACCAATTTTCCATTTACCTTACATCATTCATTTCCCCCTTATAGAAGGGTGTCTTCTATCTACCTCCCTGCACATTCAGATTCTGGTTCTAGGAGTGCTTCCAGCATGCCCAGCACTCCCAACACTCCCAGCGTGCCCAACGCGTCCCAACGATTCATTCAAATTTTGAAACCATGTGTTGTGCGCCTTCTACCTTTAAGTTATGGATGACCTAATGCATTATTTGATTAATTAATATTGATGTATATTACTTACTAGATTACATAGATTACTCTATCGACATTCACTAGTACATAACACTTTTGTATTTCTTAACATATACCTAGTCTTGTACTCTATGTCTTCCATAATTTTGTTTTTTGCTTGATTAGTTAGATTTGATTGTATTTATAATATATTACATCCTTACTTTCTTTATTTTCATAGCTATATGTGATTATATTTCTCAATTCTTATTTTGTCTCCAATATGTGCCTTAAGACATTTTCTAATGTCCTTTACCTGTACTCTTCTCAATGATTATGGCTTTCACTCCAACCTTGTTTGTTTTAAATTGTATGTGTATGTGGCATTTGAACATGGCTTGTATACTTTTTTTCTAGTTTGAGTGGAATGTACCCATGTCCCTCATTTGCTTGGCCACTTGGCCAATCATGTATTCTTTTTTCTTCTTGACTTATGTGCTTATTTCTTATTTACTTCTTATTGTTTGCAATGCCATGATCCAAATCATGCATTATCTTTCTTTCTTGGATGCCATGATGGACATCATGCTCCATCCCTCCTTGATAACTAACAAATAACAACTAACATTTTCATTTTCATGTTAGTAATTTGCACATGCCATTACATTGTTATATATATATCTATGCATACCCATATTTGATTTAGAAATATCCAATACAAACAATACTATATCTTGAGATATTTTGTCGATTGTCATTGTTATATCATGTATTTTGTAGCATAACACACTTATAGGGCTCTTTATTTTGAGGGATGTCATTGTAGGGTCTTCATTCCTACCCTTATAAGAGGGGGAAATAAATAATGGTTTTATGATAGAGATAAAAACTTCCACCAGTCAAAAAATTAGTTTCTAGAACACCCAAAACATCAATCAAAGGTCAAACCAAGTAGAACAAACCAAAAAAAATAGTCAGGATTCTATAATAGTCTTTAGTTTTAGTAAAAGACAATAGTGGTGGACATGGAAAATAATAATAGACACTAGGGTGTCCTATTTTTAGTGATCCTATCCAAACAAAAAAAAACCCATATTTTGTAGATATAGGTAGAAAGGTAAGATAGCTATAGGTTTTGTACATACAAACTAGTTCAGATTTAGCAGTTCTAGTATAATTTTTCTCAAAGAATAAATATATAAGGGGAATCATGCATGGAATGATAACTCTCACTTCTAGTTTTAGATAGGTTAGTTGGTATAACTTCCAAATTATAATCCATGTTAATGACACCTATGATTGGGGGAAATGTGCATGGCACATTGGTCTTCTTTCTTTTCAAGTTTAGCATATTACCTAGGCATTCTCAGTAGTTTCATGCCTTATTCCATTTTTAGGTGGTTGGCATCATTTTAGAGTGGATTTCATACAATCCTAACCTCCATATTTTTTAGTGGCTTCCACATTAACCTATGGCCTAGTTTGAGAGCAACTTTCATACAAGCCTAATCTCCACCTTTTTTTGAGTTGGCCAAGATTGGCCTGGTTTTTAGTACACATTTAGTTATATCTTACTACATTATTAGATTATAGATAATTAATGGGATTCAAGAGCAATCTCATATGACACACATTCATATTAGTATTATTTTATAGCTTCACTTCATTGGGTAATGATGGAGCCAAAGGACTAGCTAGCCTTTGTATTCTTGATCCACCTATTCAAAAGGATTGGACACATAGTCCAAACATTAATTATCACAACACATGATCATATAGCTTCACTTAATGGTTTATAATCAAGAAAAAGGTCCAAACTTTGTATTTGTGATCCACTCTCAAGGAATTGAGAACTCAACTCCATTCATGATATTACTTTTGGTATAGAACATACCTAACATATCTAGAACATCTACTATCACTCAACATCAAAACAAGTTTTGTATTGGTTTTTATACCCAGTGAGGTGTATTCATTCCTTGCTCTTCCTCTCTCTCTTACCCAAATTTTTATGTTCTTTTATATATAAGGTATCTAGTAAGAATTGATCTACCCTTTGTTTTCTATTGTATATTTACACTTCACAACATGATCTCTCTAGGCACACCCAACATCACATAGCTTCATGGAATTCACCCTTGTAAGTAAGTTCAGATACATTTTCTATTTTTCCTTTATCCTAGTATTTTGGTTTGTTGTATTAATAGAATAAATGGGGGGGCAAATGTAGTCATATAAAATGTGAAAACTAGTAACCTAAGTATTTTTTATGATACCCAATCCATAGGTCCATCTTACATGCTCTCATGACCCTTCTAAGAATCTTTTTATTGATTCTTAGTCATCCATAGGCTCTCTAGACCTCATTCGAACTCATTCAGGACCATTTATCCATTATTATTCCATCCCCCTTGGGTCTCATACCCTTAGGACAATAACACCCAAGTTGGAATATAGCATTGGACCCTAGGGTGTCCCCTTTCTAGTGATCCTATCAAATCATGTTTTAATCCTAGATGACCATTTCCCCCTAATTCTTATTCTTCGTTATATTAGCCTAAAATGATCGCATTTAACCCATGACTAATAGATCTCTATAAAATCCCATTCAAATTCCACTAAGAAGGGTTGGAAATTATTTTCAAAATCAAACAAAAATACAAGAAAGATCACTAAGGCAATTTTCCCTATTCTATATATAAAGTTAGCCAATATAGCCATAAGCTCATTCAAACCCTCAAACCAGTCCCTAGCCACCTCTATTGCACCTAGTTTAGAATTTTTGCATATCTATTACACTATTTCACAAAGCACATCAAGTGGAATAACTACATGTGGCTTGATCCCTCTTTGGAGTATTGGTATGTAGGCAATGTGACCACACAAGGGGTGTGGATAAAAAATCAATGCATCTTAAACACACTAACCCTCCCCTCTCTTTTTCCAAGTTTTCATTCATGTTAAAACATAAGGAAGATCTAGGGTTTGATATTAAATCAGCTCTACAAGGATCTTCATCAATAGTAAAGAATTGAAAGTTCACATGTGGACTAATATAAGGACAATAGACAAAACCAAAAAAACTTAGATCTTTATGCCCAATTTATATAACAATAGTAGGACCTATAATATAACACTAGACCCTTAGTGACCTATTTTTGGTGCTCCTATCCTTTCACCAAATAAAATCCAAATCTTTATTTGTGATAGTGTCCCAGTCTTGTACAACCATTACCAGCTTCTGCCTTAGTTGTCTCATTCCTATTTAAGCTAAGTTACATTTCTCCTCACTTATTACTATTTTTAGAAAGATTTAAATTATAATCAAATTATAAAAATTAGTATCTTTATTATCTGAATATTATTTTTTGATTTATCTATTATATACACTTAACTAAGTTAAGAATAATACTCCAATATTCCTAAAATAGTTAATCTCAATATCTATAGTTGAATATAACCCTAAAACTTTCTAAAAGTTTCACCAATATGGTCAGACCAATTTGAATATGTATCATTATTTAATAAAATCAAGTTCAATCTTAATTTAAATATAGGGTTTCCCTAAACCTATAACATACAAATATTAATTTAAATACAGGGTTGCCTTAGGTTGACATTATTTGGTAAATGTTAAAAAGGGCTTTAGCCTTAGGTAAGGGCTATGTAAGGTGGTGACTTGCTTGGAGGAGTGTGTAATAGATGTGTCAAAGCTTATTTAAGTATATGGGAGAAGGTTTTATTGACTAAAAATGGTGGTATAGGAGACAATAATCCTATAAATCACCAATGGTTTGTCCACCCCTTTTCCTGGTGCACCCTTTAAGGCATGCACTCAGAGAGATTAAGAATTGATAGGTTTTTGTAAAATTTTAAGCATTAATAATTGATAAAGTTTAAAATTATTATGTGTATACATAATCCCCACTTGAATCTCATCATGTGTCACTTAAGTGTAACATGGGATGGTGCTTTGAGGAAAAAAAACATAGAAACAAATAATGTCGAAGCTAAACAAATTTCAATATTTTAAAGCATAAAATAACTAAAAGTACATGACTGAAATGAAATAAATAAAATAAAATAAGTTTATGTGTACCTTGATTTAAATTTATCACTGAATGGTTATCTACATGTTTTTGGTTTTAATCATGGAGGGTGAAGAGACTGCTTTGGACAAACCCAAGGATACAAAACTAAAGAGAAAAAAATCAATAAACATAGGAAATCCAAGATAACTGAAATGATGTAGGCATGGCATACTTTTAAATTTGGTAATAAGAGGTGATAAATTCTAAGTTAGGACCAAATGACCAAGCCAAAAGTTAAAAGAGTAAATTAGGTAGCCAAAAAGCCAATGATACTAAATGACCAAAAAACTCAAACAAGTAAACCTTAAGTAACAAAGGTAAACAAACCAAGTCAAACTAAGAATACAAGTAAGAATGGTAATCAAACAAAAATTTGAAAGAAATAACAATTCTTACTTAAATAAATATGGTCAAGCAATGGTAAAACAACATTGATGAGTGAGCAATAAAAATCCTTACTCAAACATCAATGAAAAAGTGCACAAAATGGAAATAAACATTAGTGAGTGAGAAGAAATAATCCAACCTCACTTAATAATGTAAAACATAGTAAAAATATAAATAGATGCAATTGCTAGAAAAAAAAGAAGTAAAACAATGGAAATCTTACAATAAATCAAGGAAATTCAAGAAATATAAAGCAAAGGTATACAAAAGATAATCCATAGTAACTCAAGCAAACTTTTTAGTTATAAAAATAGATAAAACTAAAACAATGTAGTGATAACATATTATTAAGATGTGAAGAAGAGGGAATATATAAGTGGAGAAAATAGATTTTGAATTAAACTTTCTTATTAAGGGAGGAAATGAAATGGGTGGTGGGTAAAATGCAGGAAAAAACAAGGTACATAAACTCTTTATCTAATCCAAGACACTTAGATTAGGTTTGTCAAAAAAATAAGACTTTTGACATTAAGGACTCTTAAGAACTTTTCCTAACCACACAAGTCTTAGGTTACCAAATGAAGTATAAATATCATCCCATGAAGGCTATATGAATGAAAATTAAAATGGACCTACCTTTAGACAATGTATTCCCATTTCCTCAAGATCTGTTCTAGAGTTATTAGTCTGTTATGAATAATGGGTACTTGTGTGAGAAAGTAGGTAGTGTATACACATAATATTTTTAAACTTTATCAATTACTAATTTTTTATCTCTTAAAAGAACCCATAGAATCTTAATCTCTCTGAGTACATGCCTTAAGGGGTTCATTGATAAAGGGGTGGGTAGATAATTTGTGCTTTTCAAGATGGCTATCCCTTTCCTACCACTTTATATCATTTCAACCATATCCTAAAAACATTCCCCTTAGCTTTTCCTCCTATTTTGTACCCTCTTCTGGTCAATTTCCACATTTATTAGCCCTTCCCTAGCCTAAAATATTTTTTATGGTTTATGATACTCTTTTAACCTCATCGACCCTATACTCGAATTGATAAATTTCATTTAGGGTCTAGGTCAAACCTTGATAGACATAGACTAGGACCTAATTTATTTTTGTCAATAATGATACAAAGTCTATTGGGATAACTCTATCAACTAGACTTTCAAAAAGGACTAGGGTTAAATTAAGCTATATAACACATTCATTTCACCATTCTTAGAGAGACATCAAGAGATAATTATTCATTTTCACTTCTTTACAATTGTTGTTCCATCATTCTACTTGAGCAATCTTAGCTTAGGGTTTCTACTTGGAGAAGAATCTTATCTTGTGTAAAAATATCAAATGCTTTGGCATTTCTTACCAATCCTTACAAACCACAAAAACCCTCTTGATAAACACCTTTGGATAAGGGAGATATTGAGTCTTGATGAATTAATATTTTAGTTAAGTATCTCTAACTTTTATCCTCTCTCTAGTAGATAGAAGTAGCATAAGTAATGGCTTTTGAATATATTTCTCTCTCCATGCATTAGGGTCTTACCTATAAATAGATTAAATAGGATTATCTTATGCATGTTTAATTTTATTTTTAATAACCCCATTTTGTGCCTCAAACTTTAGTGAGCAATATATTAGACATTATTTTATTTGTTATTAGTTTAGTGAACATGAAAACATAGGAGCTAAATTAGGGTTATTGCATAGTTATACTTAACTAGAGGATTTGGAACCCTCCCAAATGAAATATTGTGGTAAGAGATCCATTGGATAGGTTTAGTGAATCTATATTGGTCATTACACCAAATATCAAATTTATCAACAATTTAAAGTGTAAGTAGGAATTATCTTTTTTTAAGCTAGGATTGATTTATAGATTAATTATATTTCTCTTTGAATACATTATGGTGAACCCAACATGAATATAAACCTTTTAGGTTTTATTTCACAACATTATTTATATAATTTTATTATATTTTTCATATTTATAGTACTGTATCAAACTAGTTGATATAGTTCTAACTTTTTGTGCATAGGTTTAACACACAATCACTTCAAAATGACTATGTTATGTCTATGTAGGTCTTCATTAACTATATGTTAATAGATCAAGTAGTTCACCATAGTATTATTATTTATTTATATATTATAATACACTGTAAAATAGGTTATATTTATCTTCTATTTCTTCTATCAACATATATCCCAACAAAAATTGTTAAACATATCAAATATATTTGTTATTCTTCTCCAGCATATAAGGTTTCACAAAACTTGGTTGGACTTGTCAACCTATTTTATAGAATTTGAAAGAAATAATTAAGCACCAAAACATATAATTTTATAAATATAAACCTTCTTCAAACCCACCAAGGTTATTTTCTCATCCCTCTCTATCATTTTAGTTCTATTTTTCACAAGTTAGCATTCTTTAAAACTACAAACCTATAGCTAACTAGATCGACTTGGTAGAAATAGTTCTATAGTATATCTTCTATCTAAGAGACATAGTCAACCTATTTGAATATACTATTAAATGCCTTACTTATATAGAATAGAAATGACCCATTCAACTCTATTATATATTATTTACATACAGTCACCTTAACCACATCTATACTATTCTTAATCAAGGAATTACTATTTATTTACTAATAATTAATTCACATTTGCTTTTCAATTGTTTTCATGATTAGAGTAACTTACATATCTAAATAAGTGGTTTTAAAAATTACCATTTTAGTTATACTATTTTACTATTTTACACACACTACCAAATCACTTAACATTTAAAATGTATTTAAACATTTATCTTCCCAAGGCTTACCTACTTGCATTTCATCACCAAGGGGGAAGTCAACTTGATTTTTTGGCCAAGTATAAATACGTGGCTAATGGTATATATTTGTAAAACACCTAACACCATTATTGTTGTAGGATTATGAAGTGAGGGTGTAGGCCCTAATACCATTTCAAATATAGATCCATTTTATCCCATATGTCTTAAAACCAACTTTAGACTAATTTATAGTTCCTTATTTCAACCAAATTTCCTATTAAATTTAAATCAAAACTCTTTAATAATATAATAACCCTTAGGGTGATCAATTATTTAGAATTTACTTTTTAGTTGATTGCTTGATATTTGATCATTATGTATTGTATTTCAAAACTTACATTGGCCAACATTGGTGTAAGGTTTGTGTTGTGTGCCCCAATTAACTCGATCATATCGATAAAATTGTTTATATGTTCTATTTTTTTATTGCTTCAAACTATCTAGCAAAGTTTTTCCTTTATTTTTTAGCATTGTCATTTTGGTTGATATAATCTCTTATAAACTATGTTTTAAACTCCTAATAGTATTATATATCAATTTACATGACTTTGTCTTCTTATTAGATTATTCTGTCCCATGTCTAGTAATACATAATCAACCCATACAACTATGTATTATTTTTAGCCTCTATCTTAACAGTACCCTATTGACCTAGCTAACTTTGTACCTCTTGGCCAACTCTATTCTTTGTTGGCCAACTTTGTCCCTAATTCTCCTTATTTTTTTAAATTTTTGTTTCCTTCTTCAAGTATCATGAAATCCCATATCAAAAAATTCTTGGACAATGTAAATCCATGTAAAAATTATATGGGTTATTCGTTCTTCCTTTATTTACCTCCTAAGAGAATCCTTACTCTTGGATTACTTCTTTCCCTTCCTCATCTTTTTATTGTAACATGGTTCTAATCATGTCTTAAGATGAGGTGGGTGGCTCACATCCTTTTTGTACCTATTAAGATAATTCCCATCTTCAAGCATCTCATCATAATGTGGGGGCAATTAACACAAGTCTATCTAATAACCCTCCCCCTAATACCAATTTTGGGATTCTTCCTACAAACACCAACCCATGAATTTATATAACCTGTATTCTTGCACAAATAGTGCAAAAAATAAACACAATGCAAACATATAACATCTCCAAAATGATGAAACTACAACAACATTTGATTAATATAATTAATCAACCTCCCATTCTCCTCCCTCAAAATGACCAAAACTTTATTCCTCCACCTCTTAAACATGACACAAGAAATTTCATCCTCCAACCTATCATGAATAATAAGATGATTCAAAACATACAAAATGATCATTTATCACCTTTCATTATTTATGTTTATATTGGTAACATATCTCCAATTATCTAGTATGATGGGACTAAATACCTTTCATCTTTTCTCCAGGTAGTTGATAATATTTACAAGAAATTGATTCAAACTAATAATTTCACCAAAACTAATATTTTAGTTAAAACCTATATTGGTGATGTATTGAAATGGTACAAAAAACATCCCCAATATTCCATATGGCAACTAGATGATTTAGATTATACTTTATTTAAATAGTTTCAACACAATGATCTTCAAAAAATTTACCTTAGCGATTTCATCAATGCTAAGCAATCTCCCACTAAACCAACTCAAAATTTTATCGAAAGATGGAAATATTTATCCCATAAGGCTTACCATAACATGACTAATGATAATACATTCAAACTCTTTATAATTGCCTTAACTCCTCTTCAATATAAGGTTTGAACTTTTTCCCCTTTCAAACTTAACAAAGCACTTGACCAAGCCAAGTGTCAAGACTTATTAATTAAATAGTTTTAACCTAGTACCAAATTAATCAAATAATCTTTTCAAACTTATACTAATGTAATAATTGACAATACTCTTCAAACCAAGCTAAGAATTGCCAAAATTGCCAATCCCCCATCTTCTCACACAACATTAACTTTGTAGTAAATTAAATAATATTTATAACCCTCTAAACCATTTACTTATCCTAATAATCCTCCCAAATGGCATGACCATAACCAATTTTGTTAGTTCCATCTTGAAATTAGTCACTCCCATGAAACATGTAGAGGGCTTATCAAATTTGATGTCCCATATATGTTTTGTGATTCATTCAATAACAAAGCCATGATTCAATTCCATCACCAAGATTACAACATCACTTCTCAAAAATGACAAGCTCCCAATGTTTCTATTCATACTAACCAATTTTTTTTCCACATCTAATGCTCAACAAACTAAAAAGGATGTGTGTGCCATTGACAAAGATTATGACCAATATTAAAATTATTATCAATATGTTAATACAGTAAAGTTCAATTATCACTAAAAACTAGTTCAAAAATATCTTGTCACTAAACATAATAGACCATCTTTGTAAGAGAAAATCCTCAAAAACAATACAACCACTCACCTAGATTTGGAACCTAGTAAAGAACCATCTCCTCCTTACAAATTGCCAACCACTTTTATTCCTCCAAACTCTAGTTTACATCATAAATTTCATGATGATTCTTCTTCCAAAACCCATTGAAACTTATTAGAATATCTCAAATCCATGACTTGTAAGATTCCTCTTATGTAGTTAGGGCATACCTCCCCTTATCATTGCAAGTTCCTCATATAATAATTACAATAAATAAAATAACAATCTTCTATAGAAGAAGATTTACCCTCTCATAAGTCTCAACCAACCAATGTGTATACCATTGAATCTTTTTTTCTTATTAAAAAACCTCTATATAATTCTTTGAAGAAGAGATGATTAAAAATGAGATCCTCTTTTACATCAATGATCCACTCCTATTCATTAAAATAGACATTAATAATACCCTCATTCATAAAGTATTAGTAGATTAAGGGTCTGATATTAATGTGACATATTTTTGGCTCATCCAAAAACTTGTTTATAATAAAGATCATCTCAATAAAACTCATCTATCATGTCATGGATTTGATAAAACTAATCAAAATCTAGTTGGTTACATTTGGCTCCCTCTTACAATTGAACTTAAGATAGTTCATGCTAATATTCTTGTCCTTGATTTACCTTTATCTTACAACATACTCCTAAGAATACCATGGACTCATATAATGAGTGATATTACCTCTTTAGGTAGCCAATGTATCAAGTTACTTCATAATGGAAAAAAGGTATAGACATGAGGTTGATCTGAACCCTTAGATTTTTCAACTTCTAAATCCTAAATCTCAATATCACATTCCCACCATGCCAATTATTAATATTAATCCCTTACCTAAATTCATCAACATGAATCCATATTTACATGTCACTCTTGCTAGTTTATATGGTGAAGAACCTAATGATTTGAAAAATACTTGAAAAACTACTAAGTTACCTCCTTACATATTAGAGTAGCTTCATCCTTATTTATTACCTCATGATTTCACCATCCTCCTCATTAATGAGATCATAGATTTTTCCCCTCCATATAATTCTCAGGAAGCCTCTTAAACAAAATATGACTTCACATGCAATTATTATGGAGTGGCCAAATTATTCCAATTTTCTTTAATCATGTCTCCATATAAATTGAAAGATCTAGACATTTACCCTTCCAAAATTACTCCTAAATCTCAAGCATCTATAATTTATCCAACCTATGATGACAAATACATCATATACCAAGCTCAATCATAAGACCTAGATGCTCAACATTATCAAAAAATTTTATCTCAAATACATACATTAAATCATGATCTTCATACCATTTCTACTAAATTTGAGTTAGCACCTTAAGGTCACATCCCTCCTCTTAATTCTCCACTCCTTGATAATCCTTGGGTGGTCAAACAAATCTTACCTTTGAAACTTTTAGAAACTCATGCATCTTCTATACCACCTATAAAACCAATCATTACATCTTATTCTTCCTTTATTAATGATGTTAATGATAATCAAATCCAATCAACCTTCTTCCCCTACTCCACCTACTTCTAAGATTAAAATAGATGTTAAGGCCATAAATATACATTAAATACACTTTGAATATGATAACCATGTTAAGAAAATTATTTATCTCAAAGTAAATATTGATTATTATGGTCCTCTTTTCACTTTGCCTAGTGATGAAACCATTCTTGAATCACTTCATGCTTGAGAACCTCAACTACCTTGACAACATCACAAAATTGGGAATTTTAAGAATAAATCAACTCATTTAAAAAAATTAAATATTATCATTGATCCTATATCAAATATAATTTACTCTCTACCCAATGAACCATATCATTTAGAAGATGGAAATGTTATGCTTATCAAAGAAACTATGAGAATTGAATATGGTACCCCATCATGCCCTCAACCAATTATAATCTCTCATAAATGTACACCAAATGAACATGATGATTTTAAATTATTCTTTTATAAATAATGTGGTAATTTTATTTGGTCTTATGAATACATGCCTGGTATTTACCTTAACATCACGGTGTATAATATCATCACCTATCCCAATTCCAAACATGTGTAACAAAAGCAACAAAAATTTCCTCCAAAAGTTTCTAATTTATTCCATTAAAAATTCATTAAACTTCTTGATTCTAAGTTTATCAAGCCCTTAGACTATTCAAAATGCATCTCAAACATAGTCCCTATTCGAAAGAAAGTCACCTTGGTCATTTAAATTTGCAATGATTTTGTTAATCTCAATCTTGCTTATCCCAAGGACAACTTCCCTTTACCTTTTATAAATGCCATAATTAATTCCACCATCAGTTATGAAATGTTATCCCTTATGGATGGTTTATTAGGTTATAATAAAATTCATGATTCCTCATAAGACCAACATAAGACAACTTTCACCATGGAATGATGCACCTATTATTACGTTAAAATGCCTTTCAACCTCAAAAAATTTAGATCTACCTATCAATGAGTAAGTACCCACTTTTTTCATGATATTATCCATAATATAATGGAAACATATGTGGATGACCTCATTTCCAAGTCTAAAATGTACAAGACTCATCTCTCTAATCTTTTAATCATCTTTGATCACCTCATTAAATATAAAGTTAGATTAAATCCCTAAAAATGTGTTTTCAATATAACATATAGAAAAATTTTAGGATTTTTCATCTCTCTTCATGGAGTTGATGTCAATCTTACCAAAATCAATGTTATTTTCATAATTCTCATCCCTCATTTCATTCCATATATTTGCCCTTACCTTAGTAAACTTGGGTCAATTAAATAATTTGTCCTTGAAATGGCTTACTATATCTATTCTTTTAATTCTATTCTCAAGAAAGGTAATGCCCTATAATGGATAGATCCTTGTCAAAAAACATTTGATAATATGAAAGAGTATTTTCTTTACCTACCCACTCTTCATCTAGCTTATAATGATTATCTATTAATATTATATAATTATTCTACACCCATATCATTTAGGGAAATGCTTTCCTAGCGTGATGATATTGAAAGGGAATATTCCATATATTATATTAATTGAAGCCTCATCGAGTATGAGAAATTATTTACAAAATTAGAATGTGATTACCTTTCTAGATATTTTTCCAATAAAAATCTCTCACATTATATGCTTTATCAAACCACTTACATAATTATTCACTCATATCCACTCCATCACTTATTCTCCAAATATTTTCTTCTTAGAGATAGAATTGGAAAGTGGATGGTCCTTATCATGGAATTTGATCTCCAAATTATTAAAAAAAAGATATGAAATGACAAATCAATACTAATCAGCTCATAGCATATCCCATACCAACTACTAACCACCTTTAAGATAGTCTTCTTGATGATAATATTCTTTATATTGAAGTCTTAATCAAGCTATATCTCTTAAAGATTACTTCCATAATATCACTATTGATCTTGAATCAAGTAATCTTGAAGAGTTCTTTATATTCTCTGATACTACTAAAATAAAAGTAGTTATCAAATAACTTCTAAAAATTACTATCGATTTACATGAAGATACTTAGACCCTTCATTTTGATGCCACCAAATGCCTTCAAGGAGCTAGGGTAGGTTGTATCCTCACTAGTCCCTTTGGTAAAGTTATCCCTTTGGATTTTTTACTTAACTTTGATGTGACTAACAACATGGTAGAGTACAAATATTTAATCCTAGGCATGAGAGCAGCCCTTGATTTTGATATCACATATATGCACACTTTAGGTGACTCCCAACTCATCTAACACCAGTTTAATGGTGATTATCAATTCAAAAATAAAAATGTCATTTCTTATCATCAAATAACAACTACCCTTGCCAAAGAATTCACTTCTTTAACCATCAACCCTATCTCTTAAGATGAAAATTCTATTGTTGATTCACTTATTTATCCAACATCTCTTTTTCATTTACACCAAGTTCTTACCTATTACACTTTTATTATCCACATAAGGAAGTACCCATCTTCCAATGAATGAAAATATTAACATATATACCACATTGAAGTTTTCACCATTAATTAAATATTGTGGTATAAGTACATCATTCAATTTATCAAAAACCAAACCTATCCTCCAAACATTGATTCCCATGAAAAGACTCACATTCAAAAATAAAATTTCAAGTATATATTTTGATATAACATCCTTTATCATCATAATGTTGAAGGTACCTCAATCTATCATCTTATGAAATAAGATATTCCTCTTCTTCTTGAATAAACACATGAGGGTGTTTACAGTGGTAACTATAGTTGACATGTTAAAACACATAAATACTTTTGCATGGGATAATTTTGGTCCACTCTTAAAAAGTATGCTATCAAATTTGCTAAAAAGTGTAATCATTGTCAACTTCATGATGATCTAATTCATTTACCTCTAGCTAAGATTAAAACTATGAATTCTCCTTAGCCATTCTCAATGTGGGCATTATATCTCATATGCAAATTACCTATATATCAAGAGGGACATGTCTTTATTATCATATCCATAGGGTATTTTACCAAATGAGTTGAGGTTATGACCCTCATCAATGTAAATAATACCACCATTTACAAATTCATCTTCAATTAAATCATTTTTCATTTTGTCATTCCTCATACTCTCATTTCAGATAATGGTGTTAATTTTATAAATAAATATGCCAAATAGATCTATGCTAAATTCAAAATCCATCACAAATTTTAAAAACATTATTATGCTCAATACAATGGCCAAGCTAAGGCCACTAATAAAATCATTAATAAAATTATTTAAATGATAATCTATGAAACCAACATGGATTGACATCTTCATCTATATCCCACTCATTGGGCCTATCACTCTGGTATACACACTACTATTGGGGAAACACCATTCTAACTAGTATATGGTTATAAATTAGTCCTCACATTAGAATTTGATATTTTCTCTCTTTGTATCTATATTCATCACATCATAACTTATAAAGAGTCACTTGAATCTTGCCTTCATGATCTTGATCTTCTTGTTGAATATCATCTTTCTTCCTTACAAAATAATTACTAATACAAGGCCCACACTACCAAACAACATAATAAAAGAGTTAAAGTCTGCACTTTTAATGTTCATAATCTTGTCCTTAAACTAGACTAAACTCATTAAAAATAAGGTAAATATTCCCAAAAAAGGTTGGGCTCTTATTTAGTGAAATACATCCTTAGTCCAAGCACCTATTGTCTTCAAAATAATGAAGGCCATATTTTGAAAGAGCCCATCAATGCACAATTTTAAATAATTATTTTTCCTAAATCCTTCCCCTCTTATCATACATTCTATATGCTATAATTATAACACTTTTTCTAGGATACTTACACAGGTCTCACCCTCTGCAATAGTATCTCTTTCCACAAACCTTAGTCATTTTTTAGTCCTTATGTTTCTTTTTTAATCATAAGTTTCATTGTAAAATTATAGATAGTAGCTACTTTTCCTCATGATTTCTATTTTTTTCTTCTTGTTTCCTTTATTTTCAATACTTATTGTCACCCCTTAGGTTTATCTTTTGTGAGTTATAATGTAAGACCATGGATAGGACTTGGCATTCCTCGTAAATACCATATTTATCTCATTTAATTTTTACATGCTTTGTGTACCCTCATGGGTTTCTCTTTTATGATATTCAGTATAAGACCATGGATAGGACTAGGCCTTCCTCATAAAATCACCATATTTAATTCAATATTCCTTTTCTAGAATGTGTCTTGAAATGGTCACAAGTTTTAATCCCTTGTTATACTCTTTAGCTTTTGCTTCTTTTGTAAATAAAATTTTCACAACAATAAGGTGTTATCATGTTTTCTTATACTTCCCTCTCTCTTATGATAAGGAATAACACTTCACTATCATTCTATCCCCTTTTCACCATTTCTCACATTCCTTTGTGATTTGAAGTAATTCAAAAAAATTCTTGTTTCAATCCTCTTGATTTTCTTTAATTTCACTCCACTTTGGATATAATAAGGTTGAAGTCAAGATATCACTTTTATTTAACCTAAATTAACATGATTATTCAATATCATGATCTCTAAGTTCTCTTTTTTAACAACCAATTCCAAATTATTCAAATAAAAGTCATCATTAGCATCCATGTTTGGTTTTCTAATTGCATGTGGAGGAATAAAAAATGCATCAATAAAATTAAAATCCAAATCATTAAAAACAAAATGAAATGATACAAAAGGAAACATAAATAGCTAAAAAGTTAAAATCACACCAAAAGACATTATTCAAATGACATCTCCAATCTCTAATCAAATTTCAAACTCCATAGTTGGCCTCTTGATAGAGAGAAGGTCCATTGGGGTGAGGTAGGATAGTAGATTAGAATTAAAAAATTAAAAAAACTATATGGTGCTAAGTACTTTCTCATTTAAGTACCCAATCTTAACAGTAGTTTGATGGCTCTATTAAGGGTCTTGAGAAATAGGGAATAAGTTATGGGAAGGTAGGTCCATTTTAATTTTCATGCATATTAACTTCATGGGATGATATACATACTCCATTTTTTGACATGAGATTGGTGTGAATAAGAGAATATATTTAGATTCCTTAACGTAGAAAGTCCTCTTATTTTTACAAACCTTATTTAAGTGTTTTGACTTAGATAAATAGTTCCTCTACTTTGGTTATTCCTTCAACCTCCCCTCCACCCATTTAATTTACCCTATTGATGGGAAAGTGTCATTATAAATATAATTTTACTTATTATATATCACCTCTTATTCACATCCTAAAAACATGATAGGACTACTTTGTTTCAGTTTTATCTACCCTTGGAACAAAACAATATACTTGAGAAACTATGGATTACTTTATTTACACCATTGCTTTAAATTCAACATCACTTTTATTGATTTTTACCATTTTTTATTATTGTACTACCCCCTTTTTAGGATACATGAGTCTATTTATACTTTCATGTACTTTTTATATTATTGAGTGAGGTTGGCCTTTCACTTCTCACACAACAATGTTGTTTTCCCTTTTATGTACCTTTTGATTAATGATTGAGTAAATATTTTTACTTCTCACTCATCAAAGTTGTTTTACTAGTTTCATTATCCATCTTTGTTTAAGGATTGTTAGTGATTTTCACATTGATGTTTTATTATCCATTTTTGACATGCATCCTTGTTTTGACTTGGTGAGTTTTCATTTCTTAATTAAGGTTTACTCGTTTAATTTTTTTTGTATTTAGTAGCCTTGGATTTTTGGTTACTTGATTTACTCTAAAAAATGTTAACTTTGTCATTTGGTCTATCATATCAATTGTCATCCCATATTTCAAAATATCCAACTACATCTTATCCACATAAGAATTAGTTAACTTGGATTTTTTGCATTTGTTTATTTTTTATCTTTAGTTTTATACCATTGGGTTTGTTAAAAGTAGACTCTATGCCCTCCATGATTAAAACTACAAACACAACAAATAACCATCTATATATAAAGGGTAGTCAAGGTACACACACATTAATTTTATTTTTCATTTCTTTCCATTTTATTCATTTAATTTTGATTATTTTATGCTATACATTTTTTTACCTTCAACATTATGTGTTGTTATGTTCTTTCTCAAACTACCATCCCCTATTTCATCTAAATGACACATGATGAGATTCAAGTGGGGAATATGTATAAACAATATTTTTAAGATTTAACAATTACTTATGCTTTCTCTCTTACAAAAACCCATCAAATCTTAATCTATCTGAGTTCATGCATTAATGGGTGCACTGGGAAAGGGTTGAGAAAACCATTAGTGATTCACTAGATTATTTTGCCTTTACTACCACTTTATATTATTCCAACCATCTCCTAAAAGCATTTCCCTAAGATTTACCTCCTATTTCTCACCCTCTAGTAATTTTCCACCTTTATTATCCCTTCCCTAGCCTAAAATCCTTTTTGATGGTTTACATTAGACTACCGACCCCATCAACCCTATACTTTAATTAACAAAAATCATTTAAGGTATAGGTCAATCATTGGCCAACATGGACCAGGACCTAATTTATTTTCATTAATAATGATACTTAGTTGATTGGGATGATTCTTTTAACTAAACTTTCAAAAAGGATTAGGGTTAGATTATGCTATATAAACACATTCATTTCACAATTATTAAAGAGACACCAAGAGTTAATTATTAATTTGAACTTATTTACAATCCATTTTTCCACCATTCTACTTGAGGAGTCTTAGCTTAGGGTTTATAGTTGGAAAAGAATCTTGTTTTGTGGAAAAGTCTCCAATGTTTTTGCCTTTCTTAGTGATTCTTAAGAAACAAAATAACCTCTTGTTAATATCCTTTGGCCAAGGGAGAGATTGAGCCTCAATGGGTTCATCTTCAAGGTAAATATTTCTAACTTTATTCCTCTCTTTAGTAGATAGAATTAGCTTAAGTAATGGTTTTTAAGTATATTACTCTCTCCATGCATTAGGGTCTTAGTTATACATAACTTAAATAGGATTATCTTATGCATGTTTATTTTTATGTTTACTAACCCCATTTTATGCAATAATATTTGGTGAGAACTATATTAGACTTTGATTTACTTGTTATTAGTTTAGTGAATATGAAAAAATAAGATGTAGTTAGGGTTATTGCATAGTTTTTATTAACTAGAGGCTTTGGAACCCTACCTAGTGATATTATTATGGTAATAGATTCTTTGGATATGTTTAACATATCCATCTTGGTTATGACCATGAACATATAATGTACTGAAAATTAGAAGTGTAAGTAGGATTTATCTTCTCTGAGTTAGGATTGATTTATAGATTGGTTGTATTTCTCTTTGCATATAGGTAATCTCATATATTATTTTGAATTATCCTATCCTCACCTACTAGCCTACTACACCCCAATGGATCTTGGCTCTATATTGAGTCTAACTATGGAGTTTCAGCTTCAAATATAGATAGGATATATATTATGAATCATGTCTTTTTATGTGATTTTAAATTTTGACTTTGTATGTTACCTTCTGATCATTTCTTTTTTTTCAAATGATTTTGATTTTAAATTATGATGGATTTTCTTAATTCTTTCTCCATATAGATTTGAAGAACCAAACATGGGTGATAAAAATGACTATCATTTGAATAATTTAGACTTGGTTTCTAAAAATAGAACTTAGAGATCATGGTGTCTAAGATTCTTATTTATTCATGTGAAATAAATGTGTTATATTGACTTCAACCTGATTTTATTTAATGTAAAATTAAAGGAAAGGAAATCAAGGTGAATGAACCATGAAAAAAATCAAAATAATTGAAATCACAAAAAATGTGACAAATGTAAAAAGGGATTAAATGATAGTTGAGTATGAATCCTTATTATAATAATGTATGGAAGTTTATAGAAACATACTAACATAGTTTTTTGTGCATGTTTTATCTACAAAAGAAATAAAAATTAAAGCTAAGAATATGGGATCATAGAATTGTAACTAGTTATTAACATTATAGAAAATGAACACTCAATTGAGAATAAAGGTGTTTTAGGAATAAAATGGTAATTTTATGAGGAGAGACTAGTCTTTTCCATGGTCTTATAATACAACTCATAAAAGAGAAAACCCAAGAGCGTGTTGTCGATAATTTGGCTTTCCAAGGTCAAATGCCAATTGTTGTAACCAATTTATATGACAACCATCCAAGCCTACTCATGGTGATTTCCTACATGGTAATGTCCTTATTGATCCTATTTTGAGCCTTGGTAGCACTGTTAGAAGTGACATTGTGTGTTCTACAACCTGCTTATGAATCTATTGTGTTATGGTTGCCTTGAGTCTATTTGGTGAGGTAAAAGTGGTTATAATGATCTTGGAGTGAGATAAGAGGGTTTAAATATTTCTTATGAAGTCTAATGAGTGGTTTGAACATTATTTTATGAGTTTGAGGTTCTTTTGATAAAATTAAGGTAACTTGACAAGTTTGATGTTATTGGTTCTTATGGTATATGGGCCTTTCAAGCCATTCCTTATGAGAGAGGATTTTTAATCATTTTTAGGGATGTCTAAACCTTTTTAAAAGTCATGATATCAAGGTATAATGGTGCTTTAATGTCATTGTTCATAGTCTGGTCATTTGGGTAGTTTTAAGTTGTCATAAACACCCCAAAAGTCATCAAGTAACCCTTAAATGCCTCATATAGGTCTACATTGCACTATATAAATTTGGTAAGGAAATTTTTTAGGTGTGTAATTTATTATAAAATTCTTTAAAGGGTCTCTTAGATATTATGAAACCACTACTAGGTATTTCACATCATAGAAAGTCCTTTTTAAAACCCATTTATACTCCCTACTCAATAAATGGACCCCACACATGGAAAGGATGTTCATTTACAAATTCCCCAAAATAATACTTAGCTTTAAATTTCATTTGAGTTATGTTTTACTTCCATATATCCTATAATGGTGGTTGAAATCTTGAAACATGGAGAAAATATAGACAATAAAGAGTTTTAGGTTTTTTCTACAAATTCTACAAACCTGTATAGTTAGTGTGTATACAAGAGAGTTAAACGTTTTATGTGGGATAATTAAAGATTTCATGGTAGGAATATATAATAAAAACAAAAAATTGACCATTTTACTCTATCGAGCTCCTTTTCAGCCCAAGACAACCCTGCAAGTTTGTAGATGGTAAGAACATGAGAGACAAGATGAAGGTATAAAATTTTAGGCAAAGGAGGGAAAATTAGATAGATTTCATATTTATGAATTTTGTTCTTATATTTACCCCCCTAATTTATTAAAAATCATTAATAAGGTAGGGAACCCACAATGTCTTCTTCATTTAGGCAAAGTACCAATTTTTTGCGTTTTCTCCTTTCTTAAGCATGGTGATAGAAAAATAGAACATTAGAGTGATTTTAATGATTTTTTAACAAATTTAAATACCATTATTCAATCTAATTTAATATATATGGGATATGGGATCAATTAAAAATTAATACTTTCTTCATTTTGTAGACTATATACAAGTGTATCTATGTTCCAAAGTATTCATGTCATAAATGTGGAAGAGAGGGATGTTTTCGAGCCTGTAATGGTCCCTTGAGATAATTTAAAATATAATTTATATTACATAATTATCTAGGTCAGATCAAGGGACTCCTTTGAGTAATTTTTTAATATAATTGTCATAAGTACATTGTGTGACCTATTGACAAACATAAGCTTGTGTCACTATAGTAGCTATAAAGGGTTCCAAGTCAAGCTAAAATAGACACCATCTCTTTCATGTTGTTCACATTACTTGTTTTTTAATACTCAAGGCCCCTAAATAACCTATGTCTAAGCATTCAAAATATTACCCTTGAAATGTATAACCCTCATATGATTGACTACAAACTCTTATACATATAAGAGATTTGATGGGATATTGAGTGATCAAATGGAATTTTGGAGAGACTGATAAGTCTTGAAGGATCCTAGGACATATGAAGTTACATGGGAGGGGAATTAAATAGGTTCAAACATTTTCCATCAATAACCACACACTATACTTACTCAAAGATAAGGTAATACCAGTCAGACCTTAAGATGCATACATAGGGTTAAAATGATAGAATGAGGGAAATATTGATGGGGAAGAAGTTTTAAAGAAGTTCCAAGAGGTCATAAGAATAATAGATAATTATATCACACAAATATATTTAAAATAAGAATCAATCACCCTCATGTGAGGTACACATAGGAAGCATATATACCACACTTATAGGCTTTAGGCAAATCAGTTGAGTAGATAATTACTGGCATGAAACCTAGAGAGTATAAAGAGATATAAAGGAACCTAAGATATAAAATGAGTATTTAAATAATTTGAAAAATATAAAAAACAAGATTCACCCTTAATTGAAACTCTATAATAAAGGTAGAAATATTATCTCTCATCTAACAATATAGTTATGGTCTAAGACTGCCACCTATAGGCAGGGTCTTAGGATTTAATATGAAGTGTGATGGAGTATGTTTTGTGAAGAGAGTGTATAAATTTAAAGATATTTTTAAATTATTTATATATGTCCCAAAACTCCTCAAAAAAATCCTAACTCATTGAATGAAACCAAGACTTTAATAGTTATCTCTTTTAGACCTAAACTAGGTAACTATAAACCTAGCTATGTAAGTGAAGGATATGTATAGGTCAAAAAGTGTTGGAAGATTTAGAAACATTTTGAAGGGAGGTATAAAGGTATACTAAATTATTTCAAATAATGATAACCCACTTTTAATAAGGATAAAACTTAATAGCCCACACAGACCTATTAGGCCTAAAAGGGCCTAAATAGGCCTATGTACATCAGGTGAGAATTTATGTATGTTTTGAAATGGTCTCATAATTGAATAAATATGATAAATTTAATGATAAATAACATTACGGGTCTCAAATTAGGGTATTCTCAAATTTACAAAAGAACGTTTGCAGATGACTAAGCCTAGTTAAGCCTAAACCAAACAATCTCTAATAAGAGGGTAGATTGAAGAAGAGGTGTTTGAATCATATACAAAGGTTAAATGTAGTTTGGAGATGGGGTATCTATCTAAATTTTATAAATTATGTCAATTATTACATTTATATATTTTAGTCTCTCAATATATAACCATGCCTCTCATCCTAGAAAAAAACTAAAATAGCCCTATGCACATTTGCACATTTAGAATGTTTAATGGAAACCTAAAAGAATTTGAGGGTGACTATTGAGAAAGTGAAAACAAGGGTTTTTAATTATTTTATTAATAATAACATTTATTTCATTGAGTTTACCTAACCTTAGGAGTTAAATAAAGGAGCGTAGTGATTTAAATAAGCCTTTTAGTCTTAAACATGCCTAAACATGGTTGTGCTTAAACTAAGGATTTTTGCTTATTTGGAGGTTAATTAAGATATTGAAACATATTAATGAGGAATAAATAGAATCACAACAAAGTTTTTTAGATGATAATATTATCAATTAAGGTAGGAATGTTTATCAATCCCCTAGGGCTACATAGGCATGACCTCCTACAAACCCTAAGATTATTTTATAAGAGTGTACAAAGGATTGAGTTAATAAAGGAATTGAACCTAAGGGTTATGTTATATACTAAGATTATTTTTCATTTTAT
Organism: Torreya grandis; assembly: GCA_037957365.1. NCBI lineage: Eukaryota > Viridiplantae > Streptophyta > Pinopsida > Cupressales > Taxaceae > Torreya > Torreya grandis. The sequence goes on along the minus strand of JARHVA010005775.1, from coordinate 230,233 downwards.
TCACAAAATACACCATTATATTAGAGAAGGATATAACTCAAGCATCCAACACTTATTGATTGGCACTTACACTTAGCAGTCTAGACAGTTATATGCAAGCAGTCTAGGCAGTTGTATGCATGCAATCACATGGAGATGAGTGGAACAGGGGTGATGTTTAAGAATTTATAAGTAATAAAGGAAGTTGGGAACCAGATGGAGAAGTTGTTGTGATGGTTTTTTATCCATGAAATCATGTATAAAAAATTCAAATCTCTCAAAGCTCAATCTAGGCCTAAAGATACCTCCTCCACCTTACGACATGTCAACCAACCCTCAAGCAGACCCATGGCCATGATCAAATGTGGAATTATGTTACAGAACATTGAAATTAAATTTAAATAGTGTAAATACAAAGAAAGGATAAATTTATTCTTAATACCATCCTCAAACTACATATTCTAGACAACCATCTTGAATTTCTTGTTGTAAATGCTCAGATCTCCCACCATAGAAGGAATCATGAAAATTCCTCTAGGGGAAGTTAGGAAAAAATATGTAATTGAAATCCATAGAGTATAGAGTTGGTTTTTGGGGCCCACTTTTATGAATCATTTCTAAGATTGTAGAAAAATCTATAAGGTTTTTATAGAGCTCATAGTTCACCATATTGTGCTCATATCTCTCCACACCAGCTACATGGAACATTAATCTTATCAAGAGTTTTATGGGGGTATATAGACTTAACATCCATGGCCATACATTTTTGGAGGTATGGTATATATGAACCATCCTTAAGATGATAGACCTCTAAAACCTATCTTATACCCTAATATAGGCCCAACCTAGGAAATATGGAGATAATTTTACTCAATCACTCATGAATTACCTGGTAAACACCTAAAATATCTATTACACTCATAAGATATCCTAGTCATGGTACTGTGTTACATGGATGTTATATGGATTTGGTAGAAAATAGTACTTTTTCAAGGTTTTATGAGGTTTTAAAGGTGTAAATATATTTTAAAATATCCAAATCATTGGAGGGGGATGTTTGAAAATTTTTTCATCTTCCCAAGACATAATCTATCCAATAATATACTTGGAAATACTTTTGAAGCTATCCTCTAAATATCTAGTCTACATATTCTAAAATTAAGTGGCTTAGTCACCTATTTTGGTAAGGTTGCAAGTGTGAACTACTCAAAAATTCCTATGTCATGATATAAGAATTTGATTAGGACTAAAAATCATCTATCCACTTATCATATAAGTCTTGTGTGGGTTTCATTGCCACTCAATTAGCCAACATTTAGATGACTAGGCCTAGTGGCCTAATTGGCTTACTTGGTCAAAAAATGGAGTTGGAATTTTACATGGATAGGCTGTTGGAATGATCAATACAAATATATTACATCTAAAATTTATCCATTAAAAGATTCAAGTGTACTTTCCATGATCATAATGGAGAAGGAGTTAGTTACCAAGCTTGGTCAACATGCACATGAGAGATGGTGGGCTGATATATTCTTCATGGTGACTTGATTGAACCTCTTTAATGTATTTTAACTATAAAAAGGATGGAATTTATTGAATATGTCATGTTATTTAACTATTTTGGGGAATATTGGTGTCATATTCCTATTTTAGTTAAAGTTTTAGGTTGACTAAATCATTAAATAATATTGCAATAATTTAACCACTGATTTGCATAATTTATTTATATTTCAAACCTTTTTATAAATAGAAATAAATATGGAGAAAATAATACTTAGCTTAAAATGAATTTAAATGGCTATTGCAAGGTTTGATATTGGCTGTGTATGATTGGGACAATATCACAAATTAGGATATGGATTTCATTTTGTGAAAGGATAGGACCACCAAAACATGACACCCTAGAGTCTAGCATTGTTGTCCTCTTCTATGACTATTGTCCAAACTAATCATAGAGACCTAATTTTTCTATGATTTGGTCATTATCCCTATGTGAGATTTACTATGAAATATTGACTATTGAAAGTATATAGAACTCATTGTAAAGTTAATTTCATGTTTAAACCCTAGACTTCATTATGCTTTGATAAAACTTGAGAAAGAAGGCAGGGTTAGTGTGTGTAAGATGCACTGAACATGTATCCACAACCCTTATGTGGGCATGTTGATTACATACCAATAATCTAAAGAGGGATCCAACCATATGTAGTTCTCCCACTAAATATGCTTTGTGAAATAGTGTGAATGTGGATGTAAAAATGCTAAATTAGGTGTGCTTGAGGTGGCTATAGATTGTTTTGAGGATTTGTATATGATTTTAAATGTATCAGATGGATATGTACTGAGAATAGGGAATTTTTTCTTAGTGGTTTTGTTTGTATTCTTACTTTCTTTTTAATATTCACCAACCTCCCTTTGTAAATTAACTTTGAATGGGATTTTATAGAGATTTATTGGTCATGGGTCAAATTTATTTATATTAGGCCTAAAAAATGAAGGATAGGAACTAAAATTAAATAACTATTGGAGTTTAAAATATAATTAGACAAGAGCACCAAAATAAGACACCCTAGGGTCTAACACTATAGTTCAAGTTGGGTGATCCTATCCTAAAGGTGTGAGACCTTAGGGGATATGATTATCCTAGGAAATGATACATAATTGAGGTGTAATGATCATTAGGAAATCTTATGATGACTATGAATAAGCAAACAAGTGTCTAAACAGGTCATGAGAGCATGCAAGAAAGACATATGGGTTGGGTGTCACAAACCACACTCAAACTACCAATTTTGACTATTTATATGAATACATTTCCCCTCCCCTTTATTCTAGTAATGAAATGAAGTGCAATAATAGGATAAAGGAAAAGTAGAAAGTGTACCTAAACTTACCTATAAGGGTGAAGCTCATGAAGTTATGTGATGTGTGTGCATAGAGAGAACACATCGTGAAGTGTAAATATTCGAAAATAAAATCAAGAGTAGATTAATTCTTAATAGACATGTTATTTATAAGTTAACAACATAAAAAAATATGGGTAAAATAGAGAGGAAAATAAATGAGTGAATACACCTCATTGGGTATGCAACTAATACAAAATATGTTGTGATGTTGAGTGATGTTGAGTATGTATTGAATGATGTTGTACCAAAATTAATATTGTGAATGGAAATGAGTTCTCAATTCCTTTAGAGTGGCTCAAGAATGTAAATTTTGTCCCTTTTTCTCCATTATTTCCCACTAAAAAAAGTTAATTTATCATGCGTATGTTAATCTATGTTTGGACTATGTGTCCAATCCCTCTAAGTAGGTGGCTCAAGAATATAAAGGCAAGTTAGTCATTTGGCTCCATAGTTGCCCCATGAAATGAAGTTATGAACTGATACTAGTATGAATTTGTGTCATATGATACTAATTCTAAATCCCATGAATGTTCTATAATCTAACAATGTGACATGAATATCTAAATGTGTGTTGGAAACTAGGCCACTTTTGGCCACTTAGAAAAGGTAGATATTAGGCTTGTATGAAATCCACTCTGAAACTAGGCAATAGGCTTATATGAAATCCACTTTATAATGATGCCAACCACCTATAGATATAGTAAGTTACATAACTATTGATAATGCTTGGGTAATTCTATAAACTATAAAGAAGAGAAAGTAAATGTGTCATGCACTTTGCCCCTAATCAGTAGTGTCTACAACATGGATTTTGATTTGGAAGTTATACCAACTACCTTATCTAAATATATAAGTGAGAGTCATCATGTCTTGCATGATTCCCCCTATATATGGATTCTTTGAGTAAAATTTTACTAAAACTATTGATTCTAAACTAAACTATTGCTGACAAAATTATATCTAATCTTACATTTCTATCTATTTCTGGAAAATCTATTTTTTCTACTATTTGGATAAGAGTGCCAAAATAAGACACTCTACTATCTAGCATTGTAGTCTAAAGTTGGCACTCTTATCTTGTGTTGATTCTATAGACTATTCTATAATTGTCACTATTTATCTGGTTTGTTCTTCTTGGTTTAAAGTTCGTAGACTATTTTGAGCATTCTAAAAACTATTTTTTTATTAGTAATAGGCTCTAATCTCTATGACAAAAACCCCTATTTGTTGTCCCCTCTTTTGAGGGTAGGAATGAGTACCCTATAATGACTATCCTTAGAATAAAAATCCCTACAAGTGTGATATGTTGGAAAAATACATGATATATCAATTATAATCAAAATATATCTCAAGATATAACATAGTTTGTAATGGATATTGTTAGATCACTAGGGGTATGCCTATATAGATGTAAAAATTTAATAACATGTGAAATATAGTGAATTAAAACTAGAATTCTAGTTAGTTAGTAGTTGTCAAGGAGGATGGAGTACAATGTCCATCATGGCATCTAAGACAGTAGAAGAATGCATGATGTAGATCATGGAATTGAAAAAAATTGAAAATAAAAAAAGAAACAAGCATGCAAGGCAAGAAGTAAGAAACACACAAGAGTGGCCAAGGGGCCAAATAAACAAGGGACATGGGCACATGTCACTCAAACTAGGGAGTAAGAATACAAGGCATGTTTAAATGCCACATACACATATAATTTGAAAACAATCAAGGTTGGTATGAGGGCCACAAGCACATAGAAGATTACAAGCAATGGACATTGGCAAATGTCCTAAGGTACACATAAGAGACAGAATGGGAACTAAGAAATCTAATCACATCTAGTTATGTAAATCAAGAAAGGAAGGCATGTAAAATCTGAAAATAAAATTTTGTATAACTAATCAAATTAAGAAGTGAAAGTATGAAAGACATGTAGTAAAAGACTATGTATATGCTAATAAATACATAATTGCTATATGCTAGTGAGTATTGATAGAGTAATATATGTAAGATAGTAAGTAATGTATGTCAACATGAAAACTAGAGTGTTTGGTGTAGAAATGACATAACCTAGATGGTTTAGTCATGTAAAATATGCCCCTAGTGGGTAGATATATTAATGTATGTCTCTAATTTATAATTAGGATACCCCCTCAATGGGTAGAGTGAAGCAGTCATGGATCTGGATGTCACTACACACACTAAAAGAAGATAAAGTGAAGCATGGTAATGTAGATAAATTGAAAAACAATAACATAAAACATCAAATGTAAGTTTAACATGGTAGTAAAAATGTAAATCATGGATAATGCAAATAATTGAAATGTTTTTGAATTTTTGAATGTTTTTGTATTTTTGGAATAATCTATATACAAAAAAATCTTAAATAAACTATGTACAAGTAATACTAAGAAACTATTATGCAAGTAATCAAAGAAGAAATGATACTAATTGATGAGTCTCATAAGAGACTCCCCATCACGGTGTTTTATATTGAGAAGAGGGATCATGTGTGATCTTAAAGCATGATGGAGTGCCTAAGACTGTAACTCTAAAAGCTATGTATGTTGTAAATGCTTTAAAATCTCTGAAGTAGAAACCAAATGTGCCATCCCCTTGTAACTCTAAGAAGTAGATATAACTATGGGGTTTTTAGGGACCCATCTAGTTGTAAGAGAAGATTTTGAACATGTACTCTATGTGTAGAAGTATGAGACCTCAATAATACTACCCTGGGTGTGAAAACTATACCTAGAAACTATATAGAGTCCTGAAACTATGGATGGTCTAAAAGAGGCCTCTATGGAAGTGTATGAACTCTATGTGCTGGTGAGGAAGACCTTAAATGTGTCTAAATCTGAATAGGGGGAATAACTATAACTAGTAGAGAAGCTAAAAATAGTGACTATAAAGTATAAGATGGATATGAAGTGGGAAGTGGTAACTCATGGAACTCCACCAACTGTAACAAATTGATTATCATGAATGAATTTCATGAATCTATGAACTATAGAAGGTACTTCTTAAAGTTTCCAAATATATGGTTAACCAAACAACATATCAAAAACTCATGCATTGGGAACAATAGTAAATGGTGTGGGCACATGTGTTGGATTAACCTATAAAGGAAGTACAATCTCACCCAATGAAATCTATGTGTGCCCATTGAATCTATTGATAACTATGTTTTTTAGGTTAATATCTTGCTTTAAATATCCCAAATGCTATAATAATGTCATAGTGCACATGTTTACATTTGATCCATTATCTATGAGAACATTATGAATAGGATGATTATGAATGTAAGATCTGATAAAGAGTGTATGATAATATGAATTATCCTCAACCATCTCCTACTCTGATGTCATGTCCCCTTTTTCATGGACATTGACAGATTTGATGATTGGCCTATTATACGACCTTCGTAGGCTAATATGATGGATAGAGGGTCATAATGGAGCTTGGCTTGACTTTGATTCGCAGAATTTCTACATTTGGTTTTCATTCAGGGTCTTTCAGACATGTTTGATTGATGCTCCTATTATTTAGGGATATTTGACATGCAGCGGAGCACCTTTATTTTGGTATGGTCATATGCGGAATCACTCCCTGATTCACCTGCTTCGATCGGTTTGAGGATCCGACATATATTGAGGGAGATATTAATATTTGATTGATTTAATCAAATATTAATTATTTGGTCTCATTAATAATTAATTATTAATTATTAATTATTTGCTCTAATTTTAAATTAGAAACCCTAATGCTAATTTAAGAAAACCCTAATTAGGGCAAGCATATCTTTTGAGGGTATAAGGGTTTCTCATGGAGGCCATTGTTGATGATGCATAGATTATTGATTATTGAAAAATTGAAGAAATTCTTCTGTGAAGACTGAGCCAAGGGTTCCAGGATTCCATTGCAGTGGAGAACGTTCCATCTTCATTGTGTGTGATTTAGAGGCTGTGAGATATCAGCTGATTTATTGCCAAATTGAGAGATAGCTTCATCCAGAAGTTATCACAGAGATACATATTTGAGAGATAGCTTCATCCAGAAGTTATCACAGAATTCCAGGGTTGAGAGATAACTTCACACAGAAGTTTATCACAGAGCTTTCCAGGTATTTTCTTTATTTAGTTTTGATCTAATAAGTTATACAGAGATAGATCTTGTGTTAGAATCTATATTCGTGAGATCAGGCTATTCAGCTATCAGGGGTTAAGAAGAAGACAGGTTGGCGGCCGTACCACATCCGTACAGGTCCGTTCAGAGCTATTCAGACACCGACATCGGCAGATACAGGGCTTCCAGTGACCGACTTCGGCCGTCTGAAGACCGACGTCGGCAGAAAGCCGACCGACAGAGACCGACGTCGGCGAGATATCGACCGACGACGGCGACTGTGTGTCGACACAGAAAGGCCGAGACCCTTCCAGATCCAGTTTTCATTGCCAGATTTTGCTAAGTCCGGGTTTTAAGATCAGATTTTAATATTCTTTATTTTGTATAACAGAGACTCAATTGTGTAATTGTCCAGAAGAACAAGTAATGTGATCTTTAATTGCTATTGAGAGATTATACTATGATTTGTGTATGCTTATTTTGAATCTATTCTGCAAGTTTGTATCTGTGATCAGAGCTTTATGAGTTTATATATTCCCTGTTTGAAGGGGATATTACAGTGGTATCAGAGCTTTGGTCTTTGGTATCATAGTTTTGTGTCTTCCATATATCTCTATTGACAGGGGATATTACAGTGGTATCAGAGCTAAATACCTGCCATCCTGATTGGGCACATCAGAACTAATGTCTTGCCATCCTGTTGGGTAGTTCAAGTTCAATTCGATCATCAGTATGGCTCTAAGAGGGGTCAAAGATTTGGAAGAAAGCATGCACAATGCAAAGAAGAAATTAGATCATCCATTTCAGCAAGCAGATGACACTCTAAAAATTTTGGAGGAGTTGGACACTTATTTAGGCAAGGTTGAGCATTCAAATACTTATGAGATGCCAATAGCGTTATTTCCAGTGTTTGATTCGTTGGTGAAGCCCCGATTATTGAGACATCATGATGAGGTGGTAAGACTTGCAACTCTCTCTTGCATTAGTGAAATGATGAGGATCATAGCTGGCTTTGATTTTCATGATGATCAGATTATGAGAGAGGTACTTTATGCCATGGTAAAAAGCTTCGAAAAGTTGGATAACATTAGAGACCCTCATTTCTCAAGGAGGGCAAGATTACTTGAAACATTTGCAAGGTATGGATTTGAAAACGTTATGATGTTAGTAGGTTGTATTGGTGAAATACGCATGATGTTTAAAATATTTTGGAATATTTTAGATGAATTTCATTCTAGCAATATATTGGCATCAATGCACTCTATTATGTTCACAATCTTGTTTGAGGAGGAGGATAAAATTTCCAAACTCTTGGCAGAAGATTTATGGTATGTCTGGACAAAAGGGAGAAATGTCTCCCCTAGAGCTTGCATGTGGTTAAAGAATTTAATTAATAGGCCCAAGGATCGTAGTGCTTTCCCTATGACATGCAGCCACTTGCATGATGAGTTTGACAGTTATGCGGATCCAGTACAGGGTGATATTAACACATCTTCAGGTAATGATTTATCTGCATTATCTTCACCGATAGGGGTAGTTGAGGATGTTGTGGATGAGCTTTGTCTTCAGGTGAGTTTAGCACAGGTGTTAGACAGTGAGGATGAGCCTGATGCTTGCTTTCAGAGTGTGGAGGTATACTCAGAGGTTAGTACACTGAGTATTGCTGATGAGTATGTTTTTGTAGCTGATGATGAGGACCATGTGGTTGAGGCTCACACTCATATTCAGGATTTGGGAGTACCTGATTCTAAGGAGTTTCGAATACCAGTGGAGTTGAATCTCCATATTGATTATTCTCATACAGATGATAGTGTGGTACAGTTGGTTGTGCCGCCTTTACAGAGAGATCAGTTATGGGATGGATTGGCACCATCTTTTGTAGATGGAATTTACAGTTGCCAAGTACACAGTCTACGGTATCGACACATCCAGGGCAGTTGTGATTTCAGAGATTGGTTGAGTTGTGTTCACCAATTTGATTATGGGTTCCTCTTTGTTCTACTTCTATTGATGTTACAGGTACTTGCATTGATTCACAGCAGTGCAGAGCATAACTACATTTGGGATCCAGGTGGATCGAGTAGTTCATTGTTCCGAGATTGCTTGGGGACAAGCAATTTTCGGAGGGGCGGATTGTCATGTCCCCTTTTTCATGGACATTGACAGATTTGATGATTGGCCTATTATACGACCTTCGTAGGCTAATATGATGGATAGAGGGTCATAATGGAGCTTGGCTTGACTTTGATTCACAGAATTTCTACATTTGGTTTTCATTCAGGGTCTTTCAGACATGTTTGATTGATGCTCCTATTATTTAGGGATATTTGACATGCAGCGGAGCACCTTTGTTTTGGTATGGTCATATGCGGAATCACTCCCTGATTCACCTGCTTCGATCGGTTTGAGGATCCGACATATATTGAGGGAGATATTAATATTTGATTGATTTAATCAAATATTAATTATATGGTCTCATTAATAATTAATTATTAATTATTAATTATTTGCTCTAATTTTAAATTAGAAACCCTAATGCTAATTTAAGAAAACCCTAATTAGGGCAAGCATATCTTTTGAGGGTATAAGGGTTTCTCATGGAGGCCATTGTTGATGATGCATAGATTATTGATTATTGAAAAATTGAAGAAATTCTTCTGTGAAGACTGAGCCAAGGGTTCCAGGATTCCATTGCAGTGGAGAACGTTCCATCTTCATTGTGTGTGATTTAGAGGCTGTGAGATATCAGCTGATTTATTGCCAAATTGAGAGATAGCTTCATCCAGAAGTTATCACAGAGATACATATTTGAGAGATAGCTTCATCCAGAAGTTATCACAGAATTCCAGGGTTGAGAGATAACTTCACACAGAAGTTTATCACAGAGCTTTCCAGGTATTTTCTTTATTTAGTTTTGATCTAATAAGTTATACAGAGATAGATCTTGTGTTAGAATCTATATTCGTGAGATCAGGCTATTCAGCTATCAGGGGTTAAGAAGAAGACAGGTTGGCGGCCGTACCACATCCGTACAGGTCCGTTCAGAGCTATTCAGACACCGACATCGGCAGATACAGGGCTTCCAGTGACCGACTTCGGCCGTCTGAAGACCGACGTCGGCAGAAAGCCGACCGACAGAGACCGACGTCGGCGAGATATCGACCGACGACGGCGACTGTGTGTCGACACAGAAAGGCCGAGACCCTTCCAGATCCAGTTTTCATTGCCAGATTTTGCTAAGTCCGGGTTTTAAGATCAGATTTTAATATTCTTTATTTTGTATAACAGAGACTCAATTGTGTAATTGTCCAGAAGAACAAGTAATGTGATCTTTAATTGCTATTGAGAGATTATACTATGATTTGTGTATGCTTATTTTGAATCTATTCTGCAAGTTTGTATCTGTGATCAGAGCTTTATGAGTTTATATATTCCCTGTTTGAAGGGGATATTACAGTGGTATCAGAGCTTTGGTCTTTGGTATCATAGTTTTGTGTCTTCCATATATCTCTATTGACAGGGGATATTACAGTGGTATCAGAGCTAAATACCTGCCATCCTGATTGGGCACATCAGAACTAATGTCTTGCCATCCTGTTGGGTAGTTCAGGTTCAATTCGATCATCAGTATGGCTCTAAGAGGGGTCAAAGATTTGGAAGAAAGCATGCACAATGCAAAGAAGAAATTAGATCATCCATTTCAGCAAGCAGATGACACTCTAAAAATTTTGGAGGAGTTGGACACTTATTTAGGCAAGGTTGAGCATTCAAATACTTATGAGATGCCAATAGCGTTATTTCCAGTGTTTGATTCGTTGGTGAAGCCCCGATTATTGAGACATCATGATGAGGTGGTAAGACTTGCAACTCTCTCTTGCATTAGTGAAATGATGAGGATCATAGCTGGCTTTGATTTTCATGATGATCAGATTATGAGAGAGGTACTTTATGCCATGGTAAAAAGCTTCGAAAAGTTGGATAACATTAGAGACCCTCATTTCTCAAGGAGGGCAAGATTACTTGAAACATTTGCAAGGTATGGATTTGAAAACGTTATGATGTTAGTAGGTTGTATTGGTGAAATACGCATGATGTTTAAAATATTTTGGAATATTTTAGATGAATTTCATTCTAGCAATATATTGGCATCAATGCACTCTATTATGTTCACAATCTTGTTTGAGGAGGAGGATAAAATTTCCAAACTCTTGGCAGAAGATTTATGGTATGTCTGGACAAAAGGGAGAAATGTCTCCCCTAGAGCTTGCATGTGGTTAAAGAATTTAATTAATAGGCCCAAGGATCGTAGTGCTTTCCCTATGACATGCAGCCACTTGCATGATGAGTTTGACAGTTATGCGGATCCAGTACAGGGTGATATTAACACATCTTCAGGTAATGATTTATCTGCATTATCTTCACCGATAGGGGTAGTTGAGGATGTTGTGGATGAGCTTTGTCTTCAGGTGAGTTTAGCACAGGTGTTAGACAGTGAGGATGAGCCTGATGCTTGCTTTCAGAGTGTGGAGGTATACTCAGAGGTTAGTACACTGAGTATTGCTGATGAGTATGTTTTTGTAGCTGATGATGAGGACCATGTGGTTGAGGCTCACACTCATATTCAGGATTTGGGAGTACCTGATTCTAAGGAGTTTCGAATACCAGTGGAGTTGAATCTCCATATTGATTATTCTCATACAGATGATATTGTGGTACAGTTGGTTGTGCCGCCTTTACAGAGAGATCAGTTATGGGATGGATTGGCACCATCTTTTGTAGATGGAATTTACAGTTGCCAAGTACACAGTCTACGGTATCGACACATCCAGGGCAGTTGTGATTTCAGAGATTGGTTGAGTTGTGTTCACCAATTTGATTATGGGTTCCTCTTTGTTCTACTTCTATTGATGTTACAGGTACTTGCATTGATTCACAGCAGTGCAGAGCATAACTACATTTGGGATCCAGGTGGATCGAGTAGTTCATTGTTCCGAGATTGCTTGGGGACAAGCAATTTTCGGAGGGGCGGATTGTCATGTCCCCTTTTTCATGGACATTGACAGATTTGATGATTGGCCTATTATACGACCTTCGTAGGCTAATATGATGGATAGAGGGTCATAATGGAGCTTGGCTTGACTTTGATTCGCAGAATTTCTACATTTGGTTTTCATTCAGGGTCTTTCAGACATGTTTGATTGATGCTCCTATTATTTAGGGATATTTGACATGCAGCGGAGCACCTTTGTTTTGGTATGGTCATATGCGGAATCACTCCCTGATTCACCTGCTTCGATCGGTTTGAGGATCCGACATATATTGAGGGAGATATTAATATTTGATTGATTTAATCAAATATTAATTATTTGGTCTCATTAATAATTAATTATTAATTATTAATTATTTGCTCTAATTTTAAATTAGAAACCCTAATGCTAATTTAAGAAAACCCTAATTAGGGCAAGCATATCTTTTGAGGGTATAAGGGTTTCTCATGGAGGCCATTGTTGATGATGCATAGATTATTGATTATTGAAAAATTGAAGAAATTCTTCTGTGAAGACTGAGCCAAGGGTTCCAGGATTCCATTGCAGTGGAGAACGTTCCCTCTTCATTGTGTGTGATTTAGAGGCTGTGAGATATCAGCTGATTTATTGCCAAATTGAGAGATAGCTTCATCCAGAAGTTATCACAGAGATACATATTTGAGAGATAGCTTCATCCAGAAGTTATCACAGAATTCCAGGGTTGAGAGATAACTTCACACAGAAGTTTATCACAGAGCTTTCCAGGTATTTTCTTTATTTAGTTTTGATCTAATAAGTTATACAGAGATAGATCTTGTGTTAGAATCTATATTCGTGAGATCAGGCTATTCAGCTATCAGGGGTTAAGAAGAAGACAGGTTGGCGGCCGTACCACATCCGTACAGGTCCGTTCAGAGCTATTCAGACACCGACATCGGCAGATACAGGGCTTCCAGTGACCGACTTCGGCCGTCTGAAGACCGACGTCGGCAGAAAGCCGACCGACAGAGACCGACGTCGGCGAGATATCGACCGACGACGGCGACTGTGTGTCGACACAGAAAGGCCGAGACCCTTCCAGATCCAGTTTTCATTGCCAGATTTTGCTAAGTCTGGGTTTTAAGATCAGATTTTAATATTCTTTATTTTGTATAACAGAGACTCAATTGTGTAATTGTCCAGAAGAACAAGTAATGTGATCTTTAATTGCTATTGAGAGATTATACTATGATTTGTGTATGCTTATTTTGAATCTATTCTGCAAGTTTGTATCTGTGATCAGAGCTTTATGAGTTTATATATTCCCTGTTTGAAGGGGATATTACAGTGGTATCAGAGCGTTGGTCTTTGGTATCATAGTTTTGTGTCTTCCATATATCTCTATTGACAGGGGATATTACAGTGGTATCAGAGCTAAATACCTGCCATCCTGATTGGGCACATCAGAACTAATGTCTTGCCATCCTGTTGGGTAGTTCAGGTTCAATTCGATCATCAGTATGGCTCTAAGAGGGGTCAAAGATTTGGAAGAAAGCATGCACAATGCAAAGAAGAAATTAGATCATCCATTTCAGCAAGCAGATGACACTCTAAAAATTTTGGAGGAGTTGGACACTTATTTAGGCAAGGTTGAGCATTCAAATACTTATGAGATGCCAATAGCGTTATTTCCAGTGTTTGATTCGTTGGTGAAGCCCCGATTATTGAGACATCATGATGAGGTGGTAAGACTTGCAACTCTCTCTTGCATTAGTGAAATGATGAGGATCATAGCTGGCTTTGATTTTCATGATGATCAGATTATGAGAGAGGTACTTTATGCCATGGTAAAAAGCTTCGAAAAGTTGGATAACATTAGAGACCCTCATTTCTCAAGGAGGGCAAGATTACTTGAAACATTTGCAAGGTATGGATTTGAAAATGTTATGATGTTAGTAGGTTGTATTGGTGAAATACGCATGATGTTTAAAATATTTTGGAATATTTTAGATGAATTTCATTCTAGCAATATATTGGCATCAATGCACTCTATTATGTTCACAATCTTGTTTGAGGAGGAGGATAAAATTTCCAAACTCTTGGCAGAAGATTTATGGTATGTCTGGACAAAAGGGAGAAATGTCTCCCCTAGAGCTTGCATGTGGTTAAAGAATTTAATTAATAGGCCCAAGGATCGTAGTGCTTTCCCTATGACATGCAGCCACTTGCATGATGAGTTTGACAGTTATGCGGATCCAGTACAGGGTGATATTAACACATCTTCAGGTAATGATTTATCTGCATTATCTTCACTGATAGGGGTAGTTGAGGATGTTGTGGATGAGCTTTGTCTTCAGGTGAGTTTAGCACAGGTGTTAGACAGTGAGGATGAGCCTGATGCTTGCTTTCAGAGTGTGGAGGTATACTCAGAGGTTAGTACACTGAGTATTGCTGATGAGTATGTTTTTGTAGCTGATGATGAGGACCATGTGGTTGAGGCTCACACTCATATTCAGGATTTGGGAGTACCTGATTCTAAGGAGTTTCGAATACCAGTGGAGTTGAATCTCCATATTGATTATTCTCATACAGATGATAGTGTGGTACAGTTGGTTGTGCCACCTTTACAGAGAGATTAGTTATGGGATGGATTGGCACCATCTTTTGTAGATGGAATTTATAGTTGCCAAGTACACAGTCTACGGTATCGACACATCCAGGGCAGTTGTGATTTCAGAGATTGGTTGAGTTGTGTTCACCAATTTGATTATGGGTTCCTCTTTGTTCTACTACTATTGATGTTACAGGTACTTGCATTGATTCACAGCAGTGTAGAGCATAACTACATTTGGGATCCAGGTGGATCGAGTAGTTCATTGTTCCGAGATTGCTTGGGGACAAGCAATTTTTAGAGGGGCGGATTGTCATGTCCCCTTTTTCATGGACATTGACAGATTTGATGATTGGCCTATTATACGACCTTCGTAGGCTAATATGATGGATAGAGGGTCATAATGGAGCTTGGCTTGACTTTGATTCGCAGGATTTCTACATTTGGTTTTCATTCAGGGTCTTTCAGACATGTTTGATTGATGCTCCTATTATTTAGGGATATTTGACATGCAGCAGAGCACCTTTGTTTTGGTATGGTCATATGCGGAATCACTCCCTGATTCACCTGCTTCGATCGGTTTGAGGATCCGACATATATTGAGGGAGATATTAATATTTGATTGATTTAATCAAATATTAATTATTTGGTCTCATTAATAATTAATTATTAATTATTAATTATTTGCTCTAATTTTAAATTAGAAACCCTAATGCTAATTTAAGAAAACCCTAATTAGGGCAAGCATATCTTTTGAGGGTATAAGGGTTTCTCATGGAGGCCATTGTTGATGATGCATAGATTATTGATTATTGAAAAATTGAAGAAATTCTTCTGTGAAGACTGAGCCAAGGGTTCCAGGATTCCATTGCAGTGGAGAACGTTCCCTCTTCATTGTGTGTGATTTAGAGGCTGTGAGATATCAGCTGATTTATTGCCAAATTGAGAGATAGCTTCATCCAGAAGTTATCATAGAGATACATATTTGAGAGATAGCTTCATCCAGAAGTTATCACAGAATTCCAGGGTTGAGAGATAACTTCACACAGAAGTTTATCACAGAGCTTTCCAGGTATTTTCTTTATTTAGTTTTGATCTAATAAGTTATACAGAGATAGATCTTGTGTTAGAATCTATATTCGTGAGATCAGGCTATTCAGCTATCAGGGGTTAAGAAGAAGACAGGTTGGCAGCCGTACCACATCCGTACAGGTCCGTTCAGAGCTATTCAGACACCGACATCGGCAGATACAGGGCTTCCAGTGACCGACTTCGGTTGTCTGAAGACCGACGTCGGCAGAAAGCCGACCGACAGAGACCGACGTCGGCGAGATATCGACCGACGACGGCGACTGTGTGTCGACACAGAAAGGCCGAGACCCTTCCAGATCCAGTTTTCATTGCCAGATTTTGCTATGTCCGGGTTTTAAGATCAGATTTTAATATTCTTTATTTTGTATAACAGAGACTCAATTGTGTAATTGTCCAGAAGAACAAGTAATGTGATCTTTAATTGCTATTGAGAGATTATACTATGATTTGTGTATGCTTATTTTGAATCTATTCTGCAAGTTTGTATCTGTGATCAGAGCTTTATGAGTTTATATATTCCCTGTTTGAAGGGGATATTACAGTGGTATCAGAGCGTTGGTCTTTGGTATCATAGTTTTGTGTCTTCCATATATCTCTATTGACAGGGGATATTACAGTGGTATCAGAGCTAAATACCTGCCATCCTGATTGGGCACATCAGAACTAATGTCTTGCCATCCTGTTGGGTAGTTCAGGTTCAATTCGATCATCAGTATGGCTCTAAGAGGGGTCAAAGATTTGGAAGAAAGCATGCACAATGCAAAGAAGAAATTAGATCATCCATTTCAGCAAGCAGATGACACTCTAAAAATTTTGGAGGAGTTGGACACTTATTTAGGCAAGGTTGAGCATTCAAATACTTATGAGATGCCAATAGCGTTATTTCCAGTGTTTGATTCGTTGGTGAAGCCCCGATTATTGAGACATCATGATGAGGTGGTAAGACTTGCAACTCTCTCTTGCATTAGTGAAATGATGAGGATCATAGCTGGCTTTGATTTTCATGATGATCAGATTATGAGAGAGGTACTTTATGCCATGGTAAAAAGCTTCGAAAAGTTGGATAACATTAGAGACCCTCATTTCTCAAGGAGGGCAAGATTACTTGAAACATTTGCAAGGTATGGATTTGAAAACGTTATGATGTTAGTAGGTTGTATTGGTGAAATACGCATGATGTTTAAAATATTTTGGAATATTTTAGATGAATTTCATTCTAGCAATATATTGGCATCAATGCACTCTATTATGTTCACAATCTTGTTTGAGGAGGAGGATAAAATTTCCAAACTCTTGGCAGAAGATTTATGGTATGTCTGGACAAAAGGGAGAAATGTCTCCCCTAGAGCTTGCATGTGGTTAAAGAATTTAATTAATAGGCCCAAGGATCGTAGTACTTTCCCTATGACATGCAGCCACTTGCATGATGAGTTTGACAGTTATGCGGATCCAGTACAGGGTGATATTAACACATCTTCAGGTAATGATTTATCTGCATTATCTTCACCGATAGGGGTAGTTGAGGATGTTGTGGATGAGCTTTGTCTTCAGGTGAGTTTAGCACAGGTGTTAGACAGTGAGGATGAGCCTGATGCTTGCTTTCAGAGTGTGGAGGTATACTCAGAGGTTAGTACACTGAGTATTGCTGATGAGTATGTTTTTGTAGCTGATGATGAGGACCATGTGGTTGAGGCTCACACTCATATTCAGGATTTGGGAGTACCTGATTCTAAGGAGTTTCGAATACCAGTGGAGTTGAATCTCCATATTGATTATTCTCATACAGATGATAGTGTGGTACAGTTGGTTGTGCCGCCTTTACAGAGAGATCAGTTATGGGATGGATTGGCACCATCTTTTGTAGATGGAATTTACAGTTGCCAAGTACACAGTCTACGGTATCGACACATCCAGGGCAGTTGTGATTTCAGAGATTGGTTGAGTTGTGTTCACCAATTTGATTATGGGTTCCTCTTTGTTCTACTTCTATTGATGTTACAGGTACTTGCATTGATTCACAGCAGTGCAGAGCATAACTACATTTGGGATCCAGGTGGATCGAGTAGTTCATTGTTCCGAGATTGCTTGGGGACAAGCAATTTTCGGAGGGGCGGATTGTCATGTCCCCTTTTTCATGGACATTGACAGATTTGATGATTGGCCTATTATACGACCTTCGTAGGCTAATATGATGGATAGAGGGTCATAATGGAGCTTGGCTTGACTTTGATTCACAGAATTTCTACATTTGGTTTTCATTTAGGGTCTTTCAGACATGTTTGATTGATGCTCCTATTATTTAGGGATATTTGACATGCAGCGGAGCACCTTTGTTTTGGTATGGTCATATGCGGAATCACTCCCTGATTCACCTGCTTCGATCGGTTTGAGGATCCGACATATATTGAGGGAGATATTAATATTTGATTGATTTAATCAAATATTAATTATTTGGTCTCATTAATAATTAATTATTAATTATTAATTATTTGCTCTAATTTTAAATTAGAAACCCTAATGCTAATTTAAGAAAACCCTAATTAGGGCAAGCATATCTTTTGAGGGTATAAGGGTTTCTCATGGAGGCCATTGTTGATGATGCATAGATTATTGATTATTGAAAAATTGAAGAAATTCTTCTGTGAAGACTGAGCCAAGGGTTCCAGGATTCCATTGCAGTGGAGAACGTTCCATCTTCATTGTGTGTGATTTAGAGGCTGTGAGATATCAGCTGATTTATTGCCAAATTGAGAGATAGCTTCATCCAGAAGTTATCACAGAGATACATATTTGAGAGATAGCTTCATCCAGAAGTTATCACAGAATTCCAGGGTTGAGAGATAACTTCACACAGAAGTTTATCACAGAGCTTTCCAGGTATTTTCTTTATTTAGTTTTGATCTAATAAGTTATACAGAGATAGATCTTGTGTTAGAATCTATATTCGTGAGATCAGGCTATTCAGCTATCAGGGGTTAAGAAGAAGACAGGTTGGCGGCCGTACCACATCCGTACAGGTCCGTTCAGAGCTATTCAGACACCGACATCGGCAGATACAGGGCTTCCAGTGACCGACTTCGGCCGTCTGAAGACCGACGTCGGCAGA
Source organism: Torreya grandis (assembly GCA_037957365.1). Classification (NCBI taxonomy): domain Eukaryota; kingdom Viridiplantae; phylum Streptophyta; class Pinopsida; order Cupressales; family Taxaceae; genus Torreya; species Torreya grandis. The sequence goes on along the minus strand of JARHVA010005775.1, from coordinate 211,411 downwards.
AAGCCGACCGACAGAGACCGACGTCGGCGAGATATCGACCGACGACGGCGACTGTGTGTCGACACAGAAAGGCCGAGACCCTTCCAGATCCAGTTTTCATTGCCAGATTTTGCTAAGTCCGGGTTTTAAGATCAGATTTTAATATTCTTTATTTTGTATAACAGAGACTCAATTGTGTAATTGTCCAGAAGAACAAGTAATGTGATCTTTAATTGCTATTGAGAGATTATACTATGATTTGTGTATGCTTATTTTGAATCTATTCTGATAGTTTGTATCTGTGATCAGAGCTTTATGAGTTTATATATTCCCTGTTTGAAGGGGATATTACAGTGGTATCAGAGCTTTGGTATTTGGTATCATAGTTTTGTGTCTTCCATATATCTCTATTGACAGGGGATATTACAGTGGTATCAGAGCTAAATACCTGCCATCCTGATTGGGCACATCAGAACTAATGTCTTGCCATCCTGTTGGGTAGTTCAGGTTCAATTCGATCATCAGTATGGCTCTAAGAGGGGTCAAAGATTTGGAAGAAAGCATGCACAATGCAAAGAAGAAATTAGATCATCCATTTCAGCAAGCAGATGACACTCTAAAAATTTTGGAGGAGTTGGACACTTATTTAGGCAAGGTTGAGCATTCAAATACTTATGAGATGCCAATAGCGTTATTTCCAGTGTTTGATTCGTTGGTGAAGCCCCGATTATTGAGACATCATGATGAGGTGGTAAGACTTGCAACTCTCTCTTGCATTAGTGAAATGATGAGGATCATAGTTGGCTTTGATTTTCATGATGATCAGATTATGAGAGAGGTACTTTATGCCATGGTAAAAAGCTTCGAAAAGTTGGATAACATTAGAGACCCTCATTTCTCAAGGAGGGCAAGATTACTTGAAACATTTGCAAGGTATGGATTTGAAAACGTTATGATGTTAGTAGGTTGTATTGGTGAAATACGCATGATGTTTAAAATATTTTGGAATATTTTAGATGAATTTCATTCTAGCAATATATTGGCATCAATGCACTCTATTATGTTCACAATCTTGTTTGAGGAGGAGGATAAAATTTCCAAACTCTTGGCAGAAGATTTATGGTATGTCTGGACAAAAGGGAGAAATGTCTCCCCTAGAGCTTGCATGTGGTTAAAGAATTTAATTAATAGGCCCAAGGATCGTAGTGCTTTCCCTATGACATGCAGCCACTTGCATGATGAGTTTGACAGTTATGCAGATCCAGTACAGGGTGATATTAACACATCTTCAGGTAATGATTTATCTGCATTATCTTCACCGATAGGGGTAGTTGAGGATGTTGTGGATGAGCTTTGTCTTCAGGTGAGTTTAACACAGGTGTTAGACAGTGAGGATGAGCCTGATGCTTGCTTTCAGAGTGTGGAGGTATACTCAGAGGTTAGTACACTGAGTATTGCTGATGAGTATGTTTTTGTAGCTGATGATGAGGACCATGTGGTTGAGGCTCACACTCATATTCAGGATTTGGGAGTACCTGATTCTAAGGAGTTTCGAATACCAGTGGAGTTGAATCTCCATATTGATTATTCTCATACAGATGATAGTGTGGTACAGTTGGTTGTGCCGCCTTTACAGAGAGATCAGTTATGGGATGGATTGGCACCATCTTTTGTAGATGGAATTTACAATTGCCAAGTACACAGTCTACGGTATCGACACATCCAGGGCAGTTGTGATTTCAGAGATTGGTTGAGTTGTGTTCACCAATTTGATTATGGGTTCCTCTTTGTTCTACTTCTATTGATGTTACAGGTACTTGCATTGATTCACAGCAGTGCAGAGCATAACTACATTTGGGATCCAGGTGGATCGAGTAGTTCATTGTTCCGAGATTGCTTGGGGACAAGCAATTTTCGGAGGGGCGGATTGTCATGTCCCCTTTTTCATGGACATTGACAGATTTGATGATTGGCCTATTATACGACCTTCGTAGGCTAATATGATGGATAGAGGGTCATAATGGAGCTTGGCTTGACTTTGATTCGCAGAATTTCTACATTTGGTTTTCATTCAGGGTCTTTCAGACATGTTTGATTGATGCTCCTATTATTTAGGGATATTTGACATGCAGCGGAGCACCTTTGTTTTGGTATGGTCATATGCGGAATCACTCCCTGATTCACCTGCTTCGATCGGTTTGAGGATCCGACATATATTGAGGGAGATATTAATATTTGATTGATTTAATCAAATATTAATTATTTGGTCTCATTAATAATTAATTATTAATTATTAATTATTTGCTCTAATTTTAAATTAGAAACCCTAATGCTAATTTAAGAAAACCCTAATTAGGGCAAGCATATCTTTTGAGGGTATAAGGGTTTCTCATGGAGGCCATTGTTGATGATGCATAGATTATTGATTATTGAAAAATTGAAGAAATTCTTCTGTGAAGACTGAGCCAAGGGTTCCAGGATTCCATTGCAGTGGAGAACGTTCCCTCTTCATTGTGTGTGATTTAGAGGCTGTGAGATATCAGCTGATTTATTGCCAAATTGAGAGATAGCTTCATCCAGAAGTTATCACAGAGATACATATTTGAGAGATAGCTTCATCCAGAAGTTATCACAGAATTCCAGGGTTGAGAGATAACTTCACACAGAAGTTTATCACAGAGCTTTCCAGGTATTTTCTTTATTTAGTTTTGATCTAATAAGTTATACAGAGATAGATCTTGTGTTAGAATCTATATTCGTGAGATCAGGCTATTCAGCTATCAGGGGTTAAGAAGAAGACAGGTTGGCGGCCGTACCACATCCGTACAGGTCCGTTCAGAGCTATTCAGACACCGACATCGGCAGATACAGGGCTTCCAGTGACCGACTTCGGCCGTCTGAAGACCGACGTCGGCAGAAAGCCGACCGACAGAGACCGACGTCGGCGAGATATCGACCGACGACGGCGACTGTGTGTCGACACAGAAAGGCCGAGACCCTTCCAGATCCAGTTTTCATTGCCAGATTTTGCTAAGTCTGGGTTTTAAGATCAGATTTTAATATTCTTTATTTTGTATAACAGAGACTCAATTGTGTAATTGTCCAGAAGAACAAGTAATGTGATCTTTAATTGCTATTGAGAGATTATACTATGATTTGTGTATGCTTATTTTGAATCTATTCTGCAAGTTTGTATCTGTGATCAGAGCTTTATGAGTTTATATATTCCCTGTTTGAAGGGGATATTACAGTGGTATCAGAGCTTTGGTCTTTGGTATCATAGTTTTGTGTCTTCCATATATCTCTATTGACAGGGGATATTACAGTGGTATCAGAGCTAAATACCTGCCATCCTGATTGGGCACATCAGAACTAATGTCTTGCCATCCTGTTGGGTAGTTCAGGTTCAATTCGATCATCAGTATGGCTCTAAGAGGGGTCAAAGATTTGGAAGAAAGCATGCACAATGCAAAGAAGAAATTAGATCATCCATTTCAGCAAGCAGATGACACTCTAAAAATTTTGGAGGAGTTGGACACTTATTTAGGCAAGGTTGAGCATTCAAATACTTATGAGATGCCAATAGCGTTATTTCCAGTGTTTGATTCGTTGGTGAAGCCCCGATTATTGAGACATCATGATGAGGTGGTAAGACTTGCAACTCTCTCTTGCATTAGTGAAATGATGAGGATCATAGCTGGCTTTGATTTTCATGATGATCAGATTATGAGAGAGGTACTTTATGCCATGGTAAAAAGCTTCGAAAAGTTGGATAACATTAGAGACCCTCATTTCTCAAGGAGGGCAAGATTACTTGAAACATTTGCAAGGTATGGATTTGAAAACGTTATGATGTTAGTAGGTTGTATTGGTGAAATACGCATGATGTTTAAAATATTTTGGAATATTTTAGATGAATTTCATTCTAGCAATATATTGGCATCAATGCACTCTATTATGTTCACAATCTTGTTTGAGGAGGAGGATAAAATTTCCAAACTCTTGGCAGAAGATTTATGGTATGTCTGGACAAAAGGGAGAAATGTCTCCCCTAGAGCTTGCATGTGGTTAAAGAATTTAATTAATAGGCCCAAGGATCGTAGTGCTTTCCCTATGACATGCAGCCACTTGCATGATGAGTTTGACAGTTATGCGGATCCAGTACAGGGTGACATTAACACATCTTCAGGTAATGATTTATCTGCATTATCTTCACCGATAGGGGTAGTTGAGGATGTTGTGGATGAGCTTTGTCTTCAGGTGAGTTTAGCACAGGTGTTAGACAGTGAGGATGAGCCTGATGCTTGCTTTCAGAGTGTGGAGGTATACTCAGAGGTTAGTACACTGAGTATTGCTGATGAGTATGTTTTTGTAGCTGATGATGAGGACCATGTGGTTGAGGCTCACACTCATATTCAGGATTTGGGAGTACCTGATTCTAAGGAGTTTCGAATACCAGTGGAGTTGAATCTCCATATTGATTATTCTCATACAGATGATAGTGTGGTACAGTTGGTTGTGCCGCCTTTACAGAGAGATCAGTTATGGGATGGATTGGCACCATCTTTTGTAGATGGAATTTACAGTTGCCAAGTACACAGTCTACGGTATCGACACATCCAGGGCAGTTGTGATTTCAGAGATTGGTTGAGTTGTGTTCACCAATTTGATTATGGGTTCCTCTTTGTTCTACTTCTATTGATGTTACAGGTACTTGCATTGATTCACAGCAGTGCAGAGCATAACTACATTTGGGATCCAGGTGGATCGAGTAGTTCATTGTTCCGAGATTGCTTGGGGACAAGCAATTTTCGGAGGGGCAGATTGTCATGTCCCCTTTTTCATGGACATTGACAGATTTGATGATTGGCCTATTATACGACCTTCGTAGGCTAATATGATGGATAGAGGGTCATAATGGAGCTTGGCTTGACTTTGATTCGCAGAATTTCTACATTTGGTTTTCATTCAGGGTCTTTCAGACATGTTTGATTGATGCTCCTATTATTTAGGGATATTTGACATGCAGCGGAGCACCTTTATTTTGGTATGGTCATATGCGGAATCACTCCCTGATTCACTTGCTTCGATCGGTTTGAGGATCCGACATATATTGAGGGAGATATTAATATTTGATTGATTTAATCAAATATTAATTATTTGGTCTCATTAATAATTAATTATTAATTATTAATTATTTGCTCTAATTTTAAATTAGAAACCCTAATGCTAATTTAAGAAAACCCTAATTAGGGCAAGCATATCTTTTGAGGGTATAAGGGTTTCTCATGGAGGCCATTGTTGATGATGCATAGATTATTGATTATTGAAAAATTGAAGAAATTCTTCTGTGAAGACTGAGCCAAGGGTTCCAGGATTCCATTGCAGTGGAGAACGTTCCCTCTTCATTGTGTGTGATTTAGAGGCTGTGAGATATCAGCTGATTTATTGCCAAATTGAGAGATAGCTTCATCCAGAAGTTATCACAGAGATACATATTTGAGAGATAGCTTCATCCAGAAGTTATCACAGAATTCCAGGGTTGAGAGATAACTTCACACAGAAGTTTATCACAGAGCTTTCCAGGTATTTTCTTTATTTAGTTTTGATCTAATAAGTTATACAGAGATAGATCTTGTGTTAGAATCTATATTCGTGAGATCAGGCTATTCAGCTATCAGGGGTTAAGAAGAAGACAGGTTGGCGGCCGTACCACATCCGTACAGGTCCGTTCAGAGCTATTCAGACACCGACATCGGCAGATACAGGGCTTCCAGTGACCGACTTCGGCCGTCTGAAGACCGACGTCGACAGAAAGCCGACCGACAGAGACCGACGTCGGCGAGATATCGACCGACGACGGCGACTGTGTGTCGACACAGAAAGGCCGAGACCCTTCCAGATCCAGTTTTCATTGCCAGATTTTGCTAAGTCCGGGTTTTAAGATCAGATTTTAATATTCTTTATTTTGTATAACAGAGACTCAATTGTGTAATTGTCCAGAAGAACAAGTAATGTGATCTTTAATTGCTATTGAGAGATTATACTATGATTTGTGTATGCTTATTTTGAATCTATTCTGCAAGTTTGTATCTGTGATCAGAGCTTTATGAGTTTATATATTCCCTGTTTGAAGGGGATATTACAGTGGTATCAGAGCTTTGGTCTTTGGTATCATAGTTTTGTGTCTTCCATATATCTCTATTGACAGGGGATATTACAGTGGTATCAGAGCTAAATACCTGCCATCCTGATTGGGCACATCAGAACTAATGTCTTGCCATCTTGTTGGGTAGTTCAGGTTCAATTCGATCATCAGTATGGCTCTAAGAGGGGTCAAAGATTTGGAAGAAAGCATGCACAATGCAAAGAAGAAATTAGATCATCCATTTCAGCAAGCAGATGACACTCTAAAAATTTTGGAGGAGTTGGACACTTATTTAGGCAAGGTTGAGCATTCAAATACTTATGAGATGCCAATAGCGTTATTTCCAGTGTTTGATTCGTTGGTGAAGCCCCGATTATTGAGACATCATGATGAGGTGGTAAGACTTGCAACTCTCTCTTGCATTAGTGAAATGATGAGGATCATAGCTGGCTTTGATTTTCATGATGATCAGATTATGAGAGAGGTACTTTATGCCATGGTAAAAAGCTTCGAAAAGTTGGATAACATTAGAGACCCTCATTTCTCAAGGAGGGCAAGATTACTTGAAACATTTGCAAGGTATGGATTTGAAAACGTTATGATGTTAGTAGGTTGTATTGGTGAAATACGCATGATGTTTAAAATATTTTGGAATATTTTAGATGAATTTCATTCTAGCAATATATTGGCATCAATGCACTCTATTATGTTCACAATCTTGTTTGAGGAGGAGGATAAAATTTCCAAACTCTTGGCAGAAGATTTATGGTATGTCTGGACAAAAGGGAGAAATGTCTCCCCTAGAGCTTGCATGTGGTTAAAGAATTTAATTAATAGGCCCAAGGATCGTAGTGCTTTCCCTATGACATGCAGCCACTTGCATGATGAGTTTGACAGTTATGCGGATCCAGTACAGGGTGATATTAACACATCTTCAGGTAATGATTTATCTGCATTATCTTCACCGATAGGGGTAGTTGAGGATGTTGTGGATGAGCTTTGTCTTCAGGTGAGTTTAGCACAGGTGTTAGACAGTGAGGATGAGCCTGATGCTTGCTTTCAGAGTGTGGAGGTATACTCAGAGGTTAGTACACTGAGTATTGCTGATGAGTATGTTTTTGTAGCTGATGATGAGGACCATGTGGTTGAGGCTCACACTCATATTCAGGATTTGGGAGTACCTGATTCTAAGGAGTTTCGAATACCAGTGGAGTTGAATCTCCATATTGATTATTCTCATACAGATGATAGTGTGGTACAGTTGGTTGTGCCGCCTTTACAGAGAGATCAGTTATGGGATGGATTGGCACCATCTTTTGTAGATGGAATTTACAGTTGCCAAGTACACAGTCTACGGTATCGACACATCCAGGGTAGTTGTGATTTCAGAGATTGGTTGAGTTGTGTTCACCAATTTGATTATGGGTTCCTCTTTGTTCTACTTCTATTGATGTTACAGGTACTTGCATTGATTCACAGCAGTGCAGAGCATAACTACATTTGGGATCCAGGTGGATCGAGTAGTTCATTGTTCCGAGATTGCTTGGGGACAAGCAATTTTCGGAGGGGCGGATTGTCATGTCCCCTTTTTCATGGACATTGACAGATTTGATGATTGGCCTATTATACGACCTTCGTAGGCTAATATGATGGATAGAGGGTCATAATGGAGCTTGGCTTGACTTTGATTCGCAGAATTTCTACATTTGGTTTTCATTCAGGGTCTTTCAGACATGTTTGATTGATGCTCCTATTATTTAGGGATATTTGACATGCAGCGGGGCACCTTTATTTTGGTATGGTCATATGCGGAATCACTCCCTGATTCACCTGCTTCGATCGGTTTGAGGATCCGACATATATTGAGGGAGATATTAATATTTGATTGATTTAATCAAATATTAATTATTTGGTCTCATTAATAATTAATTATTAATTATTAATTATTTGCTCTAATTTTAAATTAGAAACCCTAATGCTAATTTAAGAAAACCCTAATTAGGGCAAGCATATCTTTTGAGGGTATAAGGGTTTCTCATGGAGGCCATTGTTGATGATGCATAGATTATTGATTATTGAAAAATTGAAGAAATTCTTCTGTGAAGACTGAGCCAAGGGTTCCAGGATTCCATTGCAGTGGAGAACGTTCCCTCTTCATTGTGTGTGATTTAGAGGCTGTGAGATATCAGCTGATTTATTGCCAAATTGAGAGATAGCTTCATCCAGAAGTTATCACAGAGATACATATTTGAGAGATAGCTTCATCCAGAAGTTATCACAGAATTCCAGGGTTGAGAGATAACTTCACACAGAAGTTTATCACAGAGCTTTCCAGGTATTTTCTTTATTTAGTTTTGATCTAATAAGTTATACAGAGATAGATCTTGTGTTAGAATCTATATTCGTGAGATCAGGCTATTCAGCTATCAGGGGTTAAGAAGAAGACAGGTTGGCGGCCGTACCACATCCGTACAGGTCCGTTCAGAGCTATTCAGACACCGACATCGGCAGATACAGGGCTTCCAGTGACCGACTTCGGCCGTCTGAAGACCGACGTCGGCAGAAAGCCGACCGACAGAGACCGACGTCGGCGAGATATCGACCGACGACGGCGACTGTGTGTCGACACAGAAAGGCCGAGACCCTTCCAGATCCAGTTTTCATTGCCAGATTTTGCTAAGTCCGGGTTTTAAGATCAGATTTTAATATTCTTTATTTTGTATAACAGAGACTCAATTGTGTAATTGTCTAGAAGAACAAGTAATGTGATCTTTAATTGCTATTGAGAGATTATACTATGATTTGTGTATGCTTATTTTGAATCTATTCTGCAAGTTTGTATCTGTGATCAGAGCTTTATGAGTTTATATATTCCCTGTTTGAAGGGGATATTACAGTGGTATCAGAGCTTTGGTCTTTGGTATCATAGTTTTGTGTCTTCCATATATCTCTATTGACAGGGGATATTACAGTGGTATCAGAGCTAAATACCTGCCATCCTGATTGGGCACATCAGAACTAATGTCTTGCCATCCTGTTGGGTAGTTCAGGTTCAATTCGATCATCAGTATGGCTCTAAGAGGGGTCAAAGATTTGGAAGAAAGCATGCACAATGCAAAGAAGAAATTAGATCATCCATTTCAGCAAGCAGATGACACTCTAAAAATTTTGGAGGAGTTGGACACTTATTTAGGCAAGGTTGAGCATTCAAATACTTATGAGATGCCAATAGCGTTATTTCCAGTGTTTGATTCGTTGGTGAAGCCCCGATTATTGAGACATCATGATGAGGTGGTAAGACTTGCAACTCTCTCTTGCATTAGTGAAATGATGAGGATCATAGCTGGCTTTGATTTTCATGATGATCAGATTATGAGAGAGGTACTTTATGCCATGGTAAAAAGCTTCGAAAAGTTGGATAACATTAGAGACCCTCATTTCTCAAGGAGGGCAAGATTACTTGAAACATTTGCAAGGTATGGATTTGAAAACGTTATGATGTTAGTAGGTTGTATTGGTGAAATACGCATGATGTTTAAAATATTTTGGAATATTTTAGATGAATTTCATTCTAGCAATATATTGGCATCAATGCACTCTATTATGTTCACAATCTTGTTTGAGGAGGAGGATAAAATTTCCAAACTCTTGGCAGAAGATTTATGGTATGTCTGGACAAAAGGGAGAAATGTCTCCCCTAGAGCTTGCATGTGGTTAAAGAATTTAATTAATAGGCCCAAGGATCGTAGTGCTTTCCCTATGACATGCAGCCACTTGCATGATGAGTTTGACAGTTATGCGGATCCAGTACAGGGTGATATTAACACATCTTCAGGTAATGATTTATCTGCATTATCTTCACCGATAGGGGTAGTTGAGGATGTTGTGGATGAGCTTTGTCTTCAGGTGAGTTTAGCACAGGTGTTAGACAGTGAGGATGAGCCTGATGCTTGCTTTCAGAGTGTGGAGGTATACTCAGAGGTTAGTACACTGAGTATTGCTGATGAGTATGTTTTTGTAGCTGATGATGAGGACCATGTGGTTGAGGCTCACACTCATATTCAGGATTTGGGAGTACCTGATTCTAAGGAGTTTCGAATACCAGTGGAGTTGAATCTCCATATTGATTATTCTCATACAGATGATAGTGTGGTACAGTTGGTTGTGCCGCCTTTACAGAGAGATCAGTTATGGGATGGATTGGCACCATCTTTTGTAGATGGAATTTACAGTTGCCAAGTACACAGTCTACGGTATCGACACATCCAGGGCAGTTGTGATTTCAGAGATTGGTTGAGTTGTGTTCACCAATTTGATTATGGGTTCCTCTTTGTTCTACTTCTATTGATGTTACAGGTACTTGCATTGATTCACAGCAGTGCAGAGCATAACTACATTTGGGATCCAGGTGGATCGAGTAGTTCATTGTTCCGAGATTGCTTGGGGACAAGCAATTTTCGGAGGGGCGGATTGTCATGTCCCCTTTTTCATGGACATTGACAGATTTGATGATTGGCCTATTATACGACCTTCGTAGGCTAATATGATGGATAGAGGGTCATAATGGAGCTTGGCTTGACTTTGATTCGCAGAATTTCTACATTTGGTTTTCATTCAGGGTCTTTCAGACATGTTTGATTGATGCTCCTATTATTTAGGGATATTTGACATGCAGCGGAGCACCTTTGTTTTGGTATGGTCATATGCGGAATCACTCCCTGATTCACCTGCTTCGATCGGTTTGAGGATCCGACATATATTGAGGGAGATATTAATATTTGATTGATTTAATCAAATATTAATTATTTGGTCTCATTAATAATTAATTATTAATTATTAATTATTTGCTCTAATTTTAAATTAGAAACCCTAATGCTAATTTAAGAAAACCCTAATTAGGGCAAGCATATCTTTTGAGGGTATAAGGGTTTCTCATGGAGGCCATTGTTGATGATGCATAGATTATTGATTATTGAAAAATTGAAGAAATTCTTCTGTGAAGACTGAGCCAAGGGTTCCAAGATTCCATTGCAGTGGAGAACGTTCCCTCTTCATTGTGTGTGATTTAGAGGCTGTGAGATATCAGCTGATTTATTGCCAAATTGAGAGATAGCTTCATCCAGAAGTTATCACAGAGATACATATTTGAGAGATAGCTTCATCCAGAAGTTATCACAGAATTCCAGGGTTGAGAGATAACTTCACACAGAAGTTTATCACAGAGCTTTCCAGGTATTTTCTTTATTTAGTTTTGATCTAATAAGTTATACAGAGATAGATCTTGTGTTAGAATCTATATTCGTGAGATCAGGCTATTCAGCTATCAGGGGTTAAGAAGAAGACAGGTTGGCGGCCGTACCACATCCGTACAGGTCCGTTCAGAGCTATTCAGACACCGACATCGGCAGATACAGGGCTTCCAGTGACCGACTTCGGCCGTCTGAAGACCGACGTCGGCAGAAAGCCGACCGACAGAGACCGACGTCGGCGAGATATCGACCGACGACGGCGACTGTGTGTCGACACAGAAAGGCCGAGACCCTTCCAGATCCAGTTTTCATTGCCAGATTTTGCTAAGTCTGGGTTTTAAGATCAGATTTTAATATTCTTTATTTTGTATAACAGAGACTCAATTGTGTAATTGTCCAGAAGAACAAGTAATGTGATCTTTAATTGCTATTGAGAGATTATACTATGATTTGTGTATGCTTATTTTGAATCTATTCTGCAAGTTTGTATCTGTGATCAGAGCTTTATGAGTTTATATATTCCCTGTTTGAAGGGGATATTACAGTGGTATCAGAGCTTTGGTCTTTGGTATCATAGTTTTGTGTCTTCCATATATCTCTATTGACAGGGGATATTACAGTGGTATCAGAGCTAAATACCTGCCATCCTGATTGGGCACATCAGAACTAATGTCTTGCCATCCTGTTGGGTAGTTCAGGTTCAATTCGATCATCAGTATGGCTCTAAGAGGGGTCAAAGATTTGGAAGAAAGCATGCACAATGCAAAGAAGAAATTAGATCATCCATTTCAGCAAGCAGATGACACTCTAAAAATTTTGGAGGAGTTGGACACTTATTTAGGCAAGGTTGAGCATTCAAATACTTATGAGATGCCAATAGCGTTATTTCCAGTGTTTGATTCGTTGGTGAAGCCCCGATTATTGAGACATCATGATGAGGTGGTAAGACTTGCAACTCTCTCTTGCATTAGTGAAATGATGAGGATCATAGCTGGCTTTGATTTTCATGATGATCAGATTATGAGAGAGGTACTTTATGCCATGGTAAAAAGCTTCGAAAAGTTGGATAACATTAGAGACCCTCATTTCTCAAGGAGGGCAAGATTACTTGAAACATTTGCAAGGTATGGATTTGAAAACGTTATGATGTTAGTAGGTTGTATTGGTGAAATACGCATGATGTTTAAAATATTTTGGAATATTTTAGATGAATTTCATTCTAGCAATATATTGGCATCAATGCACTCTATTATGTTCACAATCTTGTTTGAGGAGGAGGATAAAATTTCCAAACTCTTGGCAGAAGATTTATGGTATGTCTGGACAAAAGGGAGAAATGTCTCCCCTAGAGCTTGCATGTGGTTAAAGAATTTAATTAATAGGCCCAAGGATCGTAGTGCTTTCCCTATGACATGCAGCCACTTGCATGATGAGTTTGACAGTTATGCGGATCCAGTACAGGGTGATATTAACACATCTTCAGGTAATGATTTATCTGCATTATCTTCACCGATAGGGGTAGTTGAGGATGTTGTGGATGAGCTTTGTCTTCAGGTGAGTTTAACACAGGCGTTAGACAGTGAGGATGAGCCTGATGCTTGCTTTCAGAGTGTGGAGGTATACTCAGAGGTTAGTACACTGAGTATTGCTGATGAGTATGTTTTTGTAGCTGATGATGAGGACCATGTGGTTGAGGCTCACACTCATATTCAGGATTTGGGAGTACCTGATTCTAAGGAGTTTCGAATACCAGTGGAGTTGAATCTCCATATTGATTATTCTCATACAGATGATAGTGTGGTACAGTTGGTTGTGCCGCCTTTACAGAGAGATCAGTTATGGGATGGATTGGCACCATCTTTTGTAGATGGAATTTACAATTGCCAAGTACACAGTCTACGGTATCGACACATCCAGGGCAGTTGTGATTTCAGAGATTGGTTGAGTTGTGTTCACCAATTTGATTATGGGTTCCTCTTTGTTCTACTTCTATTGATGTTACAGGTACTTGCATTGATTCACAGCAGTGCAGAGCATAACTACATTTGGGATCCAGGTGGATCGAGTAGTTCATTGTTCCGAGATTGCTTGGGGACAAGCAATTTTCGGAGGGGCGGATTGTCATGTCCCCTTTTTCATGGACATTGACAGATTTGATGATTGGCCTATTATACGACCTTCGTAGGCTAATATGATGGATAGAGGGTCATAATGGAGCTTGGCTTGACTTTGATTCGCAGAATTTCTACATTTGGTTTTCATTCAGGGTCTTTCAGACATGTTTGATTGATGCTCCTATTATTTAGGGATATTTGACATGCAGCGGAGCACCTTTGTTTTGGTATGGTCATATGCGGAATCACTCCCTGATTCACCTGCTTCGATCGGTTTGAGGATCCGACATATATTGAGGGAGATATTAATATTTGATTGATTTAATCAAATATTAATTATTTGGTCTCATTAATAATTAATTATTAATTATTAATTATTTGCTCTAATTTTAAATTAGAAACCCTAATGCTAATTTAAGAAAACCCTAATTAGGGCAAGCATATCTTTTGAGGGTATAAGGGTTTCTCATGGAGGCCATTGTTGATGATGCATAGATTATTGATTATTGAAAAATTGAAGAAATTCTTCTGTGAAGACTGAGCCAAGGGTTCCAGGATTCCATTGCAGTGGAGAACGTTCCCTCTTCATTGTGTGTGATTTAGAGGCTGTGAGATATCAGCTGATTTATTGCCAAATTGAGAGATAGCTTCATCCAGAAGTTATCACAGAGATACATATTTGAGAGATAGCTTCATCCAGAAGTTATCACAGAATTCCAGGGTTGAGAGATAACTTCACACAGAAGTTTATCACAGAGCTTTCCAGGTATTTTCTTTATTTAGTTTTGATCTAATAAGTTATACAGAGATAGATCTTGTGTTAGAATCTATATTCGTGAGATCAGGCTATTCAGCTATCAGGGGTTAAGAAGAAGACAGGTTGGCGGCCGTACCACATCCGTACAGGTCCGTTCAGAGCTATTCAGACACCGACATCGGCAGATACAGGGCTTCCAGTGACCGACTTCGGCCGTCTGAAGACCGACGTCGGCAGAAAGCCGACCGACAGAGACCGACGTCGGCGAGATATCGACCGACGACGGCAACTGTGTGTCGACACAGAAAGGCCGAGACCCTTCCAGATCCAGTTTTCATTGCCAGATTTTGCTAAGTCCGGGTTTTAAGATCAGATTTTAATATTCTTTATTTTGTATAACAGAGACTCAATTGTGTAATTGTCCAGAAGAACAAGTAATGTGATCTTTAATTGCTATTGAGAGATTATACTATGATTTGTGTATGCTTATTGTGAATCTATTCTGCAAGTTTGTATCTGTGATCAGAGCTTTATGAGTTTATATATTCCCTGTTTGAAGGGGATATTACAGTGGTATCAGAGCTTTGGTCTTTGGTATCATAGTTTTGTGTCTTCCATATATCTCTATTGACAGGGGATATTACAGTGGTATCAGAGCTAAATACCTGCCATCCTGATTGGGCACATCAGAACTAATGTCTTGCCATCCTGTTGGGTAGTTCAGGTTCAATTCGATCATCAGTATGGCTCTAAGAGGGGTCAAAGATTTGGAAAAAAGCATGCACAATGCAAAGAAGAAATTAGATAATCCATTTCAGCAAGCAGATGACACTCTAAAAATTTTGGAGGAGTTGGACACTTATTTAGGCAAGGTTGAGCATTCAAATACTTATGAGATGCCAATAGCGTTATTTCCAGTGTTTGATTCGTTGGTGAAGCCCCGATTATTGAGACATCATGATGAGGTGGTAAGACTTGCAACTCTCTCTTGCATTAGTGAAATGATGAGGATCATAGCTGGCTTTGATTTTCATGATGATCAGATTATGAGAGAGGTACTTTATGCCATGGTAAAAAGCTTCGAAAAGTTGGATAACATTAGAGACCCTCATTTCTCAAGGAGGGCAAGATTACTTGAAACATTTGCAAGGTATGGATTTGAAAACGTTATGATGTTAGTAGGTTGTATTGGTGAAATACGCATGATGTTTAAAATATTTTGGAATATTTTAGATGAATTTCATTCTAGCAATATATTGGCATCAATGCACTCTATTATGTTCACAATCTTGTTTGAGGAGGAGGATAAAATTTCCAAACTCTTGGCAGAAGATTTATGGTATGTCTGGACAAAAGGGAGAAATGTCTCCCCTAGAGCTTGCATGTGGTTAAAGAATTTAATTAATAGGCCCAAGGATCGTAGTGCTTTCCCTATGACATGCAGCCACTTGCATGATGAGTTTGACAGTTATGCGGATCCAGTACAGGGTGATATTAACACATCTTCAGGTAATGATTTATCTGCATTATCTTCACCGATAGGGGTAGTTGAGGATGTTGTGGATGAGCTTTGTCTTCAGGTGAGTTTAGCACAGGTGTTAGACAGTGAGGATGAGCCTGATGCTTGCTTTCAGAGTGTGGAGGTATACTCAGAGGTTAGTACACTGAGTATTGCTGATGAGTATGTTTTTGTAGCTGATGATGAGGACCATGTGGTTGAGGCTCACACTCATATTCAGGATTTGGGAGTACCTGATTCTAAGGAGTTTCGAATACCAGTGGAGTTGAATCTCCATATTGATTATTCTCATACAGATGATAGTGTGGTATAGTTGGTTGTGCCGCCTTTACAGAGAGATCAGTTATGGGATGGATTGGCACCATCTTTTGTAGATGGAATTTACAGTTGCCAAGTACACAGTCTACGGTATCGACACATCCAGGGCAGTTGTGATTTCAGAGATTGGTTGAGTTGTGTTCACCAATTTGATTATGGGTTCCTCTTTGTTCTACTTCTATTGATGTTACAGGTACTTGCATTGATTCACAGCAGTGCAGAGCATAACTACATTTGGGATCCAGGTGGATCGAGTAGTTCATTGTTTCGAGATTGCTTGGGGACAAGCAATTTTCGGAGGGGCGGATTGTCATGTCCCCTTTTTCATGGACATTGACAGATTTGATGATTGGCCTATTATACGACCTTCGTAGGCTAATATGATGGATAGAGGGTCATAATGGAGCTTGGCTTGACTTTGATTCGCAGAATTTCTACATTTGGTTTTCATTCAGGGTCTTTCAGACATGTTTGATTGATGCTCCTATTATTTAGGGATATTTGACATGCAGCGGAGCACCTTTATTTTGGTATGGTCATATGCGGAATCACTCCCTGATTCACCTGCTTCGATCGGTTTGAGGATCCGACATATATTGAGGGAGATATTAATATTTGATTGATTTAATCAAATATTAATTATTTGGTCTCATTAATAATTAATTATTAATTATTAATTATTTGCTCTAATTTTAAATTAGAAACCCTAATGCTAATTTAAGAAAACCCTAATTAGGGCAAGCATATCTTTTGAGGGTATAAGGGTTTCTCATGGAGGCCATTGTTGATGATGCATAGATTATTGATTATTGAAAAATTGAAGAAATTCTTCTGTGAAGACTGAGCCAAGGGTTCCAGGATTCCATTGCAGTGGAGAACGTTCCCTCTTCATTGTGTGTGATTTAGAGGCTGTGAGATATCAGCTGATTTATTGCCAAATTGAGAGATAGCTTCATCCAGAAGTTATCACAGAGATACATATTTGAGAGATAGCTTCATCCAGAAGTTATCACAGAATTCTAGGGTTGAGAGATAACTTCACACAGAAGTTTATCACAGAGCTTTCCAGGTATTTTCTTTATTTAGTTTTGATCTAATAAGTTATACAGAGATAGATCTTGTGTTAGAATCTATATTCGTGAGATCAGGCTATTCAGCTATCAGGGGTTAAGAAGAAGACAGGTTGGCGGCCGTACCACATCCGTACAGGTCCGTTCAGAGCTATTCAGACACCGACATTGGCAGATACAGGGCTTCCAGTGACCGACTTCGGCCGTCTGAAGACCGACGTCGGCAGAAAGCCGATCGACAGAGACCGACGTCGGCGAGATATCGACCGACGACGGCGACTGTGTGTCGACACAGAAAGGCCGAGACCCTTCCAGATCCAGTTTTCATTGCCAAATTTTGCTAAGTCCGGGTTTTAAGATCAGATTTTAATATTCTTTATTTTGTATAACAGAGACTCAATTGTGTAATTGTCCAGAAGAACAAGTAATGTGATCTTTAATTGCTATTGAGAGATTATACTATGATTTGTGTATGCTTATTTTGAATCTATTCTGCAAGTTTGTATCTGTGATCAGAGCTTTATGAGTTTATATATTCCCTGTTTGAAGGGGATATTACAGTGGTATCAGAGCTTTGGTCTTTGGTATCATAGTTTTGTGTCTTCCATATATCTCTATTGACAGGGGATATTACAGTGGTATCAGAGCTAAATACCTGCCATCCTGATTGGGCACATCAGAACTAATGTCTTGCCATCCTGTTGGGTAGTTCAGGTTCAATTCGATCATCAGTATGGCTCTAAGAGGGGTCAAAGATTTGGAAGAAAGCATGCACAATGCAAATAAGAAATTAGATCATCCATTTCAGCAAGCAGATGACACTCTAAAAATTTTGGAGGAGTTGGACACTTATTTAGGCAAGGTTGAGCATTCAAATACTTATGAGATGCCAATAGCGTTATTTCCAGTGTTTGATTCGTTGGTGAAGCCCCGATTATTGAGACATCATGATGAGGTGGTAAGACTTGCAACTCTCTCTTGCATTAGTGAAATGATGAGGATCATAGCTGGCTTTGATTTTCATGATGATCAGATTATGAGAGAGGTACTTTATGCCATGGTAAAAAGCTTCGAAAAGTTGGATAACATTAGAGACCCTCATTTCTCAAGGAGGGCAAGATTACTTGAAACATTTGCAAGGTATGGATTTGAAAACGTTATGATGTTAGTAGGTTGTATTGGTGAAATACGCATGATGTTTAAAATATTTTGGAATATTTTAGATGAATTTCATTCTAGCAATATATTGGCATCAATGCACTCTATTATGTTCACAATCTTGTTTGAGGAGGAGGATAAAATTTCCAAACTCTTGGCAGAAGATTTATGGTATGTCTGGACAAAAGGGAGAAATGTCTCCCCTAGAGCTTGCATGTGGTTAAAGAATTTAATTAATAGGCCCAAGGATCGTAGTGCTTTCCCTATGACATGCAGCCACTTGCATGATGAGTTTGACAGTTATGCGGATCCAGTACAGGGTGATATTAACACATCTTCAGGTAATGATTTATCTGCATTATCTTCACCGATAGGGGTAGTTGAGGATGTTGTGGATGAGCTTTGTCTTCAGGTGAGTTTAGCACAGGTGTTAGACAGTGAGGATGAGCCTGATGCTTGCTTTCAGAGTGTGGAGGTATACTCAGAGGTTAGTACACTGAGTATTGCTGATGAGTATGTTTTTGTAGCTGATGATGAGGACCATGTGGTTGAGGCTCACACTCATATTCAGGATTTGGGAGTACCTGATTCTAAGGAGTTTCGAATACCAGTGGAGTTGAATCTCCATATTGATTATTCTCATACAGATGATAGTGTGGTACAGTTGGTTGTGCCGCCTTTACAGAGAGATCAGTTATGGGATGGATTGGCACCATCTTTTGTAGATGGAATTTACAGTTGCCAAGTACACAGTCTACGGTATCGACACATCCAGGGCAGTTGTGATTTCAGAGATTGGTTGAGTTGTGTTCACCAATTTGATTATGGGTTCCTCTTTGTTCTACTTCTATTGATGTTACAGGTACTTGCATTGATTCACAGCAGTGCAGAGCATAACTACATTTGGGATCCAGGTGGATCGAGTAGTTCATTGTTCCGAGATTGCTTGGGGACAAGCAATTTTCGGAGGGGCGGATTGTCATGTCCCCTTTTTCATGGACATTGACAGATTTGATGATTGGCCTATTATACGACCTTCGTAGGCTAATATGATGGATAG
Source organism: Torreya grandis (assembly GCA_037957365.1). Taxonomy (NCBI): domain Eukaryota; kingdom Viridiplantae; phylum Streptophyta; class Pinopsida; order Cupressales; family Taxaceae; genus Torreya; species Torreya grandis. The sequence goes on along the minus strand of JARHVA010005775.1, from coordinate 192,039 downwards.
AGGGTCATAATGGAGCTTGGCTTGACTTTGATTCGCAGAATTTCTACATTTGGTTTTCATTCAGGGTCTTTCAGACATGTTTGATTGATGCTCCTATTATTTAGGGATATTTGACATGCAGCGGAGCACCTTTATTTTGGTATGGTCATATGCGGAATCACTCCCTGATTCACCTGCTTCGATCGGTTTGAGGATCCGACATATATTGAGGGAGATATTAATATTTGATTGATTTAATCAAATATTAATTATTTGGTCTCATTAATAATTAATTATTAATTATTAATTATTTGCTCTAATTTTAAATTAGAAACCCTAATGCTAATTTAAGAAAACCCTAATTAGGGCAAGCATATCTTTTGAGGGTATAAGGGTTTCTCATGGAGGCCATTGTTGATGATGCATAGATTATTGATTATTGAAAAATTGAAGAAATTCTTCTGTGAAGACTGAGCCAAGGGTTCCAGGATTCCATTGCAGTGGAGAACGTTCCCTCTTCATTGTGTGTGATTTAGAGGCTGTGAGATATCAGCTGATTTATTGCCAAATTGAGAGATAGCTTCATCCAGAAGTTATCACAGAGATACATATTTGAGAGATAGCTTCATCCAGAAGTTATCACAGAATTCCAGGGTTGAGAGATAACTTCACACAGAAGTTTATCACAGAGCTTTCCAGGTATTTTCTTTATTTAGTTTTGATCTAATAAGTTATACAGAGATAGATCTTGTGTTAGAATCTATATTCGTGAGATCAGGCTATTCAGCTATCAGGGGTTAAGAAGAAGACAGGTTGGCGGCCGTACCACATCCGTACAGGTCCGTTCAGAGCTATTCAGACACCGACATCGGCAGATACAGGGCTTCCAGTGACCGACTTCGGCCGTCTGAAGACCGACGTCGGCAGAAAGCCGACCGACAGAGACCGACGTCGGCGAGATATCGACCGACGACGGCGACTGTGTGTCGACACAGAAAGGCCGAGACCCTTCCAGATCCAGTTTTCATTGCCAGATTTTGCTAAGTCCGGGTTTTAAGATCAGATTTTAATATTCTTTATTTTGTATAACAGAGACTCAATTGTGTAATTGTCCAGAAGAACAAGTAATGTGATCTTTAATTGCTATTGAGAGATTATACTATGATTTGTGTATGCTTATTGTGAATCTATTCTGCAAGTTTGTATCTGTGATCAGAGCTTTATGAGTTTATATATTCCCTGTTTGAAGGGGATATTACAGTGGTATCAGAGCTTTGGTCTTTGGTATCATAGTTTTGTGTCTTCCATATATCTCTATTGACAGGGGATATTACAGTGGTATCAGAGCTAAATACCTGCCATCCTGATTGGGCACATCAGAACTAATGTCTTGCCATCCTGTTGGGTAGTTCAGGTTCAATTCGATCATCAGTATGGCTCTAAGAGGGGTCAAAGATTTGGAAAAAAGCATGCACAATGCAAAGAAGAAATTAGATAATCCATTTCAGCAAGCAGATGACACTCTAAAAATTTTGGAGGAGTTGGACACTTATTTAGGCAAGGTTGAGCATTCAAATACTTATGAGATGCCAATAGCGTTATTTCCAGTGTTTGATTCGTTGGTGAAGCCCCGATTATTGAGACATCATGATGAGGTGGTAAGACTTGCAACTCTCTCTTGCATTAGTGAAATGATGAGGATCATAGCTGGCTTTGATTTTCATGATGATCAGATTATGAGAGAGGTACTTTATGCCATGGTAAAAAGCTTCGAAAAGTTGGATAACATTAGAGACCCTCATTTCTCAAGGAGGGCAAGATTACTTGAAACATTTGCAAGGTATGGATTTGAAAACGTTATGATGTTAGTAGGTTGTATTGGTGAAATACGCATGATGTTTAAAATATTTTGGAATATTTTAGATGAATTTCATTCTAGCAATATATTGGCATCAATGCACTCTATTATGTTCACAATCTTGTTTGAGGAGGAGGATAAAATTTCCAAACTCTTGGCAGAAGATTTATGGTATGTCTGGACAAAAGGGAGAAATGTCTCCCCTAGAGCTTGCATGTGGTTAAAGAATTTAATTAATAGGCCCAAGGATCGTAGTGCTTTCCCTATGACATGCAGCCACTTGCATGATGAGTTTGACAGTTATGCGGATCCAGTACAGGGTGATATTAACACATCTTCAGGTAATGATTTATCTGCATTATCTTCACCGATAGGGGTAGTTGAGGATGTTGTGGATGAGCTTTGTCTTCAGGTGAGTTTAGCACAGGTGTTAGACAGTGAGGATGAGCCTGATGCTTGCTTTCAGAGTGTGGAGGTATACTCAGAGGTTAGTACACTGAGTATTGCTGATGAGTATGTTTTTGTAGCTGATGATGAGGACCATGTGGTTGAGGCTCACACTCATATTCAGGATTTGGGAGTACCTGATTCTAAGGAGTTTCGAATACCAGTGGAGTTGAATCTCCATATTGATTATTCTCATACAGATGATAGTGTGGTACAGTTGGTTGTGCCGCCTTTACAGAGAGATCAGTTATGGGATGGATTGGCACCATCTTTTGTAGATGGAATTTACAGTTGCCAAGTACACAGTCTACGGTATCGACACATCCAGGGCAGTTGTGATTTCAGAGATTGGTTGAGTTGTGTTCACCAATTTGATTATGGGTTCCTCTTTGTTCTACTTCTATTGATGTTACAGGTACTTGCATTGATTCACAGCAGTGCAGAGCATAACTACATTTGGGATCCAGGTGGATCGAGTAGTTCATTGTTCCGAGATTGCTTGGGGACAAGCAATTTTCGGAGGGGCGGATTGTCATGTCCCCTTTTTCATGGACATTGACAGATTTGATGATTGGCCTATTATACGACCTTCATAGGCTAATATGATGGATAGAGGGTCATAATGGAGCTTGGCTTGACTTTGATTCGCAGAATTTCTACATTTGGTTTTCATTCAGGGTCTTTCAGACATGTTTGATTGATGCTCCTATTATTTAGGGATATTTGACATGCAGCGGAGCACCTTTATTTTGGTATGGTCATATGCGGAATCACTCCCTGATTCACCTGCTTCGATCGGTTTGAGGATCCGACATATATTGAGGGAGATATTAATATTTGATTGATTTAATCAAATATTAATTATTTGGTCTCATTAATAATTAATTATTAATTATTAATTATTTGCTCTAATTTTAAATTAGAAACCCTAATGCTAATTTAAGAAAACCCTAATTAGGGCAAGCATATCTTTTGAGGGTATAAGGGTTTCTCATGGAGGCCATTGTTGATGATGCATAGATTATTGATTATTGAAAAATTGAAGAAATTCTTCTGTGAAGACTGAGCCAAGGGTTCCAGGATTCCATTGCAGTGGAGAACGTTCCCTCTTCATTGTGTGTGATTTAGAGGCTGTGAGATATCAGCTGATTTATTGCCAAATTGAGAGATAGCTTCATCCAGAAGTTATCACAGAGATACATATTTGAGAGATAGCTTCATCCAGAAGTTATCACAGAATTCTAGGGTTGAGAGATAACTTCACACAGAAGTTTATCACAGAGCTTTCCAGGTATTTTCTTTATTTAGTTTTGATCTAATAAGTTATACAGAGATAGATCTTGTGTTAGAATCTATATTCGTGAGATCAGGCTATTCAGCTATCAGGGGTTAAGAAGAAGACAGGTTGGCGGCCGTACCACATCCGTACAGGTCCGTTCAGAGCTATTCAGACACCGACATCGGCAGATACAGGGCTTCTAGTGACCGACTTCGGCCGTCTGAAGACCGACGTCGGCAGAAAGCCGACCGACAGAGACCGACGTCGGCGAGATATCAACCGACGACGGCGACTGTGTGTCGACACAGAAAGGCCGAGACCCTTCCAGATCCAGTTTTCATTGCCAGATTTTGCTAAGTCCAGGTTTTAAGATCAGATTTTAATATTCTTTATTTTGTATAACAGAGACTCAATTGTGTAATTGTCCAGAAGAACAAGTAATGTGATCTTTAATTGCTATTGAGAGATTATACTATGATTTGTGTATGCTTATTTTGAATCTATTCTGCAAGTTTGTATCTGTGATCAGAGCTTTATGAGTTTATATATTCCCTGTTTGAAGGGGATATTACAGTGGTATCAGAGCTTTGGTCTTTGGTATCATAGTTTTGTGTCTTCCATATATCTCTATTCACAGGGGATATTACAGTGGTATCAGAGCTAAATACCTGCCATCCTGATTGGGCACATCAGAACTAATGTCTTGCCATCCTGTTGGGTAGTTCAGGTTCAATTCGATCATCAGTATGGCTCTAAGAGGGGTCAAAGATTTGGAAGAAAGCATGCACAATGCAAAGAAGAAATTAGATCATCCATTTTAGCAAGCAGATGACACTCTAAAAATTTTGGAGGAGTTGGACACTTATTTAGGCAAGGTTGAGCATTCAAATACTTATGAGATGCCAATAGCATTATTTCCAGTGTTTGATTCGTTGGTGAAGCCCCGATTATTGAGACATCATGATGAGGTGGTAAGACTTGCAACTCTCTCTTGCATTAGTGAAATGATGAGGATCATAGCTGGCTTTGATTTTCATGATGATCAGATTATGAGAGAGGTACTTTATGCCATGGTAAAAAGCTTCGAAAAGTTGGATAACATTAGAGACCCTCATTTCTCAAGGAGGGCAAGATTACTTGAAACATTTGCAAGGTATGGATTTGAAAACGTTATGATGTTAGTAGGTTGTATTGGTGAAATACGCATGATGTTTAAAATATTTTGGAATATTTTAGATGAATTTCATTCTAGCAATATATTGGCATCAATGCACTCTATTATGTTCACAATCTTGTTTGAGGAGGAGGATAAAATTTCCAAACTCTTGGCAGAAGATTTATGGTATGTCTGGACAAAAGGGAGAAATGTCTCCCCTAGAGCTTGCATGTGGTTAAAGAATTTAATTAATAGGCCCAAGGATCGTAGTGCTTTCCCTATGACATGCAGCCACTTGCATGATGAGTTTGACAGTTATGCGGATCCAGTACAGGGTGATATTAACACATCTTCAGGTAATGATTTATCTGCATTATCTTCACCGATAGGGGTAGTTGAGGATGTTGTGGATGAGCTTTGTCTTCAGGTGAGTTTAGCACAGGTGTTAGACAGTGAGGATGAGCCTGATGCTTGCTTTCAGAGTGTGGAGGTATACTCAGAGGTTAGTACACTGAGTATTGCTGATGAGTATGTTTTTGTAGCTGATGATGAGGACCATGTGGTTGAGGCTCACACTCATATTCAGGATTTGGGAGTACCTGATTCTAAGGAGTTTCGAATACCAGTGGAGTTGAATCTCCATATTGATTATTCTCATACAGATGATAGTGTGGTACAGTTGGTTGTGCCGCCTTTACAGAGAGATCAGTTATGGGATGGATTGGCACCATCTTTTGTAGATGGAATTTACAGTTGCCAAGTACACAGTCTACGGTATCGACACATCCAGGGCAGTTGTGATTTCAGAGATTGGTTGAGTTGTGTTCACCAATTTGATTATGGGTTCCTCTTTGTTCTACTTCTATTGATGTTACAGGTACTTGCATTGATTCACAGCAGTGCAGAGCATAACTACATTTGGGATCCAGGTGGATCGAGTAGTTCATTGTTCCGAGATTGCTTGGGGACAAGCAATTTTTGGAGGGGCGGATTGTCATGTCCCCTTTTTCATGGACATTGACAGATTTGATGATTGGCCTATTATACGACCTTCGTAGGCTAATATGATGGATAGAGGGTCATAATGGAGCTTGGCTTGACTTTGATTCGCAGAATTTCTACATTTGGTTTTCATTCAGGGTCTTTCAGACATGTTTGATTGATGCTCCTATTATTTAGGGATATTTGACATGCAGCGGAGCACCTTTATTTTGGTATGGTCATATGCGGAATCACTCCCTGATTCACCTGCTTCGATCGGTTTGAGGATCCGACATATATTGAGGGAGATATTAATATTTGATTGATTTAATCAAATATTAATTATTTGGTCTCATTAATAATTAATTATTAATTATTAATTATTTGCTCTAATTTTAAATTAGAAACCCTAATGCTAATTTAAGAAAACCCTAATTAGGGCAAGCATATCTTTTGAGGGTATAAGGGTTTCTCATGGAGGCCATTGTTAATGATGCATAGATTATTGATTATTGAAAAATTGAAGAAATTCTTCTGTGAAGACTGAGCCAAGGGTTCCAGGATTCCATTACAGTGGAGAACGTTCCCTCTTCATTGTGTGTGATTTAGAGGCTGTGAGATATCAGCTGATTTATTGCCAAATTGAGAGATAGCTTCATCCAGAAGTTATCACAGAATTCCAGGGTTGAGAGATAACTTCACACAGAAGTTTATCACAGAGCTTTCCAGGTATTTTCTTTATTTAGTTTTGATCTAATAAGTTATACAGAGATAGATCTTGTGTTAGAATCTATATTCGTGAGATCAGGCTATTCAGCTATCAGGGGTTAAGAAGAAGACAGGTTGGCGGCCGTACCACATCCGTACAGGTCCGTTCAGAGCTATTCAGACACCGACATCGGCAGATACAGGGCTTCTAGTGACCGACTTCGGCCGTCTGAAGACCGATGTCGGCAAAAAGCCGACCGACAGAGACCGACGTCGGCGAGATATCGACCGATGACGGCGACTGTGTGTCGACACAGAAAGGCCGAGACCCTTCCAGATCCAGTTTTCATTGCCAGATTTTGCTAAGTCCGGGTTTTAAGATCAGATTTTAATATTCTTTATTTTGTATAACAGAGACTCAATTGTGTAATTGTCCAGAAGAACAAGTAATGTGATCTTTAATTGCTATTGAGAGATTATACTATGATTTGTGTATGCTTATTTTGAATCTATTCTGCAAGTTTGTATCTGTGATCAGAGCTTTATGAGTTTATATATTCCCTATTTGAAGGGGATATTACAGTGGTATCAGAGCTTTGGTCTTTGGTATCATAGTTTTGTGTCTTCCATATATCTCTATTGACAGGGGATATTACAGTGGTATCAGAGCTAAATACCTGCCATCCTGATTGGGCACATCAGAACTAATGTCTTGCCATCCTGTTGGGTAGTTCAGGTTCAATTCGATCATCAGTATGGCTCTAAGAGGGGTCAAAGATTTGGAAGAAAGCATGCACAATGCAAAGAAGAAATTAGATCATCCATTTCAGCAAGCAGATGACACTCTAAAAATTTTGGAGGAGTTGGACACTTATTTAGGCAAGGTTGAGCATTCAAATACTTATGAGATGCCAATAGCGTTATTTCCAGTGTTTGATTCGTTGGTGAAGCCCCGATTATTGAGACATCATGATGAGGTGGTAAGACTTGCAACTCTCTCTTGCATTAGTGAAATGATGAGGATCATAGCTGGCTTTGATTTTCATGATGATCAGATTATGAGAGAGGTACTTTATGCCATGGTAAAAAGCTTCGAAAAGTTGGATAACATTAGAGACCCTCATTTCTCAAGGAGGGCAAGATTACTTGAAACATTTGCAAGGTATGGATTTGAAAACGTTATGATGTTAGTAGGTTGTATTGGTGAAATACGCATGATGTTTAAAATATTTTGGAATATTTTAGATGAATTTCATTCTAGCAATATATTGGCATCAATGCACTCTATTATGTTCACAATCTTGTTTGAGGAGGAGGATAAAATTTCCAAACTCTTGGCAGAAGATTTATGGTATGTCTGGACAAAAGGGAGAAATGTCTCCCCTAGAGCTTGCATGTGGTTAAAGAATTTAATTAATAGGCCCAAGGATCGTAGTGCTTTCCCTATGACATGCAGCCACTTGCATGATGAGTTTAACAGTTATGCGGATCCAGTACAGGGTGATATTAACACATCTTCAGGTAATGATTTATCTGCATTATCTTCACCGATAGGGGTAGTTGAGGATGTTGTGGATGAGCTTTGTCTTCAGGTGAGTTTAGCACAGGTGTTAGACAGTGAGGATGAGCCTGATGCTTGCTTTCAGAGTGTGGAGGTATACTCAGAGGTTAGTACACTGAGTATTGCTGATGAGTATGTTTTTGTAGCTGATGATGAGGACCATGTGGTTGAGGCTCACACTCATATTCAGGATTTGGGAGTACCTGATTCTAAGGAGTTTCGAATACCAGTGGAGTTGAATCTCCATATTGATTATTCTCATACAGATGATAGTGTGGTACAGTTGGTTGTGCCGCCTTTACAGAGAGATCAGTTATGGGATGGATTGGCACCATCTTTTGTAGATGGAATTTACAGTTGCCAAGTACACAGTCTACGGTATCGACACATCCAGGGCAGTTGTGATTTCAGAGATTGGTTGAGTTGTGTTCACCAATTTGATTATGGGTTCCTCTTTGTTCTACTTCTATTGATGTTACAGGTACTTGCATTGATTCACAGCAGTGCAGAGCATAACTACATTTGGGATCCAGGTGGATCGAGTAGTTCATTGTTTCGAGATTGCTTGGGGACAAGCAATTTTCGGAGGGGTGGATTGTCATGTCCCCTTTTTCATGGACATTGACAGATTTGATGATTGGCCTATTATACGACCTTCGTAGGCTAATATGATGGATAGAGGGTCATAATGGAGCTTGGCTTGACTTTGATTCGCAGAATTTCTACATTTGGTTTTCATTCAGGGTCTTTCAGACATGTTTGATTGATGCTCCTATTATTTAGGGATATTTGACATGCAGCGGAGCACCTTTATTTTGGTATGGTCATATGCGGAATCACTCCCTGATTCACCTGCTTCGATCGGTTTGAGGATCCGACATATATTGAGGGAGATATTAATATTTGATTGATTTAATCAAATATTAATTATTTGGTCTCATTAATAATTAATTATTAATTATTAATTATTTGCTCTAATTTTAAATTAGAAACCCTAATGCTAATTTAAGAAAACCCTAATTAGGGCAAGCATATCTTTTGAGGGTATAAGGGTTTCTCATGGAGGCCATTGTTGATGATGCATAGATTATTGATTATTGAAAAATTGAAGAAATTCTTCTGTGAAGACTGAGCCAAGGGTTCCAGGATTCCATTGCAGTGGAGAACGTTCCCTCTTCATTGTGTGTGATTTAGAGGCTGTGAGATATCAGCTGATTTATTGCCAAATTGAGAGATAGCTTCATCCAGAAGTTATCACAGAGATACATATTTGAGAGATAGCTTCATCCAGAAGTTATCACAGAATTCCAGGGTTGAGAGATAACTTCACACAGAAGTTTATCACAGAGCTTTCTAGGTATTTTCTTTATTTAGTTTTGATCTAATAAGTTATACAGAGATAGATCTTGTGTTAGAATCTATATTCGTGAGATCAGGCTATTCAGCTATCAGGGGTTAAGAAGAAGACAGGTTGGCAGCCGTACCACATCCGTACAGGTCCATTCAGAGCTATTCAGACACCGACATCGGCAGATACAGGGCTTCCAGTGACCGACTTCGGCCGTTTGAAGACCGACGTCGGCAGAAAGCCGACCGACAGAGACCGACGTCGGCGAGATATCGACCGACGACGGCGACTGTGTGTCGACACAGAAAGGCCGAGACCCTTCCAGATCCAGTTTTCATTGCCAGATTTTGCTAAGTCCGGGTTTTAAGATCAGATTTTAATATTCTTTATTTTGTATAACAGAGACTCAATTGTGTAATTGTCCAGAAGAACAAGTAATGTGATCTTTAATTGCTATTGAGAGATTATACTATGATTTGTGTATGCTTATTTTGAATCTATTCTGCAAGTTTGTATCTGTGATCAGAGCTTTATGAGTTTATATATTCCCTGTTTGAAGGGGATATTACAGTGGTATCAGAGCTTTGGTCTTTGGTATCATAGTTTTGTGTCTTCCATATATCTCTATTGACAGGGGATATTACAGTGGTATCAGAGCTAAATACCTGCCATCCTGATTGGGCACATCAGAACTAATGTCTTGCCATCCTGTTGGGTAGTTCAGGTTCAATTCGATCATCAGTATGGCTCTAAGAGGGGTCAAAGATTTGGAAGAAAGCATGCACAATGCAAAGAAGAAATTAGATCATCCATTTCAGCAAGCAGATGACACTCTAAAAATTTTGGAGGAGTTGGACACTTATTTAGGCAAGGTTGAGCATTCAAATACTTATGAGATGCCAATAGCGTTATTTCCAGTGTTTGATTCGTTGGTGAAGCCCCGATTATTGAGACATCATGATGAGGTGGTAAGACTTGCAACTCTCTCTTGCATTAGTGAAATGATGAGGATCATAGCTGGCTTTGATTTTCATGATGATCAGATTATGAGAGAGGTACTTTATGCCATGGTAAAAAGCTTCGAAAAGTTGGATAACATTAGAGACCCTCATTTCTCAAGGAGGGCAAGATTACTTGAAACATTTGCAAGGTATGGATTTGAAAACGTTATGATGTTAGTAGGTTGTATTGGTGAAATACGCATGATGTTTAAAATATTTTGGAATATTTTAGATGAATTTCATTCTAGCAATATATTGGCATCAATGCACTCTATTATGTTCACAATCTTGTTTGAGGAGGAGGATAAAATTTCCAAACTCTTGGCAGAAGATTTATGGTATGTCTGGACAAAAGGGAGAAATGTCTCCCCTAGAGCTTGCATGTGGTTAAAGAATTTAATTAATAGGCCCAAGGATCGTAGTGCTTTCCCTATGACATGCAGCCACTTGCATGATGAGTTTGACAGTTATGCGGATCCAGTACAGGGTGATATTAACACATCTTCAGGTAATGATTTATCTGCATTATCTTCACCGATAGGGGTAGTTGAGGATGTTGTGGATGAGCTTTGTCTTCAGGTGAGTTTAGCACAGGTGTTAGACAGTGAGGATGAGCCTGATGCTTGCTTTCAGAGTGTGGAGGTATACTCAGAGGTTAGTACACTGAGTATTGCTGATGAGTATGTTTTTGTAGCTGATGATGAGGACCATGTGGTTGAGGCTCACACTCATATTCAGGATTTGGGAGTACCTGATTCTAAGGAGTTTCGAATACCAGTGGAGTTGAATCTCCATATTGATTATTCTCATACAGATGATAGTGTGGTACAGTTGGTTGTGCCGCCTTTACAGAGAGATCAGTTATGGGATGGATTGGCACCATCTTTTGTAGATGGAATTTACAGTTGCCAAGTACACAGTCTACGGTATCGACACATCCAGGGCAGTTGTGATTTCAGAGATTGGTTGAGTTGTGTTCACCAATTTGATTATGGGTTCCTCTTTGTTCTACTTCTATTGATGTTACAGGTACTTGCATTGATTCACAGCAGTGCAGAGCATAACTACATTTGGGATCCAGGTGGATCGAGTAGTTCATTGTTCCGAGATTGCTTGGGGACAAGCAATTTTCGGAGGGGCGGATTGTCATGTCCCCTTTTTCATGGACATTGACAGATTTGATGATTGGCCTATTATACGACCTTCGTAGGCTAATATGATGGATAGAGGGTCATAATGGAGCTTGGCTTGACTTTGATTCGCAGAATTTCTACATTTGGTTTTCATTCAGGGTCTTTCAGACATGTTTGATTGATGCTCCTATTATTTAGGGATATTTGACATGCAGCGGAGCACCTTTATTTTGGTATGGTCATATGCGGAATCACTCCCTGATTCACCTGCTTCGATCGGTTTGAGGATCCGACATATATTGAGGGAGATATTAATATTTGATTGATTTAATCAAATATTAATTATTTGGTCTCATTAATAATTAATTATTAATTATTAATTATTTGCTCTAATTTTAAATTAGAAACCCTAATACTAATTTAAGAAAACCCTAATTAGGGCAAGCATATCTTTTGAGGGTATAAGGGTTTCTCATGGAGGCCATTGTTGATGATGCATAGATTATTGATTATTGAAAATTTGAAGAAATTCTTCTGTGAAGACTGAGCCAAGGGTTCCAGGATTCCATTGCAGTGGAGAACGTTCCCTCTTCATTGTGTGTGATTTAGAGGCTGTGAGATATCAGCTGATTTATTGCCAAATTGAGAGATAGCTTCATCCAGAAGTTATCACAGAGATACATATTTGAGAGATAGCTTCATCCAGAAGTTATCACAGAATTCCAGGGTTGAGAGATAACTTCACACAGAAGTTTATCACAGAGCTTTCCAGGTATTTTCTTTATTTAGTTTTGATCTAATAAGTTATACAGAGATAGATCTTGTGTTAGAATCTATATTCGTGAGATCAGGCTATTCAGCTATCAGGGGTTAAGAAGAAGACAGGTTGGCGGCCGTACCACATCCGTACAGGTCCGTTCAGAGCTATTTAGACACCGACATCGGCAGATACAGGGCTTCCAGTGACCGACTTCAGCCGTCTGAAGACCGACGTCGGCAGAAAGCCGACCGACAGAGACCGACGTCGGCGAGATATCGACCGACGACGGCGACTGTGTGTCGACACAGAAAGGCCGAGACCCTTCCAGATCCAGTTTTCATTGCCAGATTTTGCTAAGTCCGGGTTTTAAGATCAGATTTTAATATTCTTTATTTTGTATAACAGAGACTCAATTGTGTAATTGTCCAGAAGAACAAGTAATGTGATCTTTAATTGCTATTGAGAGATTATACTATGATTTGTGTATGCTTATTTTGAATCTATTCTGCAAGTTTGTATCTGTGATCAGAGCTTTATGAGTTTATATATTCCCTGTTTGAAGGGGATATTACAGTGGTATCAGAGCTTTGGTCTTTGGTATTATAGTTTTGTGTCTTCCATATATCTCTATTGACAGGGGATATTACATCTGAGAAAGAGATTGAAGGTCTAGCTAGAACTCTAGAATTGTACACACCAATCATGTTACTCAAAGGATTTGAGTCAATTGAAGGTACCCTATATGTATCTAGTGGTGGATGTGCATCATATGCATGTTGAACACCTAATGTGTCCCCTATCTCTTATTAAGAATGTTTTGGAAAAGGATCTAAGAAAATTTTTAAAGCCTTGTCTTGTGTTTATTTTTCCTATAGAGGCTCAACTAGAGTGCCAAGATAAATAACATTACCATCTGTCAAATCCTATATCTTGTGTTTCAAAATGATGTGTCTATTTGTTGTGTTCCATAGTGCCCTATGAAAGTCACAAAATGCGTTATGATCATAACTTTGGGGAAGAGGCATTATTGGATCAACTTCCTGAATAGGAGGGAGAGATGTGAGATATTACATTCCAAAAGTTTCTATAAAACTTTCGCTAGAGAAACTAGTAGATTGCTAAATATTCATCAAGGAGGTGTTGATAAAACCACTCATTGAGGGGGCTCTAAAGTTGCATTGAATATAGGTTGATTCTAACTTTTGTTATCATTGACCTTAACTTTGTATGGGACTTTGTTGTTACTCTTACTTGTTTATTTTGATATACTCATGTACTTGAGTTTTCCCATTAAAATTAATTTGACTTCCCTTTCCTTTAGTGTATGACATAGCTCAGTGAAGGAAGATAACCTTTTGAACATTACTGATACATGCAAAGCTAGTAGAAGACTCTATTTGAAGAGATATTGTAACTCTTGATTAGCTATGGGGTTAGTCATCTTAGCCAAGATAGTCTTATATCAAAGAACATAATCTTTGAGATGCTCATTTGACGTTTATTTATATTGTGCAAATTAGGCATACAAAACCTTATCACTAATGTTAATGTTGAAATGAGCTAGGAACATGTTGGCTAAAGGATTAAATGCATTGACCAACTGATTTGGTATTGTATAGAACCATTGTAAAGCATAATCCTTTAGACGCTATGGAAATAACTTGGTTAATATCCAATCATTTGGCACATAGTCAAAACATGTTGCATCAAAATATCTCAAATGTGTCTTTGGATCACCCTTGCCATCATATAGAGTGAGATTGAGTTGAACAAAACCTAGTGGTAAGGGTGTAGAAGCAATATGGCATGCCAATGGTGTATGAAGTAGAGCAAAAGAATCTAAGGCCTATGTAGGTCTAGAGGCACCTTAATCAAGATATATCACCTTGGATTGAAGATATTTTATCTCTTACACAATGGTAGCCACATTAGGAGATAAATATGTATTGGTTATAACTAGTGGTGCCTCATAAGAAGGTTGAGTGGTTATAGGGGTTATTGAGATATAGTTAACCTTATAGTGTCATTTAAAACTAGTTTCTCTATGGTTTGAGATTATTGACCATTGTTTGTTTTTTATTTCTCTTTTTGAAGTATTTTATGCATATAATCTTGTAAGTTAGGATGTGTAGTTTTTTGAAGTTATCTTTTATCAGGTTCATCAAAACTAGTGTATTGGATCATTGTTGAAGCAGGAAAATAAATTGAAAATTGATTGAATTTTTTGTAATAAGCAAAGTGATATAAAATGAAAGTAATGAATATAGGAAATGTAAAGTCCTAAAACAATAAACTAGAAAATACATAAAAAGGATACAAAGCTCAAAAACATGTAAGGTGACACCTCAAAAGCAATGGGACCTAGCATATACAACTAGGGTTTTGAAAATGATATTTTAAAAATTAATAACTAATTTTAAAAATTAATGTGAGTTTTTTATTTTAATATGCAAGAAAAAATAAATAAATACTAGAAAAATATTAAGACCTAGTATAGGAAACTAGGGTTTGAGTGAAAATATTTTTTAAATTAATAAGGTAAATTTAAAAATTAAATGTAAAGTTCTGATTTAAATATTCAAAAAAAAAAAAAAAATATTGGAAAAATCAGCAAGGAATTTACCGTAGGGTTTCTAGGGTTTTTGTACACAAACAAAGTAAGTTGGGTTCACCAAATGATGTATCATTTTTGGGAATATTGGTGTCTTATTCCTATTTTAGTTAAAGGTCTAGGGTGACTAAATTAGTAAATAATATTATAATAATTTAACCACTAATTTGTATAATTTGTTTATATTTTCAACCTTTTTATAAATATTAATACATATGCGAAAAATAAGCCTTGGCTTAAAAAAAATTGAAATGGCTATTGTAGGGTCTGATATTGGCTATGAAATATTGGGATAGTGTCACAAATCAAGATCTAGCTTTTAGTTTGTGAAAGGATAAGACCATCAAAATAGGACACCCTAGAGTCCAACATTGTTATCCTCTTCTACCACTATTGTCCAAACTACTCATGGAGACTTAAGTTTTTTGGGTTTTGTTCATTGTCCCTATGTGAACTTGTTTATGAAATATAGATTTCTCAAAGTTTATGGAACTCCTTGTATATCTAATTTAATCTTCAAATCCTAAACTTCATTGTACTTTGATAAAACATGTGAAAGAAGGGGGGGTTAGTGTGTGTAAGATACACTAAACGTGTATCCACAACCCTTATGTGGGCATTATACCTACATACCAATATTTTAAATAAGTATCAAGCCATATATAGTTCTCCCACTTAATGTGTTTTGTGCAATAGTGTAAATTTAGATTCAAAAATGTTAAATGGGGTGTGCTTGAGGTGGATGAAGACTAGTGTGAGGATTTTGATATGTTTTTAGATGTATTAGATGGCTATATGTAGAGAATAAGGATATTTTAATCTGTGGTTTTGCTTGTATTCTTGTTTGCTTTGTAATATTTGCCAACCTCCATTTGTAAATGAACTTTGAATGGGATTTTATAGAGATTTATTGGTCATGGGTTGAATGTATTCATGCTAGGCCAACAAGATGAAGGATATGAACTAGAAGAAAATAATCATTAGAGATAAAAATATAATTATAAAAGGGCACTAAAATATGACACCCTAAGGTCCAATGGTATATTCCAATTTGGATTCTCCTATCCTACAAGTCTCGAACCTAGGGGGATAGGATTGGCCTAGGAAATGTTGCTTGGCTGAGGTGGAATGATCATTTAGAAAGTTTTGTATGATTTGGAATAAGAAAAAAGGTGTCTAAAAGGGTCATGAGAGTATTCAAGAAAGACATATGGGTTGGGTGTCACAAAACGCACTCAGGATATGAAGTTTTACATTTTATATGACTACATCATGCATAGACCTCTCATGGGTCAAATTTTACTAAAAATAAACTTTGATCATCTTAAGGACACTCATTAAAGACACTTCAAAGCATGGAAAAGTATGAAATACTATTGTAACTATAATTTATAATAAGTCATTATATTTTGACTTCTTCATAGACTTATACATCATTCTCCCTTTTATTATTTCAAGATAATTCTATTTATTGAGTTTTGAAGGCCTAATTTGGTATCCCTCACTCAAGTATGAGGAAAATATGCCTAGTTTTATAAATGATAGACCTCTTATACTAATGAATAAGCTATTTCATATTCTCAAGTATTGGTTTAAATTATGTATATGTTTGTTATGATGAGATAGGTGGTATAAATCTTCCCTTAGCATGTCCTTATCACACCTATATGCCGATTAGCTATCTTATGTAGGTTGTAAGAAGTGTCAAATTTTTATGATAATATTTGAAATGTAATATAGTTTGATGTGCCTCAATATAGTCATCTAATCCTTCATCTTCAAGTCATAGTCACTCAACAATACCTTCATATGAAATATTATTGCTTAAGAGTTATTGGAGATAACTCTCTAGTTCATTTTTGGTCCATTGGTATTGTTAGGAGTCTAAATTGAGTGGATGAATGATCATGTTGGTAAATAACCACCCTTTATAATATATTTATTTTATGAAATATATATTCCTTTTCACCCCATTAGTAATACATCCTAGTGAACTAAGATAAATATATGCACTAGGGGAGCTAGCCCCATAATCTATAAGTTTGGTCTAACTATAGGTAACCCACAACCTTTAGGCCAATCTCATGTTAGTATAAGTTTGAATTAGATTTGAAAAATATCCTTAATAGGGTATAAATTGGGTTTCTAATAGGTGAAATAAAGACATAAATAATATTATGGAGGTGGGCTTGGTCCTATTCATGGTTTTACACTATTACTCACAAAAGATAAAATCAAAAGAGTGACTAATGCATGTGAAAATAAAGTGGTGGAAATGGTATTTTAGAGGATGGAATGGTACTATCCATGGTATTACAATGTAACTCAAAAAATAAAAACCTAAGAGGGTGTAAAATAATAAAGTAATAATAGTGAAAGGAATTCATGAGGAAGACTAGGTCCTATCCACAATATTACAATGCAACTCATGAGAAAAGTAAACCAAAGGAAAAAAATAAAGAACTAAGGTTTGTGAAAATATGAAATAATGAAGAGGGTAATACCCATGTGTAAATCCTATAAAAGGTGTTAGTAGGATAGCATATATAAATATGATAAGAAGAGAAATATCTAATCAAAGTATTTCTTCAAAAATTATGCATTAGTTGGGTCTTTGGAAACATGTTCTTCATTAGTTTGGAGGTGATAGGTGCTGGTACCAATAATATATTTCACTAAATAAGGGCCCTACCATATTTAATCACATTTTCCTTTTTTGTCATGGGTATAGTCTAATTTAATGACTAGATCACCAACATTGAAAGTCTGGACTTTAAAATTTTTACTATGTTTCTTGGAAATATGATCCTTATATTGGTGATTATGTTGTAGAGTGGATAGATGGTGTTTATAAATAAGATAGAGGGAATTAAGGATATATTCATTTAGATCCTCATCAAGAGTGTGGAGAATTTACAGGATATTTTAAATTTATCACATAACTAATTCATGTTCTTGTTATTGAATTTGTTACCATTATAAAAAATAATAGTATGAATAACTCCTAATTTTTTTTTATTTGTTTAAGTATAAATTTGTAAAGTATATTTCTCATGACATTGACAAGAGACATGGCTTCTACCCATTTGGTAAAATATTTAGTAGTCATGATGATAGAAACATGCCCATATTGTGACCTATGAAGTTTATCAATGATATATAATTCCCACATGGAAAATGGCCAAGGATATTCCATAGTTTGGAGCTCAGATTGTGGTGAATAGATTAGATAATCATGGAGGTGGCAAGGACTAGTTTTTAGTGATATCAATATCATCCTTTTTGAGATTAGGCCAAGGGTATCCCATACTTAGGCACTTACATGTTGTGGTATGTCCACTACAATGACCACTATAAATGACCCCATGTAATTGTTAAATAAGAGGATGGACCTCTTATTTCATTACAGAGTATATCAAGATACCTCTGGCATTGTGATAATGAAGGGTGTTATAATGAAAGACATATTTAAAAGCTTATTTGTGGATTCTAGTATTTTCATGAAAATTTGTGCTTGGAGTATACGTTTGATGTTCAAGAAATTAGATAATGTGTTTTTATCATGGGTTATATGGAATGCTTATATCCTCAATATGGTAGATAAGTAACACTTATGGTTAGATATTATATAGAGAGTTTATTATTTTAATAAAAATTTGAGAATCACTTAGAACTTGATGTGGATGAAATAAGGACTCTAAAGAAGAAAGAGATTCATTGATAGAGTTATAATATTTTATAATTGGATCAATGGTAAAATAATTGAAATATTTGGAAATAGTAGTATCAATTTGATGATAAAAAATAATATTTTTGATTTTACATTTATAATCACAATTAGCTTAATTGTCGATGAGTTGGGACTCACCCAAAATGTGTAAATATTGAATATCTAAGTCAAGTGTCACTCACATGCCTAAGTTTAATGCTTCATATTATTCCATGTTATTAGTGACATAAAACTGAGTTATAATTCCAAAGGGATGATTTTACAATGAGAACTAGTTAGAATACAACCTACCCCAACTCTTTAGAGACATTTGGTGCCATCAAAATATAGGGTCTAGGTGTCTTTGTGTAAATGGACGGTGATTTCAAGAGGTTATTTGATAATTACTTTAGATTTATTAGTATTGGGAATGAGATATTTATCTTCTTTATTACTTGCTTCTAAATCTTCAATAAAGTTATGGAAATAATCTTTAGGATATATAGCTTAATTAAGACCTTTAATATAGATAATTTTATCATAGGGGATACTATCTTAAAGATGATTGATAGTGGGAATGGGTATCACTACAAGTTGGTTGGTAATGAGTTACCCTTTCATGAATTTTTAAGTGATGATGAAAAGGTCAAATTCAAATAATAGAACCATCCACCTACCAATTCTATCTCCAGGTAGAAAATATTTGGAGAAAAAATGATGAAGTGGTTTAGAATGAAATATGGCATAAGTTGTTTAATAGAGCATGTAGTGATGAAGCTTTTCAACTACAATATATATAACAAGGCAATCACATTCTAATTTGGTATACGTTTTTTGGTAATATACGAGGACTTGACTAATATAGTAAATAACATACTCTCTTCCAATATCATCTTGTTTTTTAAGAATTACCCCAACTAAAACAAGTGTATAAAATCAAAGAATGATCATTAGAAAGTGGATGAGGGGTAGGTAGGTGGAGAAATGATTCTTTCATGTTGTCAAATGCCTTCTGATAGGGATCAGTCCATTCTAAATCATTACCTTTTTTAATAAGGGAATTAATAAAATATATGCAATAATCCATTTTAGGGATAAAGCATTGGATTACCCCAAGATTGTCAAGGTAAGTAAGAATGTCTAGAATGGAATGAGGAATGAGCATGTTGACTATAACATTGATTTTAGTAGGATTAACATAAATACCAAGAAGAGATACTAAGAACCTTATAAATTTCTATATGTAATGCCAAAAACACATTTGTAGGGGTTGACTCTGACTTTGTAGTTGATGAGTTGATCAAATATGATGGCTAAATTAGAAAGTTGGTTTTTTCAAATTTTAGATTTCAAAAAGAGATAATCCACATATGTTTACACAATATTATGGATAAGGTCATGATAAATTTGGGTCATAGACCACTAATAATCAACTCCAACATTTTTAAGGGTGAAGGGTATCTTAACATAGTAATAAGTACCCCATTCCATGGTGAACGTTGTCTTATATTAGTATTTAGGGAAAATATGAATTTGATTATAACTTGAGAAACCATCCATGAAGGAAAAAATTTAGTATATAGTAGTGGAATATATAATGGCATCTATTGAAGGAAATGGAAATTTATCTTTAAGACAAGTGAGGTTGAGATTACAATATTTGATGTAGATGTGAATAACCATGGTAACATTTTTGCAAATTATAATAATGTTTGACACCTATTTGGAGTAGTCCATATGTTCAATAAACTTGGCATATAATAGTTTGAAAATTTATTTATGGCATTGGGTAGAAACTATGGGGGGCAAATTTATAGTATTTTTGTCAAATGATTTTGGCATCACAGTACGTGATTATGATGTGCACCATGATAGTAGGATCAATGCTAGGCATATCCTCATATGATGAAAATTAATTCTCAATATGTATATCTAAGAATAGACTAATTTGTTGTGCTTAGTTATCATGATTTCTATATAAACTATTATAGGTTTAGGACATGAGGGTGTGACATATTCTATTCTCATGGTTTCTTTGATAAGCATATAATTTCCATCTTGAAAATGACATGGTGCATTGGGAAGAGAGGAAATAATATTGGTTTTGGGATTGATTCTAGAAATGGAGTTGTAAAAATGAGGGTATTTTTGCTTAAAATTCCCAATTTTGTGATGTTTCCAAGGAAGTTGATGTTCTTAGGCATGGAGTAACTCAATGATGGCTTCATCACTAGGTAATTTAGGTAGAGTTCTATAATATTACACATCTAATTCAAGATCAATGATTTTATTACCATGGATATATAATGTATCTAGCATACATCTATGGCCTTAGAATCAAGGGTGATTTTGGGAATATGGAGAAATATTGATTAGATCCAAATAATTGGAAAGTAGTTATATCTTTGGAATCATTGATAGGTATAGAAGCTAGTAGAGTATCCAATATGGTAGGAGGTATAAATTTTTCTAAAAGTTTTGAAGTTATGAGAGGAAATATTTTATAAATCACCCAAGGTATATTAAGAAGTGGAGAATTAATTGGAGGTACACAACCTTCAAGTTGTTACTCAATATCTATAGAAATAGTATGAAAATCATGGTTAAAAGCATGTATTTTATCTAAGGTTTTTTTTTAATAGTTTTGAACATCTAAGTCTTTTGATTGAGCTTGGGCCATAATGTAGTTATCATCATAGGTGGAAGAGATAGTACATACTTGTGTCTCTAAGAAACTTCTAAAGGTGAGATGCCTAGATCATTAAATTTATGTGGTACATGGTTAAAAGGTCATGAAATAACTTGGACACTCCATAATCATTGCAAGTTAAATCATATTCCATATAATATTATTCATGTGCATTAGATAGAGGATGGAAATAGATGATCTCATCTATAAGGGGGATGGTACGATCATGAGGTAATAAGGAAGGAGGAAGCCACTCCAAAATGTAAGAAGGTAGATTGGTAGTATTGCATGTGTTTTATAAATTATTTGTCTCATTATTATTAGAATTAGAAAGAGTGACTTGTAATTTAAGATTCATACTGAAAAATTTAGGTAAAGGTCCACTATTAATTTTTGGAATAGTCAGAATCCTATACTGAGATTTAGGATTGGGAAGTTGAATACTCCATGGGTTATGATAGGCTTCATGTTTATAAATATTTCAATTATGAATAAACATGATACATTGGCTTCTAGAAGAGGTAATAACCCTCATGCGATGAGTCCATGGGCATCCTAGGAGTATATTATAAGATAATGGTAAATTGGGGACCATAATATTAATATGTATAATTTTAGGTCTAATAGTAAGAGGGAGAAAAATACAACCAAAAAACTTTTGATCGATCTTGTTGAATCCATGACATGTTAAACAATTTTGTTTGAGATGATATTTTATATATCCAAGTTGTTGAATGAGCCAAATATATGTCACATTAATTCCCAACCCTTCATCTACTAATAATTTATGAATGAGGGTGGTATTAATTTCTATTTTGATAAAAAGATGTGGGTTATCCTCATGAAAGATAATTTTATCATTCATCATGTCCTCTTCAAGGAACTATATGGAAGTTTTTGAGTACAGACAAATAGTTTCAATGGTATGAATTTTTTTTGGTTGATTCTCATGAGAAGGTTATTCTTGTTCAAATGAAATGGTTCTTTTATTTCTTGGATTTGTTAAATTATAAATTTACAATAATAGGGATAAGTGTGAACTAACTCTATGAGAGGAAGTTTTCAAGGCATAGAGTTGAGTTGCTCTAAGAAATTCTAATGAGTTTTGAAAGAGGGAGAACTGACATAAAGCTTAGGAGGTAAAATATATTTATTAGGAAGAGAATTACTTAGAGGTTTGTATCAAGGAATTTGTTACTTATTGATGTCTAAAGGTAAGGTTTTGGTAGTAGTATCTTTAAGAATTTTCTCTTCTAGCAATGGTTTCTTTAGTTTGGTGATAAGATCATTGTGGGTTGGTTTACATCAATAATTGACATTAACCATAATCATATATTGGTATTTTATATAGTTTTAATAATAATTAGTGTCAACGACACAAATATATTTATTTGATTATTAAGGGTTGGCTATAGATTTTTTCTAGATTGTTAGAGGAAGAAGATTTTGAAGTTTATTTATTTTGTGAATAAGTAACATAATCATGATGAATAATTTTAATCATGGAATCATGATTGAATGAATAATATATACTAAAATGAATGAAATTTTTTTTAATCCCCCAACATGTTTCATGAGAATGACCTATATCGACATGAAATCAAAAAAATTAATTAGGAACATACCAGTTGGATGGATTATTAGGATACATGAATGGTTTAGAAGGTGCTAAATTTTTTTTAATTTATTTTACAATAAATTTAATATGATAAGGTTTAGTATTTTACACTTTGACTACTTGTGGTATAGGTTGATGAAGATTGTCAGATATTACATTGGTTGAATGTTGGAAAGATCCTTTGATGGTTTTATAGTTAGGTTAAAATTATTTCATTAGGAATTCTTGACACTTTTCTTGGTTAAGAGAATCATTTAAATTTTAGGGAGTGAAAATTTTAACCTTGTATTAGAGTGAAGGTATTAAGGCCATTATGAAAAGTTAAAACAAGTATTCATCAATCATGTTATGATCAGCTTTTTGAGCCAAAAATTTCCATCATTAGATAAAATAATGAGATGATTCAGTAGGAAATAACTTATCATTGATTAAATGACTAAGTCTATTTTTGGAATGATCATTGTGTTATAATTATTTAACTAAATGATTGAATAAATTCTCATGTTGCCATATAAAATAGTTGGGAAGTTATTTATACCATTATAATATATCACTAGTAAAGGTTTTAACTAAAATTTGAATTTTTGAGAAGGTATTAGTTTGGATCCACTATTTATAAATATTACTAAATGCCTTAATAGAAGATGTAGGGTCTTTAGTCCCATCAAATTTAATAGTTGGATCTTTATTACCAATATCAATAGATATAATGAAAGGGGATAAAGTCTCATTTTTAATCTATTAAAGCATATTATTATTCATGGTGGGTTGGGGAATAAAATTTATCACATTATATTTAAGTGTTGGAGGGATAAAATTTTGAGTAATTTAGGGAAGAAGAATGTGAGGCTAATTAGCCATGTTTATCAAATGGTGTTATAGTTTCATCATTTGAGAGGTGTTAGATGTTTTTATGATGTTTATTGTTTGACTATTTGTGTATGAATTTTATTTATATCAATTGGTGTGTTGGTGTTGGTATGAGGATTCCCCAAATTGGTATTAGGGGGAGGGTTTCTAGGTGGCATATTTTTTATGGGGTTATTTGTTAGGCTTGTATCGATTGCCCCCATAGTATGGTAAGAAATTTGAAAGTGGGAATTATCTTGATAAGTATGAAAAGAATTGGATCCACCAATATCATCTATTTCAATGATTTAAACAATTTTAAATTGAAAGATGAGGGAGGAGAATAGGTGTTTTATGAGTGAGGATCCTCCTGGGTAGTGAAGGTAGGAAGAAAATAACATCCCATATAACATCTAAATGGATATAAATTGTCCAAAATGATTCTAATAAGGGATTCCATGATGATTAAATATATAATTTGAGATCAATAAGAAATGATAAAAAATAGGGACAAGGAAATCCACACATAGAATAATATTGGCCAATATCTATATAGTCGACTGGGTTGATAGAGTCTATGAAAAAGGTCCACAGAAGAAGATGCAAAAGACACAGTTAAACTATTTATCTAGGTTCTACAAAGGATAAAACTAAAATAGGTTATAAGGATACATATTCATATGGGTTAGCTATTTACTACAAATGAATAAACAAAACATAATGAACATGAGAACATAATCATACATATCAACTATGTAATGTAAGATAGGAAACATAATAGGTTGATAAGATAAATGGTCAGATAAGTCAATTGTATATTGAAGATGGAAAATATGAATAGTCTATAAGAGACTATGTCAACATATATAATAGTTTTCAAACAACAAATAATGTTTTTTCAAGATAATAGCTAAGAAAATTAAGTGAAGTACACAACTAGTTGCATAGATGATATTTATCTAATTGGAACACATAACACAAAACTTGCACTACCCCAAGCTAATGCAAGTATTACAATACAGAATACAATGATCATCAATCAAGAAATAACATCAATGTAGATTCTAATTAATTAGTCATTCCTAAATGTTATTAAGTTAAAATTTTAAATTAATGTGATGGGGAGTTGGTTGTAAGAAGTAACTAGAAAGAAATCTATGGATAGTTTTAGGTAGTTTAGGTTGAAAAGGATTTGTAATGGTGAGGGTACTAGCTTGGTATTGGGGCCTACTCCATAAATTCACAATCCCATAGTAATAAGGGTGTTGGGTGATTTAAAAATATATATCACCAACCATATATTTATACTTGGCCAAGAAACCAAGTTAGCTTCCCCCTTGGTGATGAAATCCAAGTAGGTATACCTTGGGAAGAAAAATGTTTAATGTTTTTTTTGTTTTCTGTGTGTAAGATGATTCATAAGTGTGTGACTAAATTGGTAAATTCTTAAACCACCTAATTAATATATTTTTATTACTCTAAGAATGAAAAAAACTAAAATGAAAGGTGAACTAATTACTAAAAAGATAGGTTGATTTATTTGACTATGAAGAGTACATAGCTACTTTAGGTGACGTTATATGCAAATAATGTAGAATAGAGTCAATAGGGTCTCCATTATTTTATAGATGTAAGATCTAGAAGAACACATTTGTATAGTTTGACTATATCATCTAGATAGAAGATAGGCTCTATAACTATGTTAAGATTGTCAACCTAGTTTTTTATATGTTTTTAGTTTTATATACTGAAAACTTGTGAAAAAATAGTACTATAAATGCAAAAATAAAATTATAGACAAGGTGAGAATGAACCTTGGTAGTTTTGAATATGCTTAGTTTGTAAATTTTATGTTTTGGTGCTCATGTGTTGATTCAAATATGATTCAAATAGAATCAACTAGGTTGATAGAGTCTATATAACCTATGTGCTAAAAAAGAAATAATGAATATAGTCGACTAGATTAACTATGTGTATAAACCTATGTGTTGAAAACAAAATTTTGAATAGATTTTATTGGTTAAATTATGTGTTTCAACATATATGCTAAAAAAAAAATACAAATAGATTGATTTGGATCAAATAATAATGTATTCCTATAAATAAAAAAGAAGACTATGTCAAGTTGATTGATCTAGTCACCTATATTTGGAGAACTACATAGACAAAATAGAGTTATTTTGGGGTGATTATGTGTTAAACCTATGCACAAACTATAATAAATATATCGATAGGTTCAATATAGTACTTTAAAAAGAGAAATATAAAATATGATGATAAAATGGAAGTGTGAAATAAAATATATAAGGGCTTGATTCATGTTGGTTTCACTAGAATGTATACAAAGGAAAATGTAGCTTACCTATTAATCAATCCTAACTCAGAGAAGATAAATCCTACTTACATTTCCATTTATTGATATATTAGATATTCAGGGTCATGATTGATATGGATCCACTAGGCCTAACCAATGGATCTCTTACCACAATAACATCACTAGAGAGGGTTCCAAAGCCTTTTGTCAAACAACACTATGCAATAACTCTACGTAGGTCCTATGTTTTTATATTCACTAAGTGAATAATAATTAAATTAAAAAATAATCTAGTGCTCACCAAATCTTGTGATATAAAATGGGGGTAATAAACATAAAAATAAAAAATGCATAGAATAATTATAATTTGTGTGTGTGTGTGTGTGTGTGTGTGTGTGTGTGTGTGTGTGTGTGTGTGTGTGTAAACCTAATACATTGAGAGATAAATATATTCAAAATACATTACTTATATTACTTTTATCTACTAAAACAAAGGAGTATAATTAGAGATACTTAACTTGAAAATGAACCCATTTAGATTTAATATTTTCCTTGGCCAAAGGTGTTTTTAAAGAGGTTTTTGTGGTTTTTAAAGATTAATAAGATAGGCATGAGCATCCAAGACTTTTACATAAGATGAGATTATTCTCCAAGTATAAACCCTAAGTAAAAACTCCTCAAATAAAATGGTCAAAGAGTAGATTGTAAAGAAACATAAATGATTAATTAATTATATTGTCTCTATAATAAATGGTGAAATGAATGTGTATATATAATTGAATCTAACCTTAAACATTTATGAAAGTTTATTTGACAAGGTTGGCCTAATTTGAATCTATATCATTATTTGAAAAATACAAGTTAGGTCCCAATTTATGTCAGCCAAGGCTAATCTAAACCCATAATGTGTAAATATAAATTTAAATACAAAGTTGGCCCAAGCTAACACTGTTAAATAAATGTCAAAAAGGGTTTTATGATTAGGTAAGGTATAAATAAGGTGGTGAATTTCTTGGAGGAGTGTGTTAGAGAGGTTTA
>JARHVA010005775.1:57500-160000 GCA_037957365.1 Torreya grandis | reverse complement strand
CATTTTTCTTATTGTATTATGCTTCATGATTGGTAAAAGGATCTTTATACATTTTCATCTTTTAATTTTCATTTATTTGTGGCATAACATCTTATTTAGCGCTTCCAATGTCAATAATGTTCACATCAATAAGATATTATATTTAATGATTAAGTTTCATATATCTATTGGTGGAATGTCCAACAAATATATGATAATCACAAAATACATTTCCATAAAATCTTCTACATTAAATCATAGATAAATATACCTAAAATGGTTGATGAAGTGTGATAATATGAAATTCAAGGAGATTATGTATTAGCACATGAGGAGGTGATGGTAACCTTGAGAATTTCCTTATTGGTGCATATTTTAATTAAAGCTTTTGTGGTGGTTTTTATTGGACATTTTTGGTCACCATGGAAGCGTACCATCTAAAGATAAATTCAAGGATTCAAGGTCATCTACAAGATTCTCAAGGTTCAGTTGAGTTTGATGAAATGGTTAAGTTAAAAAATCAAAAGACGTAGTAGGTTTTTAAATTTGGTCTTCACATTTTTGTCAAAAGAAGAATTGAATATTTTGCATGATGGAGAGTCTACACAAACCCTAAAGGCTTCATAAAATGTCTTATAACTATTTTACTCTTATAAAAAAGTGTCATGACTAGTCATAAATTTTTTTGTGAAGCCTTAGGTCTTCAAAATAATTTATCTAATATAATCTAAGATAAAAGTCACTAAGAAGAGACAAGGACACAATTTCACAAATATTGTAAGATATTTTGCACAAGAGCTCATTAAAAAATTTCATGAAGGCAAGATGCATGAAATATTAGTCATAAATTTTGGTCCAAATAGATTTTTTGATAACCAAGATCTGAACAAAAGTTTTGAATATTTTGTTTGGGTTTATTCAAGTATTTAGGTCTTTGGTAAAATTGTCTATAAATAGTAAAAAAAAATTTAAAGACAAATGTTGTGAACACTAAATTTGAAGAAACGTCATGAATCTAGAAGAAATCCCAAATAAATATTCAAAATAATTTATATAAGTGTTCTTATCTTTGATGGTTTTTAAATATTGAGTCTGAATAAAGGTTATGAATCTAGTAGAAAGATTGAATATATCTTCACGATAATATTCTAAGTGTTCTTGTCTTTAGAAAAAAGTTATGAAGACTAGTCAAAACATTTATCCCAAATGAAAGTTTGGAAGACCAATTTATGAAAACAATTTTTGTGACAAGTGAGGAACAAAAATTACAAATGAAATTATATAAAATTTCCAAAGGCCAATGCCCAAACAAAATTTATGACAATAAATTTTTTTAACACCCATAGTTGATTGAATTGTGGAAAAATAAAAAACCCATGTGCACAACTATGAGCATAGTTAGTAGAAAAATGACAAGCCACCACATTTCCACCCTAGAAATTACCACATCATCAATACACCAGCTTAAATTTAACAATCCATCTAGTCATAAAAAATTTCAAAGGCATGAATATTGTAGATAAAATGGGTAGTTACCATTTGAAAAATCCTAACATGGACAAGGTGTCAATAATATTTAAAATAGTTATATTTGAGTGTGGACTTATAAATCCCTAATAAATAAATGAGGATAGTTTTAAGATATCAATAATGAATCATCAAATATAATGGAAAGCTCATATGCCACCTTTCGAGAGAGTATAATCAAAAAATGCCAACTCATCTTGTTATAAATAAAATCACTAAGATGCAGGGGTGAATTAGTGATTTTAAATAATCCAAATCCAATCATGATCTTTACAAACATTTAATCATCTACCATAATCATTCATGAAGCATACCCATCATTCATAGTAATGAGCAAGAGAGACAATGCAAGATCAATCTCATAACACATAACATACATGAAAAACCCTCTTGGGAAATAAAAACTACTAAAACCTAAAATTAGACTACTATAATACAATTAAAATATCCAATTTAGATCATTTTTAATTCACCAAATAACTAAAATCCCTATTTAGTGAGACTACAATCCTAGAAGGTGCTACAACACCTATCTAGTTGAGTTACAACAATAACTAGAATGTTAACAAGTTTCACCTTCCAAGGAGGATGAAAATACCTTAGATGCTGAGGTACCAAAATAACACCTATGAGCACATCCACATTTGAACTAATGTCTACAACACCTGATGATGGACTTGAGCTTATCACTCTTCAACTTCACTCACACTCAATCTACAAGAGCATTATTCTACCAATAGAATTATGACCTATAGTTCATAAAAATAGTCATCAATATGGTATTATCTTTAACTCATCCTTAGTGTACTCTACCCCTACTTCATTCCCAAATACACACACATAATCCTCTCTCAAATCTATCCTAAGTCTCTCACATAAAATCTAGAAATCACCATCTTTAATTTCACTATTTATAGAGCATTTATGATCAACACCATCTTGGTTAGCCATTAGTCATGCCTTAGATTTTAATTCATCTATCTAATATATAAATATATTAATAAAAACTTCATAGGTTGGCCATAGAATATATGGGTCACCCTTAAGTAGCTACATTAGCCCTTGTAGCTCTTATATGTCTCATGGACAGCTATTCACCCATTTAGCACTTCATCAATCAAAAAAAGAACACATGACCAATTTAAAATACATGAGTCCATTCTTTATGTCCCATTTAATACACTCAAATTATCACAATAATCTTAGCTCACCTTTATGTATTCTCAAACAAATCAAACACTGACCTAGTGCATAGGAACATCATGAACAAATACACAATCAAGTTCTTAAAAATTATTCATATTCAAGATAGATTTATCACACCTCTAAAATCCACATAGATCATCTTTATGGATTATGCAACACTCCCCAGTATCCAATTCACCAAGATATATCAAAAAAAAAAAAAACAAGCTCAAATAAATATCTTGGGTCAGCTGTAGAACATAGTTGAGCACATACTCAACTTTAGAGCTCAATAACTATGTTTGTATACATTTTCAAATATTCTAATTATGTTCATTTTTATGTGCCATGGATTCCTATTCATATTTTATTTTACATCATGAGTAAATTCTATCTAGATCAAAATATATGGCCAAAAATCCAAACATTAGTTTTTCCTTTATTAAATTCAAATATTTAAATGAAAATAGTCACAGTTAAACTTTGACCACTTTGCTTACATCTTATGTCCTCACTTTTTAGATCAATTAGACACCATTAATATTGTTTGAAATTTAATGCTAGGGTATCAATATTCAAATTTTAAGCATCTAATAGTTGACCTCATCTTGTGTAATCTGGAAACTTTGACTCAATGTGCTCCATCAATCTCTATGGATCAATCAGGTCTTTAACTAGCAACACTCATCATTTGATCAATTTGTACAATCACACACTCACCATTGATATTTATCCTTTATCTTTGTTTAGTAATTAAACATCATGCATATTTATTCATCTCATTACTTCCTAATTTATTAGAGCAACATACACCATCGAACTTGCTTGAACTTTATCTTAAGTAGAAATGAATAGGCATGAGAAATTTGCTCATCTTCCTGAGTAGCCATTTTTAAACCTTAATAACTTATTCTACACTTAGATGCATGATATCATATTTGGCCCATATGATCTCCTTACATAGGTTAATCCAACCATGTGACAAAATTCTCCTAAATCCTTTGCATGTGTGAGATATAATGCCATTAAAATGCCTTCTCAAAATCTTCTATCACAAAGATAACTATGTCAAAAACCTACATGGGAGGCCAAATTTGAACAAGCATATATTTTTATGTGCTTCATCACATGATAGTAATTTTAATTCCTACTCAAAATGCCTACTCAAATTTTCTTGTCACATGCAAATGTAGCTAAGTATGGAAAAACACAATCAAACAACTTGGGAACCCAACTTTGTATATGCATATCTTTTGATGTGCTTCATTGCATGATTTAAAATTTAGGGAAAATAAACTAGGCAAAAAAATAAACAAACCCATATGATCATTTTTTAATGATACCTTCATGCATGATAATTTTAACCTTATCAACATGATTACTTGGCTCTTTTTGGCCAAATGCAAATTTGGCTATGGGAAAATAATGAATTATGACTAAGAAACCAACTTTGCACCCTCATATCTTTGACCATACTTCAATGCATAATTTGAGTTCTAGTGCATATTAATTATGGACTAATGTGATAAAAATTATATGACTAACTCCCTTTGACTTATTTCCACATGCAAATGGTGACATTATCAAACTACCTACTCATATTGTTTGCCACTAGACCCAAAATATCTAAATGAAAACTATGGTCAACCAGATGAATTCCACTTATACACATAAGATATAAAAGATTATAAAACATCTTAGGTACCTCTTAAATATCATAAAATCACCATACTCATCTTTGAAAATCTTTAAATATGCCAAATTTGAAGATCAACCAATCATACTTCAACCATACTAGGACAAACACATTGCACACTTTATCATTACCACATAGACTATCAATGAACTTCATGTAATCAACAAAAAACCTCCATGAAATCACCATGAAATCATCATGAAAAATCTCCAAATAATCTCTTCCTTTGTCATTGATGTCAATAAACATCATATATAACAATATACAATTCACCTCCTCTCTCTTCAACCACTCCCACAACAAGAACATTTCTTCCCTTAGACACAATGAAAAATTAGGCACCGACTAATCTTGAGGACCTAAAAATACCATAAATAGGAAATGACCATATTATAAACATGATATAAACTCCCCCTTACCTTGAGCCTACTTCAACTTGCCTTGACAACATCCTCTTTCTTCATGCGAATAATCTCTTCAATCAGGCACTAAAAATAATGAAGAAAAAACTCAAAAAAATAATAAAATCTGATGGAACACAAAAAGAAACATTTTATAGGGACTCACCTTAAGATATCTTAGCCATTGTACCTGTAGCGAATCTTTAGATCTTTGTACACCATGAAGAACCACCACACGTGCTTACTAGCCTTCTCTCTCAAGCTACCACAAGGACCACCAAAATAACTTCATACCACTCACTAAATAAGAAACATACTCTCAACCAAATTTAAAACACCACTTTAAACAAATGTACCTTGTTATTTTGGAAAAACTGAGTAAAAAGGCAATCTTCTTCAAATCAGTCCTATCTAGCCTCCTTATAACTGTATTTGGAACTTGTAAAGCCCACAATTTTTAGTAGACACATCTTCAAGACCTAAAAATTTATATCTAGAGAACTCTCATATTCCCACACAATCACACAAAATTCCATCACCAAGATCATCTTTTGAAACATACTTCCTTTATAAACCTTCTAGCCAATTAACCCTCCATATTGACAAAAACTTGAATAAATTGAGAAACAAAAACCCTTAAATATCTATGAATTTTTATTTTAAAAACCATTTGGCCCATTTAACTTATTAAGAAACCTTAGATCTCAACTCGCAAGGCAAACCACTTTTTTATTAAAGCTCAAAATAGTAGAATCTCAAAACAAACAAGGTCAACAAACCTCCATCTCGTCAATATACACCTCTAAAACTTTTGGTACACATGTAGACACTAATCAAACACTTTTAGACAAAAATTTGAGCCTCCATACCTTTGGGAACATAAAATTTATATAACCCATTTTAATCCTACTTGTCCTTAAGCTAAGAATTGAGAAAATTGAGAGCACTCAAAAAAACTTCAGTTTAGCTTCAACATACCATCAGACCACAAAACACTTGAATCACATCACAAATAAGTTAATATATCTTTCTAAGCACCAAACACTTCTTGACAATGCATAAAATTCATTATTCCATATGGAAACAACTATTCTGATCATGTATAATATCTCCTTCATAAACCTCTGAAGCAAGCTCATGAACTTGTTGCTCCCTCTTAACCAAAGACCTCTAATTAGAATAATCATATTGATCATACAAGCTTTCTTCTCCACAATAAAAATTTCTCTTAAGAATAATAGGTAGATACATCCTCTACACCACAATGCTCTACCATGGTGTGAAACTAGGAGTTACCAAAAACTGCTCATGTTCCTTCTCCTCCTTGGTCATCTGATACTTATAATTCTTCTTCTTATTCTTTAGCTTAGGATAAACAACTTCCTCAACCACTAAAACATTCTCCTTTTCTTCTATGATTAGATTGACAATACATGGAGACAACATAGATTCATGACATACAATTTCATCTGTAGAATCATCCTTGTAGCTTGGAATCTCATCATTAGTCATAGACAATTGATGTTATTTACATGATACATACTCAAAAATAATAATGTGTTCACTTGGATCCATACATACCTCATGACTAGCTTCAACTAGCACCTTGGTCTTTTCTTTGAGCCTTATCTCTTAATTCTCAATATGAGCAAATAATGAGACCTCTTGGTACTCTTCAACTTCTGAAACATTCTCCATCATAGCAAATAAATTAATTGGACCTATATTATTATCATGACTCACACTTGTCACATATGTATTCCATGTGTTAACTTTCCTTCTTCTTTTCACTCTAGGAGCCTAATTAAACCTATTTTGACTTATAGACCTTTGCTTGTAAAACCTAGCAATGTGACTTCTCTGTTCACAAATATATCACACTTTACCTTATAAAAGAAAAATATCTTGCCTTACCTTATTTGGACATAAACTTGAAACATGTCATATCTCATGACAATTAAATCACTTAACTCTATTCACACCTTTTGACTAATGACTCCCATCATAATCCCATGCAAACTTATTTCTAACAAGTCTCTTTCACTCTCTATCTCTATGACCAAATTGATTACATTTGTAATAGTAACCACTAAATCTTGCATACCTCATGGCATTTGACTATCTAATTTGATTTGTCTTCATTTTTCCATCACCTTCAATTATTTTATTATGATTTGTCTTCAAAGTATGATTGTCCTTATTCGTAGTATTTTTCATCTTATCGTGAGTTATATCACTAGCATGCTTTTGACCATTCAAAATATTATCTAGATCACATGAACTCTTTTCAAATCTCACAAATGTCTTCACCTTACTAAAAATTTTATCTAACTCATATTTAAAAGACACAATCTTAGAAAC
Organism: Torreya grandis; assembly: GCA_037957365.1. Taxonomy (NCBI): domain Eukaryota; kingdom Viridiplantae; phylum Streptophyta; class Pinopsida; order Cupressales; family Taxaceae; genus Torreya; species Torreya grandis. Next base: position 152,851 of record JARHVA010005775.1, on the reverse strand, counting down.
ATACCCTAAGCATTCTTATTCTTTGGCTCTTATACTTTCAGACATATATTCCAGCTTAGAATTAAGAAACATGACAACAACTTCATGCTATCTAGAGTCTTCAACCAATCTTGCCTCAAACACATTTAATTGCTCCTTTTAGTCCTTTAGCTTAGCTTTCATTTGATTATTGATCTTCTTCTAAATCTTTAGTTATTCAAGATCATTCATCGATACCATCTCACTATTCACTTTATCTTCATCACCATCTATATCACTTTAAGTAGACACCTTTTAATGTGAACAATTTCCTTCCTCAACCATGAATAGGGATTCATCTTTAGAAGGACCATCATCTTCATGATCATATTCTGAGTCACTATCTTCACTCTCATCTAGTGATCTACAATCTTATTTGGTGTAGAGACACTTCTTATTCTTGAAGGACTTCCTCTTGTTGTTATACATTTTGAATCCTTTCTTCTTGTATGTCTTATTGTCCTTATTTTGGCCTTAACCATGATATTCATCACCATTTTTCTCATGCTTATGAGGACACTTACTATAAAAATGTCCTATCTCTCCACAATTCAAACATTTAAAAGGTAGTTTACCCTTATAATTTCCTAAGCATGTGTTTAGTTTTTGAGTAATCAAAGCAATTAGTTCCTCCTCATAGAAGATATATTTTTCATTCTCTTTGGATTTATTACCTTAAAACTTTATTCTTAGAATTCATATCTATCTTGAATGTAACTTCCTTATTTGGTGGTATATCATCATTTACTCTCATCTCATATGTAGTAAGGGTTCCATGCAATTGATCCATCTTCAACTAAGTAAGATCATGACTCTCTTCTATAGAAATTTTTTTGGGATCAAACTTGAGAAATAGAGACCTTCATACCTTTTGGACTACATTAGCCTCTTCAATATTTTTTCCATGACCTCTGATGATGTTCAAAGTCTCATAAAATCTCTATAGAAAGGATTCGATAAAATCTTCTTCCTTCATCTTGAGACATTCAAATTGCTTTCTATGAGTCTACAACTTAGTAAGATTGACCTTTCAATCTCCTTAAAAAATGATTTGAATTGTGTCCCATAACTCTTTAGAATATGTATAATGGATTACCTTGGTGTATTTAGTCTCTGAAAGACCACAAGTGATAGCATTTATTGCCTTGGATTTTTTATCAAATAATTTTTTTTCTACAACACTAGATAGTGGATTAATAGGATTAACGTAACCATCTATAATAGATTTCCATACATCAAATCCTAGGGATATAATTTATGTCATCATCCTTGCACTTTAAAAAGAATAATTAGATCCATTGAACATTAGTGCTTTCTTAGTAGAGAAACCTCCTTGATGACTACCCATATTATACCTTGGATCACCTTGAAGTTATTAAGCCTTTACCAAAAGACTTGAACTGATACCAATTATTATAAGTACAATCATTGAGAGGGGGGTGAATTAGTGATTCCAAATAATCCAACTTTAATTTTGATCTTTACAAACACTTAATTAGCTACCACAAGCATTCATAAAGCATACACATCATTTATATCAATAAGCAAAAGAGACAATGCAAGATCAACCACATAACACGTGACATACATGTGAAACCCTCTCAGGGAATAAAACACACTATAACCTATAATTAGATTACTATCCTATAATAAAAATATCCAATTTATACTAACTATAACTAATCAAAGAACTATAATCCCACAAGGTGATACAACACCTATTTAATTGAGCTCCAATAATAACAAGAATTTTAGAAAGATTCACCTTATAAGGAAGCTAAAACCACCTTAGATGTTGAGCTACCAAAATAACACCTATGAAAACATCCACCTCTAAACTAATGTCTAAAACACCTAATGTCTAAAACACCTAATGATGAACTTCCTCTTATCACTCTTTACCTTCACTCACACTCAATTTGTAAGAGCACTTTTCTACCAATAAAATTATGACCTAAAGGTCATAAAAACATTCTTAAATATATTTTTCTCTTCAACTCATACCCAAGACACTCTACCCCTCCTTTTATCCCTAATACACACACATAAGCCTCTCTCAAATCTTTCCCAAGCCTCTTACCCCAAATGTAGAAATCACCATCTTTGATTTTACTATTTATAGAGTATTTATGATCAACACCATCTTGGTTAGCCATTAGGCATGCCTTAACCCTTAATTCATCTATCTCATTGATAAAAATATTAATACAAACTTCATAGGTTGGGAATATCATATATGTGTCACCCTTAAGTATCTACACCTTTTGATAAGGCCCTTGTAGATCTTATAGATCTCATGGAGACCTATTCACCCATTTAGCACTTTGTCAATAAAAAAGAATAGAAGACCACTTTAAAATACATGAATCCATTATTTATATCCTATTTGACATACTCAAATGATCATACTCATCTTACTCACCTCTATATATGCTCAAATATCTCAAATACTGACCTGGTACATAGGAACACCATGAACAAATACACAATCACTTATTAAGCATTGTTCATACTCAAGATAGATTGATCACACCTCTAAAATCCATATATATCATCCTCATGGAGTCTAAAAAACTCTTCAATAGACAATTCACCAAGAGAAATAAAAACAACATAAAAACAATCTCGAATAAATATCTTGTGTCACTTGTAGAACACAATTGAACACACAATCAAATTTAGAGATCAATAACTATGTATGTACACACTTTCATCTCTTAAAATTAGGTTCATTAGATGTTCCATGGAGTCCTCTTCATATTTTGTTTTACAAAATGAAATAATTATGTATATATCTTAATATATGTCTTAAATACAAAACACTAGTTTTTTCCTTTATTAAAGTCAAATATTTAAATGACAATGATCACAGTTAAAATTTGATGACTTTAATCACATTTTTTGTCATCGCTACTTAGATTAATTATGCACCATTGATCTTGTCCAAAGTTTAACACATAGGAACCAATGTTTAAATATTAAAAATTTTACATTTAACCTCATCTCATGCAATCTGGAAACTTTGACTCAATGTGCTCTGTCAATCTCTATGGATCAATCAAGTCTTTAACTAGAAATGCTCATTATTTGATCAATATACATGATCACATACTCACCATTGATCTTTATCCTTTACCTTTACTAATTCATTAAACATCATTCACATATCCTCATCTTACTACTTCCTAGCTTCTTGGAGTAATGTGCACCATCAATCTTGCTTGAACATTAACTTATGCAAAAATGACTATGAGAACCTTGCTCATCTACCTAAGTATCCATTTTAAAACCTTAATAACCTATATTATTAGATGCATGATCTCAAATTTGGACCGTATTATCTCCTTACTTAGGAGAATATAATCATGTCATAAAATAGTCTTGAAACATTTGTATGTGTGAGATATAATTCCATTAAAATGCCTTATCAAAATCTTATGTCATAGAAAAAACTATGTCAAAAACTTGCTTGCGAGGCTAACTTTGAACAAGCATATCCTTTGACACACTTCATCACATGATATGAATTTTAACTTAAATCAATTAGGATCAAAACTAAAAAAATATATATGATCAGTTTCTCTTGAAACCTTCACATGTGCAATATATAACATCATTAAAATGCCTACTCAACTTTTCTTGTCACACACAAATTTGACTAAGTATAGAAAAACATAGTCAAACTACTTGGGAGCCCAACTTTGAATATGTATATATTTTGACACACTTCATCACATGATCTAAAATTTAGCAAAAATAAAATAATAACAAAAATTAACAAACCCATATGAGCATTTTTTTCCTAATACTTCCAGGCATGAAAATGATGACCTTATCAACATGCTTACTTAGGTCTTTCTAGCCACATGTAAATTTCGCTAAGTATGAGAAATAATGAATTCTGATTGAGAAGCTAACTTTTCACCCTGATGTCTTTGACTAAAATTTGATGCATGACTTGAAATATAGGACATAAAAACTTGAGACTAATATGATTTCAACCATATGCCCAACTCCCCTTGACTCATTTCCATGTGGTAATGGTGATGTCATCAAATTTTCTACTTAGATTTTCTACCACTAGACCCAAAGTATCTATATGAAAAATATAGACATCCAATGAATTTCACTTATGCACAAAAGATATTAAATATTATAAAACACATTAGGTACCTCTTACACATCATTGGAATACCATACTCATCCTTGAACATCTTTAACCATGCCAAAGTCGAAGATCAACCAATCATACTTCAAGCATACTAGGATAAACATATTTCACACTTTCTAATCATTATATAGACTATCAAGGCACTTCATCCACTCATCAGGACACCTCCATGACATCATCATGATAACCTCCAACACAAGTAGATTAGGAATATATGATTATTGTTTTGCATTTCATTGATGTTGTAACTGATATCATGATTAGATGAGAGCCATCATAGGCTTCCTATACCTCCTCCTTCTCTTTCTCCTCTCTATTATCCTATATATAATATTTAAAATTAATTTGAAATCATCGTATATTTATTTATAGTATATTCCTATAAAAAATTATATTGGTTCTTGATTTTGAAGTGAATACAAACTGATTTATTCCTTCTCCATCTTGCATCTAGTGTTCTAACGATGAATTTTTAATTAATGGTAGTGATAATACTCAACTTCCTTGAATTAGTCCTCTTCATTATTACCTCTTTATGAGGAATTTATCTTATTAAAGGTCATATGGTGTGTGTGAAGTAGTTTTATAAATTATAATCTTGGAAATCTTCACTTGTGTCTTTTTTTAGACCTCTTGATTATCCATCTTGATTCATTCATTCATCATAATGTTCATATTGAAACACTTGTATTCGGAGGACTATTTGGAGTTGTGAAATCATATTTTAGTCTTTTTTGAGTCCATATTAATAATAATAAATCAGTATAATAGAACTATAATTTGGCACATCACCCCTTTTTCTATCGCTTTCAGATTTATCTCTCTTTTTTCTTTAAAATTTGAGTAGGTGTAGTGTTAATTTTAGGTGTATCATTAAGGTATTAATACAGAGTTCCAATTATGTCAATTAACTTAGAATACTTGAAACACTTCCTTAAAGGATTAAAATCAAAGTGAAATTTTTTTGGCATGATTAGTGGGACCAAAGTTCAAATTTTTTTCCTAAGATTCATGCTAGTCTTAGCATAATAAAAGATATCATAGCATTATACATTCAAAATGTGGAAAATCCAAAAAAAAATCAAGTATCTTGGTTGCAATATTAGTGCCTATTTTTCATGCCAAAGTTAACTATAAGATCCTTTATGATGGGTACAATTATGACTCATTATTATAACCTAAAGATGGTTGTTCAAGCCTACTCTAGATTGAGTGAAACATTGTATTATCTCTAAGCTTGTGAGTTACCTATAGTAGAGGTAAACCTCTACATTTAAGGGTTATCTCCCTAGATTAGACTTTGATTGCTTATCACCTACACTACTTATTTGATTGGATGGAGAGAGATAGAAACATGAAAATTAGCCTATGATAATGAGGTGATACACCATAATTATCTCCACTAGACTACTATACACTTGAACTATGAAACATGACTTACAAGACTAGTCTCAACATCCTAGATTTCTATAACATAAGTGTTTCAAACATATAGGTGGTATGCATTACACTACTAAAGGTGAGGGAACATGAGGTCAGATTGTAGACATTAATTCTACTCTTTACACTTAAATATAGATAAATACACTAGATACACTTCATGTGACCTATTAGAGGGATAACTACTTGCATCAAATATGAATGAGTAAAGAGAAGGCAAGGATAAATACTTATCACTTGACACTTCACTATGCACCACTTCAAGAAATTAGATAAGAAGTTGATGAAATAAAAACTAGATTGTAAATATTTATTTTAAAGGAAAATATAGTATTCATTCTAGCAAGGCTTCACCATATCAGGTATGGATTTTATTGCAAAAGCTAAAATGGCTTACATTTATAGAGCATGTGAGAGGAGAGAGAATAAAGGAAGTGGAAAGGTTAAAAATCCAAGTGTCAATAATTTTAAAATAGTTATATTTCAAGATAATGAAGTAGAAAATGAGGTCATGAGGTTTTTATGGATAATTTTCCATCCAAATTGCATTATTCTATTAAAGTTAGCATAGAGACCTCAACTAGACTTCTTAAAATTGACTTCATAATGAATCATCAATTCACCACTTGAAATTTAAATAGGAATTATTAACACATATTCACTATGTTATGAAGGTTAGAAATAATATTTTATAGTCATGAGATACTTCCCTAACTAATAGCCTTCCTCTTGACACTTGTGTTCAGTATCTACAGTCATTTACTATCCCTCTTGACCTTAATATTCACATTTGTCATCAAGGTGACTAAAAGTTGATTAAGTAAATAAGTTGAATAGATTTTAATACACCTATTTATAACCCCTTTTCCTTCCACTCCATCAAATATATCTCAAAAGGATCCACTATCTAACTTCTCATCTTCTCACTAGGCAGTCACTTGTCATTTTCACTATCTGTTCAAGATTACCTATAGTGAATAGTGTAGTAGAGGATTATCCATGATTATTTATGGTAATGTATTTTTATATGGAATTATAATAAGTCCCCATTTACCTCTTACATTTATTTTCATTAAATAATTCTCTTATGCGCTTGTAGAATATATAAAAACTTACAAAAAATCCTAAATTTGGTCTATCCTGAGAAGAGACAGTACAGACCAAATGGATGTCAAGGAACTTGAGAGAGTCTTAAAAATACAAAAAATTCCAAATAAAATTCACCCCTTATTATATAATGATTCCCATTTGTTTCTACTCCATCAAGTCTAGATAAGGGTTTTAGGAGGGTTTTTGGTTAGTTTACTTCTTAGTGATAGTTCATAAAGGTTAGATGTCTAGCCTTAGCAAAAATTCCAAAATTTAGAGTATAGGACCCATTATAACTCTCCATAAGTTATTTATGTCTCATTCACATGTCCCATATCAATGTGAGCACTTGAAGATGGCTTGTCAAGCTTTAGAATGTGTTTTGGGTACCCCTGAGATGGTAGGTCAAATTGACTACTCTATGTTGTTCCTATAAAAACTAATGGTTATCGAATATCTCTAAATTATCATAAATATTATAAAATTTCTTTGAATTATCTCATGGTCTTGAGGATTGAGTTAGGCACCCTGAGTGTTTAGGTCTAGTTTTAGCCTAATAGGCCTAACTGTGTGTAACTATATGTTTAACATCTTTGACGGTTTTAAATGATTTTAAGGCCTTTAAAATATTTTTAAATCTTAAATTAAGATATATAAAACATAATATAACCATATAAGCTCTTTCATTTCACCCCTTATTCATTCACACACTCTACCTACAATTTTGTCTTGATTGGGAGTGTCCTCTGTCTCATACAAAATAGAAAGCAATTCCCATATTTCCCTTGCCAAAATAAGAATATGGGGAGATATAATAGGTATTTTAGGTGATATTAACCTTATTTTGAATGATTTTTCACCTCTATAAATATCTAAATAACACAAACCCTTAAAACTAGCTTTCAAAGCTATGTACTGTTTGCAGGGTCTAGAAACCTCAGACTCTATGACAAGTTAGAACTTGTATTTTCTTTACCTCCTTTCTTTGAGAAACATATGAATTTTATATTTACATTTTTATACTATTATAAATATTATATATCAATTATACACCTCTACCAACCTTCAAGCTGTCTCCCTTCAGTCTTCATTAGCCAGAACCAGTACGCTATATGTGTCAAACTGTAGGTGGTAATACGTAGCAGTTATGAGACCCCTGTAGGTGTTAATTTATCTCATAAAATTAAATTAGATTATAATTATTATTATTATGTAATTTTATAATTTCAAACTTTATTTAATATTTATTTCTTCACGTGACTTCTTGTCTCTCACAATCAATGGACTGTGGGTCTACAGTCAGACTGTAGATGTTTGGGGATATGAGACCCTCCTATAGGTGAAGACATTTTACTTTACACTATGTTTCAAATTTTAGGTTATATTTAAGTAAATAATATAATATTTAATTCAAATATATTCTATTTTATACCAACATGCCCAAGCTATAAAAATCTTAGGACCTTGAGATTTTATATAAAATTGATTTCACAAGCTGATTGATTATACATTGCTAGCTATATATTTATTTTAATTTAATTCAAATTTAAAAGGAATTATAAAATGTTTTTAAACATTTTTTTAATTAAATTTAATGTATAATACATAAAAATATATTCTCAATATATCAAAATAACGCTTAGTGTTAAATAAAGAGATTGGCTTTGTTTGGAGGAAAAATTGTGCATGTACTATTTTTCAAAAATGACTAATCAACACTTTTTATGCACTATTTGAGAGATAAAATCAAACTATAATGAGTGTAAAAAATTCATGAAGGAATAAAAATTTCATAATAACATAATGGTTTAATATTTTTAATCACGTGAGTTTTCAGAAAAAAGATATGGCTACACAAAATCATCTTACAAGGAAGATTTGATAGTTTTCATACTTCATCAATTTTAAATCATAGTTATCAAAATAGGTTGTCAACACAATTTAATGATGATTTTAGTAAACTCAAATAAAATTATACGAGGCTAAAACTCTACATACCAAAATACAAATATAAGGAGAACAAAATGATTCAAGATTCATAGTAAAATAATTTTTCAATCAAAAATTATGGTTCCACAAAATTAGCATATCATGCATATTTGGTAATTTTTGTACTTATCCAAATAAATTATTCTAACCTAGATAATATGATTTGAGATAAATAATATTATTTAAGGCTTAAATATTTATTTAAAATTAGAAATACTTATCTAAATCTCATGTAAATTTAGAGGAAGAAGTCAACTAAAGTTATTTTTAAATGTATATTAATTGTAAAAAAATAAAAATAAAGCAAGAAATTTGGATGAAAATTCCATGCAATATTTTATTCATTTTAGCGGGGTAAAATTAGAAATATAGTTCACTCTTTATTTAAACTAAGGATTATTAGTTTTTTTCCACTTAATTTTGATATTAATAATTTGTATTGAGCTCATTATTTTGAGAGGAGAATTTTGGCTATTCAGATTAATAGGAAATTCAAAAAAGTTTAGTTTGACTTGATCTTTTTATAAAAATCTTGATTCTTCTCCAATTATGTGTAATTAAGGTTTTATTTTCTTGTTTTTCTATTTATTAATTCAAAATGTGCAATAGTTATGAAGAATTCCTTTTTGTTATCAATGATATAAGTTTATTTAAGATGTGCAACATCTATCAGATAATTAGCTAGTATTATTAATTGTATGAAATTAGGTTGATTATTTCAAATTTTTGAGTGTATAGAAGTGTTTTCTCTTATATAGTTTTTTATGTGTGTACAAAAACTAACTTAGATACATCTCTGATCTGATTTATAATCTTTTGACTAAGGGTGTATAATAGCTATCCTAAAAGAAGCAACCTTTAGTTGAGATCTATGAGTTTCATATATCTATTTCCTCATACTACCAAACTTTGTTTGTTTGTGTACATGAAAAATCTACTAGAAGAAAGAATTTATTTCTAAAATATTTATCCATAAATAAACTATTTGTGGAAGTAATCCATTTATAACATAGAGCCTCCCATTTATACCCTACCATTCCCTATATTTTGTATTTTCTTTATGAGATCTTATTTTTTTATATATCATCATTGTAAATATATGTTATTAGATGTTAATTTAATAAGTTGAGTTAATTACCTTGATGAGATATAGGTCACATGTAGCTATCCCACCGATTGGTTAATCTAAACTTACATATCTACAACTCATTCCCTAGAGTGGAGTTCATCTCCATTGAGATCTTAAAATGCTAGAGCTTACCTCATTGTCTATGGTGTACATAAAAATTGCATCAATATATTATTGAGACTATAATGAGGGCCTCTTGTGATTAATTGTCATCCAATGCATCACTTTATTTTGGTTTCTTTTTAAAATAAAAAATCTCAAAAAGAATTATAAATTTTATAATATTGGAAATAAAGAATGTCTTTACTTGGTGAATCACCCATAAAAAATTTAGGTATTCAACATGATCTACCAAATGATCTATTTATTTTTATTCCTAATTTTAAAAATAATGGAAAAATAACTAATGAATACAATCTTATTTATTAAAAAAGTTATTTGGATATTTTTAATGTGAAATTTGAGGATATAGCTTGTAAATTACTTCCTATTACTTTAGATGAAGAAATTTATGATTGGTTTTTAGACATGCAACCTAATTCTATTTCTAGGTAGAGGAGTTTTGAAAATATATTTTTGTTTCAATTTAGACATGTTTTGGATTCACTAACCCCCACTTTTTTGATAATGTCTACAGAAAGTACTTTGGTTTCAGCTTGTCTGGAATCTATTCAGGTGGATAATTAGTTATCATGCAAAAATAAAGAAGATAATTCAAATGATGATGAATACAAATAAATTGAAAATATATAAGAGCATAATAAACACATGTAAGATCAATTAAAAAAAGATGTTTATTTATCAAATGATTCAAATCTCAAATAATTGGTATGTATTGAAACTTATTCTCTAAACATCATATCCACCAAAGTTTAGGTAAATAAATTTCTTGTTTATATTTTGAAATACTTTGAGGTAAATATTTCAAATACCAATGTTTATTCTTATTTTGGAATTAACAAAAATAAATATGTATAATGCATGTATGCATATTATTTTGGTTTTGAAAGAGAGATGAAAATAATTATTGAAGGAATGCAAAGATGTTTTTGCATATTTAGGGACTTTAAATGGAAGAAGCTTGCTTCTACCAAAGAGTGGGAGACATTCTACAAAAAGTTTTCAAACTCACCCTCCCAATTTTGTTTGGAATATTTTTATATTAGCGTATATTGGTTTTTATTATTGTTTTAGTTTAGTTTTCTTTTCAGTTGATTAGTTTAGTAAATAAGGTCATTATGACCATTCATCTAATTCATAAATTTTTTATAGTTGATAGTTTTTAAAACTTATATATATTTATGGTTTTCTCATGAGGTATTGAATCTTTAAATCAAGGTATGTGTTATAATTAAATCTCTATTTGATTTGAATAAAATAATCTTATTAGATTGTTGAAAGTTACTTTGATATTTTCATGCAAATTTTAGAAAGACTTCTCATTTTTAAATTTTAATTACACATTAACATGTTAGAAATTAGATTATAAATAATAAACATTGAGATGGATGCACACTTGTATGGACTTACTGATAAAAATAATGTTTTTATACCTAAACCAAGACTATGGTGATTCCCAACCTTTCTTCCATAATTTTATGATTTTGATCTATTTCTTTTTATTTTTCTTTGAGAAAAAAGAAAAATATCAAAATCATAAAATTATGGAAGAAAGGTGATTCAAGTAAACTCTATTAGGGCTATGGACATCTATATTGAAATAGAAAAATGCTTAGAGTGGAATTAGAGGTATTTCTATCAGGAATATGGATACCTAGCTAACAATAGAGCAATATCTAGGCTTCCCTTATTATTGTTATAGAATAAATAAATAAAAAAGAAAGCCTATAGTGTTGATCCAAATATCTATAAAAACTCTCATAATAAGGGGAAATAATCTACATAAAATCACACATAATTTGAAATTTTAGAAGGATTAGTATGTTTCATGATTATGTTTAATATTTTTTTGATTCTCGATTTTACTTATTTTTTCTTATAAAGTTTATATTTTTTATGATAGTTAAACTTGAAATTATAAGTTCTCAAATAATCAAGAGTAGTTCCCAACTGAGTCTCCATTTTTTGTGTACCAACACACCCAATATTTAAAAGGCTTAAGACCTTGGGATTTTAGTTAAAATTGTTTTCACATGCTAATTGATTATACATTTATAGCTATATAGTTTTTAAAATTTAATTCAAATTTAAAAGGAACTATAATATGTTTTTAAACATGTATATGTATTTGAATGTTTAATACCTAAAAATAGATGTTCAATACATCAAAATAATGTTCAGTGTTGAATAGAGAAATGGGCTTTGTTTTGAGAAAAAATTGTGCATGTACTATTTTTCAAAAATGATTGATCAACACTTTTTGGTGCACTATTTCAGAGATCAAATGAATCTAGATTGAGATTAAAAAATTAATGAAGGAATAAAAATATCATAGGAACATAATGGTTTAATATTGTAAATCACATGAGTTTCCAAAAAAAAAAAATCGCCACATGAAATCACCCAACCAGACATATTTGATAGTTTTCATACTTCCCTAATTTCCAATCATAATTGCCAAAATAGGCTATCAAGACTATTTTGTGATGAATTTAGTAAAATAAAATAACATTATATGAGAGTAAATTTTTTCATACCAAAATACAAACATAAGGAGAACACAATGGTTCAAGATTAATAGTAAAATAATTTTTCAATCAAAAGTTATGGTTCCACAAAATCAATATATCAAGCATAATTAGCAATTCATGTACTTAGCCAAATACATTATTTTGACCTAGATAATATTACTTGAGCTAAATAATATTATTTAATTATAGAAATATTTATTTAAAATTATAAAATCTTATCTAAATCTCATGCAAATTTGTAGGAACAAATTAACTAAGGTTATTTTTAAGTGGATATTAATTGTAAAAAAATAAAAATAAAAATTAACCATGTAATTTAGATGAAAATTCCATTCAAGATTTTATTTATTTTAGTGGGGTAAAATTAGAACTATAGTTCACTCTTAATGTAAACTATGCACTAGTGGTTATTTTCCACTTAGATTTGTTATTAATAATTTGTATTGATCTCATTCTTTTGGGAAGGGAATTTTGGCTATTCAGATTAATATGAAATTTAGAGAAGTTTTGATTGACTTGATCTTTATGTAAAAATCTTGATTCTTATCCAGTTTTGTATAATTATGGTTTTATTTTCTTGGTTTTACTATTTAGTAATTCAAAGTGTGCAATAGCTATGAATAATTCCTTTTTGTTATCATTGATATAAGTTGCTTTAAGATGTGCAACAACTATTAGATAATTAACAATTATTATTGATTATATGCAATTAGGTTGACTATCTCCATTTTGTGAGTGTGTAAAAATGTTTTCACTGATATATTTTTCTATGTGTGTATAATACCTACCTTAGATACCTCCCTGATCCAAGTTATAATATTTTTACAAAGGGTGTGTAATAGCTACCCTAAAAGAAGCAACCTTTAATTGACTAGCATTGATTTCTAAAACACTTTTCCACAAAGAAACTAGACCTGGTAGTAATCCATTGAGACCATAGAGCCTCCACTTTTTACCTTATCATTCACTCTTTTTATTTTTTTTTATGATATCTTATTATTTTAATATATAATCACTATAAATATATGTTATTAGATGTTAATTTAATCACTTGAGTGAATTTACCTTGATGAGATTTAGGTCAAAAGAAGCTATTCTACCATTTGGTTAATATAAAATGGTATACCTACAACTCATGCCCTATAATAAAATTCATCTTTATTGAGATCCTAAAACATTAGAGGCTACCTCAATATATATGGTGTGTATAAAAACCACATAAATAAAGTCACTTTATCTTGAGTCATAAAACCATTATTTCATTGTTATGTTGTAAGACCATTTTAGTTTAATGAACTATAAATTTAAGTGAATATTTTGTGTGTGAATTAGACTAGGTTGAAATCACTCAACCATCACCTTATTTTAATCAAACAAGTTTCTCTTTATGTTAATGAGTGACATCACCACTTAGGATAAAATATTGAAGTTATTATACCTATAGAATATTTATATACACTTATCAAAATATGGATCATTGTCTAATCAAAATAAAATTCAAAGAATTTAAGTTGACATATCTCTATTGTAACTTTTCAAACTATGAACATGGTTCTAGGTCTATCTACACTAAATGGCCTCACCATTATCACCATCATACTCACTATACTCTTAGAATTGTTTAAAAATCTCAAATTAGTTCAAATATATTCATCTCAAAACTCCTCTATCTCATTTGGATTAAACTCAAGTCATTATTTGAGATTGTCTGTAGGTGAAGACATTATAGGATTTTATGTTAATAAATATTTTTCACAACCAATATTTATCATTATAGATGGTAAATATTATTGTTTCCACTTTTACTATCTCTTCATAACCTTTAAATCTTCTTGCCTCATTAGCATGATTGATTAGGGCTTAACTCCACTTGGTTGTAGGTGAATGTTGTAGGAGCTTTCAACTATGGTGTTTTTTGAATATGTTATTATAACCATAACCTTTTGAGATTCAAACTTAAAAGGATAAAATAATGACCATGTAATTAGATACTAAAACATAACATATCACCTTTGTTTTTAAGAGTAAAATAGGAAGATAAGCTTTGCAATTATGAAAACAATGTCAGTAGTCTTTAATGGAGTCTTTTATGAATGAAATGAGATAATATTGGTCATCCCTTGATATCCACATGTGAAAATATATTCATAATTATATAAGAATGATGTTCACACTCTTCAAGATCATGTACAACACTTGGTTTGTTTATATTAATGTAAATAAAGAAGGAAAATGAGGTGTTGGGTATGTGCATGAAGAAAAGCATCACCAACCTTCCTAAAAATGGTTCATGAGGCAAAGACCACTGAACTTGCAACTATGAACATGAATTTGTAGTGAACAGAGACTAATATCACCCACAAAAATAGCTTTCTCTAACTCACCTCCTCCTATCCATGCCAAATCAAAACATGTTGACCTTTCTGACTTATCTAAGAGAGTGATAGGAAAGAGAAGTTAGTTTCTAGAAATTTTAGACTTGTTAAATATACCTAAGCATGGAAGTGAGATGTGGGGATCTCAAGAGACACTTTTTGAAGTCTTCCCACATGACAATTAGTTTACAAGACATAAAACTACCTAAAACTACTTAAAACTTCTTGATCCTCTTGGATGGACATTAAACCTACAATTTATTAGTTTATTAAGAGTTCCTCTGACTATTCCTAACACGCGGGATGTTACACTTATTATGAAAACATTTGTATTACATGTAAACCATTCACTTTATTAAATGAATCAAAAGGTGATCGTAGATGATATAAGATAAACTAACCAATATGACCAAGGATGAAAACATAATATTTGACCTCATACAAATTTTCAATTCAGGATACCTTGTAATAAGTTTCAACTATATAGGGGTTTACTTAATTTTACTTGTGGTCAAATTAATCAATATTTTGGAAATTTCCTAGGGGTGTCAAGCTAGCTATGACAAATACTAGTAGCCTTATCCTATCCATTGGGATATGGAGTCACTTATACATTATAATTGACACTAAATTGCCTTTGAAAGGACACCAAACCACACCAAAAATAATAAACAAACACATAAGACAAGACACTAAATCAAACACACTTGTGTTCTCAAGAAAATATAGGGGAAACACACAACATTAAGCAAAACACACACCTATCCTAGTATATACAAGACCTCAAGCACTTGAGGTGAAGAAAAAGTCACCATTTCTTTAGCTAGGGTCAAATATAGTGTCTATTTCATCATTATTTATCCATGAAATCAATCCATCATGTGAATCATCATTATCAATAAACACTTGATTGTGTAGATAGTTAGATGACTTACCATCTTTATATCTTCTAATGATTTCAAGTATGTCACTTGGAGCTGTCATGAACACTATAGCTATCCCTCCAAGAGTCTTTTTTGACTGTATGGTCTTCTTGACTTCTGTCATGTCCAATTGATATTCCTCAAACTAAATCTTGGGAGTCTTTAAAGTTGTTTCAACTTCATTCTCTTCTAGAACATGATGCACTTAATGTCTAAAACCATCAATCTTGTCTTCCTTCTACTCCAATATATTTTAAAGTGATTCAACCTTATATTAAGGTCTATACTACTCTTAAACCACACACATTTCTACCTTGGTTTCCTTGTATTCCATCATGACTATAACCTTCTTGATAGTAATTTGAAATTCATCTTCATGCTTGGTAAGACACTCTCCTTCATGATTAGGAGACTCGTTAACAACCTTAATATCGCATTCACACCTCTTAGGAAGGGGAGTTGGCTTAACCAACTATTCAAACTCATTAACTATGGCATGGAACCTTTGTCATAGATCATATTAATATTCATGGTTATTTCCTTTATGGACTTCTACATCTTGTTCAGGTAAAATGTCTTTATCTTATTCATTATCTTGATCTACCATGCTTTAAAAACTATCATCATCATGCATACAAATAAGTTAATTACCCTCGATATCTTATGGAAAATATTTATAACTTTTTACCTTAGAATGTTCATCTCCTTCCTTATGGATGATGTATGTGTTAAGATCAATTTTCTCAATGAAAGTGTAGGATCATGTCCATAAATCTCATCACCATACACATATAATAAAATGTTATATATACCTTCAATATTGGAATATTATCTATCTTTAATATCATGTTCTTCTTGATCATTAATTATACAACAAATATTAGAGCTTGCTTCCACATGTGGCTAAATATGAAACTTAACCAATGGTTGTGTCCTAATGGTTATGTTTTATCCATAAATTGTTTTTAAAGCTAATAAGGACCAAATATATAGGATATATACTCCTATCTTGGTGGTTAAATCCCTTGATATTAAGATAGCAAAGTGAGAAGGTAGACCAACCACTACTATATTTTAAAGGATTGGGAAGCTTAGACAATCATGCAAGAAAAATCTCAAACCTTTGATGAGTCCCATTAACCTAGATGGTGTCCCATAAATTTTTATCACTCCCTTAATATATGGTTCATATATAAAACCCAATTTATATACCTAATCTTTGGCATCACTATGCTACTTTCACCACTATCCACAATGCAATTATGAACTAGCATGTCTCCCATAATGAGAGCGAGGTAGAAGGGTGGAGGATTTTCAAATTTGGAAGAAGGTTAAATAATTTGAGTGGGATAATTAGTGAGGGAACCACCATCATGTTTTTATGTTTGTTGACTAAGGTGGATCTTAAATAGCTATTCTTGAAGAATCTCCTTTTGATCGGGCATGTGAAGCACTTCCCAAAGAGAAATACTAATATTATCACTCTAAAAAGAATAAAACATATTAAAAATAGGAACACTCACCTTTTATTCCATTCCTAAAGGAAAATAAGTGACTTTATATTTAAATAATGGATAAATTTGAGTCACCCTTCTAACATTTTGATTTTGGAGAGGTGCAAAAGTTGTGGGGGTTGTCACACTTTCACTTAAACCTTATTGCCTTATAGGAAGATTACTTGGACTTATGTCAACACCATGAACTCAAAAATACTTCCTCTTTTATCTTGTATTTTTTATCTCTAAATCACTATAATTTAGGATGAATGTATCTTCCAATTGAAAATTTGTAAGTCTCATTCTTTGGGGATACCATTCTTTATTTGTTAGTACCTGTAATAAATTCTCATCTTTTACTAAAAATTGGGGAGAAATTACTCCTTGAGAAACCTAGTCTTTTCCTCCATATTTAATTGGCATCCATGTATTTCCATTCTTCTCTTTGGACCAAGTTACTATGGACTGGAACCATAACTCTTATATAGGAAGTAGAGGTTGGGTTATATTCATTGGATGGCTTATTAAATTTAGGTTCTCTATGACCTCTTGCTTGACCATATTGATGAGGTGGGAACCTATTATCCTTTTAAGGATAGTGATATGGATTTTGGTTAACTCCATGTTTCATATTTAGTTACCTAATATGTGCTTTTAAGGCCTTTCATCTTGCATCCAAAGCAATGTCATATTTTTATATCTTTGGGGAAGCTTTGGACTTGGTATTTATATTTGGGATTGGAGCAAAACTTGGAGTATAAATATACATATTTGTTATAAGAGGCATAAATACATGTGGAAGGAGTTTTTTGACTTGTATTAGGCCATTATTATCTCTAATGTCTAGGTCATAGGTTTTATGTAAAGTGTAAACCACCCATGGACTCAAAATTATGGCTATGTCAGTTCTAATAGACCCTAGATATGTAGAGAAAATAAATCTTATAGGAGGTTTCATGGGAGGAGGCAAACCATATTAGGTTATTTAAAATATCTCATTAAAGTAATGCATACTCTCCTTAAGACCTCTTTAAATTGCATTCAATTGATGAATGAGTGATGTGTAATCACTTTTGTCTTCAAACATATGGGTTAATAATTCTCTAAACTTATTCCAAGTGGTGATAAATCCTCCTAGAAATGTCCCAGACTGGTCAATGGCATTCCCTCTATGAGAAATGGAAAATAACCTAATTTCAATGTTAAATCCAATGAAATTATGAAAGTTTTAAAATCTAGATATGTACCTAATATACTCACTAGGGGTGATAAGACATTCACCATTGAAAGTGGGAACACTTTTGGTAGCATTATGAGGTATATCATCATATTCACTGAGGTGTATATTATTTTTAGTGTTAAAATATGGGAAGGCATGATTCCTAGCTATGTTTTCCTCAAGTTACTCTTCACTCTCTTTATTTTGTTGGCTTGTAAAATCTTCTTATTCTTCAAAGGTCAAGATAGGCTGAAGATGTTGAACTTCAAGGGGAAGTTTAGGTTGATGGAGTGGGTTTATTGGGTTTATATCTCTACTATTATTTGACATAGTAAGGACCATTAAGTATGAACAAAGGAATGATAAAAATGGTCTAAAACTAGATATTACCTTGAATGGATTAACCAAATGTTGAGTAGAGCACCATATGTAGATATGATGTTGTCAAGACCACCATTCACCTTGATTAGATGTACTTGAGACAATAGTCCCACTAAACATGCCATAATTGTTTTCACTCAATATTTCACCCTGGATATGGTTGTTCAAGCCTACTCTATATTGAGTGAAACATTGGATTACATCTACGCTTGTAGGTTTCTTATAACATAGGTAAAATTATAGGTTTATGGGCCAGCTCCCTAGATTAGACTTTGATTGCTTATCACCTATACTAATTACTTTCATAGATTTAAAGAGATAGAAATAAAATGAAAATTAACCTATATTAATGAGGTGATACACCATAATTATATCTAATAGACTAACATAAACTTGCACTATGAAACATGACCACAACACTAATCTCAACATCATAGATTCTTTTAGAATTAGTATTTCAAAAATGGAGGTGATATGCATTACACTACTAAATTTGAATGAACATGAGTTCATATTGTATACACTAATTCTACTCCTTACAATTAAAGATAGACAAATACACTAGTTACACTTCATGTGACTAGTTATAGGGAGATCTACTTGCATCAAACATGGAAGAGTAAAGAGAAGGCAATGATATATACTTATCTCTTCAAATTCCAATAAGAACCACTTCGCATACTTAAAAAATAAGTTGGTGAAATAAAAACCAAATTTTAAATATTTATTTTAAAATAAACTACAATATTCAAGCCAACAAGGCTTTGTCATACCAGGTGTGGATTTTTTTACAAAAGCCAAAATGACTTGAATTTAGAGAGCATGTGAGATGAGAGATAACAAGGGAAGTGAAAAGGTAAAATAAAAGTGTCAAGACTTGGAAACTACTTAAATTTAAATATAATGAAGTATAAAAATAGGCTAGTAGGTTGTCATGGACAAGTATCCCTCATAATTGAATAATTTTCCTAAAGTTGGCATAGAGACCTCAACTAGCCTTCTTGAAACTGCCTTCATGATGAAGCATCACTTGACCACTTGAAACTGAACTATAGTGTCATAAAACATATGAAATATTTTAATAAGGTTGGAAAAAATATTTTATAATCATCTCATACTTCCCTAATTGATATCCTTCCTCTTGACACTTATGTTCACTATCTGTAATCATTTACTATACCTCTTGGTCTTAATATTCACAGTTGTCATCAAGGTGACTATAATTTTCTTAACTAAATCCATGAAATAGGTGTTATGACAACTATGTATAATCAATTTTCTTCCACTGCATTAGGTAGACCTCAAAAGGATCCATTCTCTAACTTATCATCTTTTTACTAGGCAATTAGATATCATTTTCACTAGTTATCCAAGAATTCCTATAGTGAAAAATGTATAAAATAAGTTTCCATGCTTATATATGGTGAAATATTAGTATAGGGATTTATAATAATTCTTTATATACCTTATAGAATGATTATTATTCAACAATTCTCCTTTTCACTTGTAGAATACATCCAAAATTATATAAAACCCTAAATTAGGTCTATCCATACAAGAGATAGTATAGACCAAATGGATGTCTAGGATCTTGAGAGAGTCTTAAATTATTAAAAAACACTTCCAAGGCCAATTTACACCTTATAAATTCATTCCCATTTTTTAATTCTCCATTAGGTCTAAATAAGGGTTTAGGAGGGTTTTTAGTCATTTTGATTCTTAGTGATATCTCATAAAGGTTAGATGTCTAAAATTAGAAATAATTACACAAATTTGGAGTATATTACCCCTTATAACTCAGCCCTATTTATTAAGGTATCATGCACATATTCCATACAAATGTGAGCACTTAAAGATGGCCTCTCATGTTTTAGAATGCATTTTAAGTACCCCTAAGATGGTTTGAGGTCAGATTAACCACTCTATGTTATTACTTTGTATAATTATGGTTATTGGAGTCTCTCTACATTAA
Organism: Torreya grandis; assembly: GCA_037957365.1. Taxonomy (NCBI): domain Eukaryota; kingdom Viridiplantae; phylum Streptophyta; class Pinopsida; order Cupressales; family Taxaceae; genus Torreya; species Torreya grandis. The sequence continues at coordinate 131,998 of JARHVA010005775.1, read as the reverse complement.
CATTAATTTTATAAAATGTATTCTAAGTATATCATGGTATTTATAATTGAGTTAGGTACCCTGAGTGCTTGGGTCTAGTTTTAGGCCTAATAATCATGACTATGTCTAATTGTATGTTTAACATTTATGAGGGTTTCCAATGATTTTAAGGCCTTACCAATATTTTTCCATCTTCAATTAAATTATATAAAACATCCTCTATCCGTCCAATCTCTCTCATTTCACCCCTTATTCATTCACACACTCTTCCTATAGTTTTGTCTTGACTGGGAGTGCCCTGTGTCTTAGAAAAAATAGAGGGAACTTACCCTATTATTCTAGAAAAAATAAGACTATTGGGGGATTTAATATGTATTTTATGTGTTATGTACCAAGTTTCAATTTTTTTTCACCTTTACAAATATCTCAATATCACAAACCCTTAACATTGGCTTTTAAAACTATATACTATCTGTAGGGTCTAGAAACCTCAGATAGAGTGACAAGTTAGAAATTGTCTTTGGTCTACCTCATTTATATAATAAAAATATGAATTTAATATTCCCACTATGATATTTGTCTCAATATTATTTATCCATTATACACCTTTCCAACCTTCAAACTATCTCTCTTCACTAGCTAGAACCAATATACTATATGTGTGAAACTATAGGTGGTAAAAGGTAGATGTTATGAGACCCCTGTAGGTGTTTATTTGTGTGAGAATACTAAGTTAAATTATAATTATAATATAATTGTGTCATTTAAAAATTTAATGTACATCTATGTCTATACACCACTTCTTATCTCTCACAATCGTTGCATTGTGGGTCTATAGTCAGATTGTAGATGTTGTTTGGGGGTATGAGACCATCCTATAGGTTAATAAATATGAATTAAAATTAGGTTTTACCTTTTAGGTTCTCATAAATTCAATAATTTAATATTTCATTCAAATATATTCACTTTTTATTGAGCCATACAACTATTGTGTCATTCTTGTATTGTAACACCATTTTAGCTTAATGCACTATAGCTTTCACCGAACATTTTTAGTGTGAATTGGATTGGGTTAAAATCACTCAAATATCACCTTATTTTGATCAAAAACTTTATATTTATGTTTATAAGTGACATATCCACCTAAGATGAAATACTAAAGTGATTAGACCTGCACAAGATTCATAAACCCTTACCAAAAAATAGATCATTATGTGATCAAAACCTCACTCATAGAAGTTAAGGTAACATATCTCTCTTATAAATTTTCAAACTATGGAAATGGTTTTAGGTTTGTCTACAATAAATTTCCTCACCATTATCACCGTGATACTCCCTATGATCTTATACCTACTAAATGGCTCAAATGAGTTTAAATATCTTCATCTCAATACTCCTATATCTCATTTGGATTAAACTTGGGTCAATATTGGAGATTGTTTATAGGTGAAAACATTATATAAATATGAGATAAGAATTGGTTTTCAAAAAAAAATTTAAACTATTTTTATTCTTAGTCTTATTATTTCCACTTTGAGATTCTCTTCACAACCTTCAAATCTTTTTGCCTCATCACTATGACCGATCAAGGCTTAGCTCCACTTGATTGACGATGATAGTTGCAGTACCTTTTGACTATGGTGTTTTATAACTATGTTATTATAAAAATGACATTTTTATATTCAAACTTAAAATGAAAAACTGATCAACATGTAATTATATATTTAAACATAATGTATCACCTTTGTTTTAAAGACCAAAATAGGAAGACAAGCTTTAAAATTTTGAAAATAATGTTTGCAAACTTTAATGGAATCTTCTATGAACAAAATGAGATAGTATTGTTAATCCATTGATATCCAAACATGAAAATAATCCTTATAATTATATGATAATTATTATCAAACTCTTCAAAATCATGTACAACAATTGTCTTGTTCATATCAATGTAAAGAGAGAAGGAAAATTGAGGTGTTAGGGATGTGTAGGAAGAAAAGAATCACCAACCTTCTTAGCAATGGTTCATGAGGCACAAACCAAAAAATATAGAAATATGACCATGAATTTATATTTCATAGATAATAATATCACCCACCAAAATAAATTTCTCTAATTCACCTCCTCTTATATGTATCAAGTAGAAATTGACTAACCTTTTTGACTTATCTAAGAGAGAGATAGGAAAAAAAGGTTAGTTTTTTGCAATTTTAGACCTATAAAATCTACTTGAGCATTGAAGTGAGCTATTTGGATCTCAAAATACACTTTTTTAAGTCTCACCACATGCCATAACTAATGTATAGGCCATATAACTACTAAGAACCACCTAAAACTACGTGATCTTCTTAGATAGACATTGAACATGTAATTTGTCAATTTCCTAATAGTTCCTTTGACTATTATGTACATGTTGTATGTTACACTTCTTTATGAAACCTTATTATTTCATGAAAATTGTGCCACTTCATTGAATGACTCAAAAGGTGACCCTAGATGACATAATATAAACTAACCAATATGACCAAGGATGAAACAATAATATTTGACCACATTTAAGACCATGTAACACATTTTCAACCTAGGAAACCTATAAAAACTTTAAAATATATAATGGATTGACATAATTTTACTTTTGTTCAAATTAATGAATAGATACTCCATTTAATTTTGTATAACTACCTTATGATTCAGCTTAAAAAATGAGATTTAATACTACACACCCTTATACAAAAAGGTCTTTTACTACAAATATATCTATATTCAATTTTTATATATCTCCAATTTTCAAGGTGAAATTGATTATAAATTGGATTTTTATTCTATGAAATGGTGGTATCCCCATCAATCTAGCTCAATATGATGGTATCTCTATAGTTACCCTTAAAATCATCCCACATTTCACTGGATAAGATTTCACCACTCCAATTGAACATATAAGAGATATTTATAATATCTATGATGTATACCATGTGATATAAGATAATTTGAAATTTATATTAAATTATTCACTTCATTTGAATGTAAGTATCTTTAGTTTTATAAAGGCTTGAGGCCTAATTATATTTCTACTTGGGATGAAATGGGAGAATAATTGTGCAAGCATTTTGAAGATAAGAGCGATCACTTGTCCTTGGTGGAGAAAGTTTATATTTTAAATATGGATCCTCAATAATTCATGGTTAATTTCAACTATACATTTAAAAATACTTGCAATAGGATTCTAACCATAATCAAACCCATGGTAGACTATGCATTGTTTTACTACTTGAGGGATTTAAATAGTGATATAGTGGTAATGATCCAATCAATGGGGAGAAACACCACTACCTAATGCATATGAAATTATTATGGGATAATAATTTTCTCATCCAAGCTAGTAAGATTTCTCCAAGGCCTCATATGTCATCATTTCCAAAATTGCATCCCGCTATTCATTCTAAACCTCTTACATTTCCCGCATTAGTCCCTATTCCTTCAACAAACAATCAAAAAAATGTTGTCTCTACCCATCCTAATTACTTACATGATGTAAAGAGTCTTCTAAAAATCATTGGTAATTATATTGTTAACATTAATACGTAGAAATATTAAAACTATAGTCGATATCATCCCAACAACCAATTCAATCATGCTAATCAACCTCCTTTCCAAAGTAACCTCCAAGGTCAAGGGTCAATCACTCATGTTAGGCCCTATAATAGTTATACCCAAATGTTTCTATCTCTTCAAATTCCATTATTCCTTCTCAAAATAATTTAGTCCAAGATCAGTCATGGTGCCTTCCTTATGATTAGCTTCAAAATTAGATTATGTTCTCTAATGACAAGTCAAATTAAGATCCAATGGTGCAAGATATTAAAGCTTCTCAAGATCAAAAATTTGAAGTTCCAATATAATAAATTACTAATCAAGGGAAGGTAAAAACTGATAACACACTTTTCAATTGGCAAAAAGGATATTTTTGTGCAATAAAACAATTTGGAGGCACATGTAATGTTGATACTCCTATAACAACCAACACAATGTCTAAAAAGAGAGAAATAAAGGATAATAAATAGATAAGGAAAGGATATATCCCATATCTTTAAGTGTTTCAAGGGACAAATAGACCTAATGTATCCTCTAAAGTTAAATAATATATAAAAATTATAATGTGAAGGGTATTCCTCTACCTCAATCTTCATAAAATCAAGATAATGTTGTTACTCTTGAAGGTATTAGTAAGGAATTTAATTACTAATAATGATGTTAATTAGCAATTTTTTGAGAATAAAAGCAAATAACATGTTTTATCTAAGAAGAGGTTGAGTTTTCTTGAAGATATCATACCAATTTACATCAACAATATGGTGATTGTATTGTACAATTAAGGTCAAATAAACTCCCTAAAGGACTAGTGACACTTGAAATCATTTTCAATGATGATGATCAAATTAAGAAATACAAGATAAACATATATACCAAGCAAGATAATTATGAAAGGGTTACCATATTCAAGCACAACTTATTGTACTTGGAAATGTATGTAGTAAATAATATATACTTACATTCAATGATTTATGTAAATAATTTGCTGGTGTATTTGCTTGGGATTATAGTGATCTCAAGGATTTTGACCCTAGACTAGATCAACACACTATAGGGATAGATATAGATGCTAAACTAGTAAGGTAAATTTAAAGACCTATCAATCCAAGAATAGAGCCTCTAATGAGAAATGAATTGACTAAGTTGATAGAGTCTATTAGAAAATTCCCCATGAAACACTCATCTTGGGAAGTTAGTTTGGTCCTTGTAAGAAATTAGAATGAAGAGAAAATATTGTGTGTAGATTTTAGTGGCTTAAATAGATTTTTATTGAAGGATCATTATCCTTTTCCTTCAATGGTACAAATCTTATATATGGTATAAGGTTATTATCATTTGTCTCTCTTTGATGCTTATTCATGGTAGAATCATATTTTTGTCTAAGAGGAAGACTAGTATAAGACAACCTTTGCCACAAAGTGGGCACATATGCATATAGGAAGATGCCTTTTGGATTATCTAATGCTAGAGATACTTTCCAAAGAGGTATGGACATGGAATTTCAAGGTTTGATAAATGAAGCAATGTTTATTTACCTTGATGATAGCACCATTTTCTCTAAGGATGCAAACAATCATTTGACTCACCTTAGAAAAATATTCTAGAGGTATAGACAGTTTAAGATCTCTCTCAATCCTAAAAAGTGTTAATTTTTAGTTCATGAAGGAAAATCTTGGGCCACATTATCTCTAAGAAATATCTATCCATATACTTTAAAATGGTAAGTGTTTTATTATCCTTGTCATTGCCTAACACAAAAAAGGGATACAAAATTTATTTTAAAATATCAAATTCATTAGGATATTCATACCTTATTTTGATAATCTTATCAAACCTCTAACTTCCCTGTTGAATAAGATCTAGAAATTTAGTTGGATTATAAAAGGAAGTGATAGTTTTGGTGTTATCAAACATGCTATAACTCAAGATACAACACTTATAAATCCTAATTTCATAGAACACTTCACCTTTTAATCTATAAAAAATGATGAAGTCATCTCATCCATGTTGACATAATCAAATGAGAAAGGTCTTGAATAACCCATTGCTTTCTTCAGCTAAGGGTTGGAAGAATATGAGGTAAGGTACACTTTTTTATAAAAGCAATTGATTTATATCATAATAAATATTAAAAAATAAGACATATTATATCTAATAACAAATTTCATGTTATGGTCTTCGATTTAAACATCAAGTACTTACTTTTGGGTAGAGACTTGAATGAGAAAAGAGCTGGTTAGATCACCAAAATAATAGAATATGATGTAGATATCAAGGTTATTAATTTTTTCAAAGGTAAGGGAATATGTGAGAACTTAGAATCAAATTTGAAATATTAAAAATAGGTTATCCTATCACTATAAGATGGTACTCGAATAGTTATACCTCCACTTTCCATGAGTTGGATAGAAAACATGATCAAATTTCTACAAATAGGTGAGTGTTAATTAGGCCTAGACAAAGATAAAAGGAGATAATTCATATTAAAATCCATACAATATGTTATTTTACATGGATAAATATTTAGGAAAGACCTTAATGGATTTCTCCTAAGGTGTGTAGAGGTTGATCATGTTGAGAGAGTATTTGTATGATTTCATGATGGGCCATTAGGTGGTCAGTTTACACCAAGAACTATAATATTAAAAGTAATGAGAGCTAGTTATCATTGGCCTAGCTTGTTCAAGTACTCATATGAATGGGTGAGGAAGTGTCATAATTGTGTTTCTTCATAAGAAAACAAAATATTTCATCCCTCCCTCTCTATCCCATTTAGGTAGAACAACATTTCATGTAGTGGGGTTTGGATTTCATAGGTAGAATCAATATTCCTTAAAATGATAGTAATAAGTGGGTGTTAACTACAATTTACTACTTTACTAAATAACAGAAGTAAGGGCTCTCATGGAAGCCAATGAGACAAATGTTCTAGACTTCTATGAAGGCATAGTAGTTAGATTAAGAGTATTTTATACACTTATCTCAGATAATATAATGGATTCCCTTGGTACTAGAATAAGTGAGAAGTATATGAGTCATAAAATCCACAAAATTACCTCTTCTAAATATTATTCTCAAGGAAATAGACTAGAAAATTCTAAAAATAAGAATATAATTAAAGTCATCAAGAGGACTATAGAGTAAAATCAAATAACATGGCACACAAAATTGAAGACAACCTTATGGGATGATATGATCACTCATAAATATTCATTATAAAATCCCCCTACATGTTTTAGCATAGAAAATAAGAAAATACACCCATATCCCTTAAGTTACAATCTCTAGAGCTTACACATCAGCTTGAGACGATGGACAATGTTGCCAAAAAGATTAGACTAGATAAGTTGATGGAATTATAATAAATAAGAAATCATTAAATGCATATTACAGAGACTCACCAAGCTCAAATGAATAATTAATTTGACAAGAGAATTTATTCCAAGAAGGTGACCTTGTACTCAAATGAGATTAATATAGGGCCAAGCCTGAAAGACACACAAAGTTTTATATTTTATGGATTAGGATCTATGTAATCATTCATTGTAAGAAACATAATGATGTTCAACTTTAAAAGATGAATGGATAATATTCACATATCCCATTCAATTGGATACACCTTAAAAATTTATATTAAGGTCATTTTCTCATCTTGTACATAGTATATAAGTCTTTTCTTTCTCCAAGTGCTTCTAGCACATGTTTCATTAGTAGAGTAATTATTATGTTCCATAAAGGCCTATTAACATTATGTGTGTGTATTGTTATTTTGTGTGTGTGTCATTTTTTTTGTTGAAGGTATATTAATTTTTTTAGATTTGTTCCAAAGGCTATATCATGATCACTTTTATTCTTAGTCTCAAAATAAAACAGTGTTCAATGACTCCATGCATAATGGGTTTTTTAAGGCCACCAATATAAATTTTGAGTTGGAAAACTATCCCAAAGGTTTCCATAATCTTGACCATTTTTGGTCACCATGGAAGAGCAATGTCTAAAGATTAGTTTAGGGCTTTGAGATCACATGCAAGCTTCTCAAGGTTCTGTCAAGTTCAATGAAATGGCTAAGTAAGAAAAGAAAAATAATTAGAATTTTTTCAAAGTTGGTATTCACATTTGTTTTCAAAATATGAGTTAGATATTGTACATGAAGGAGATTATTCATTAATCTTAAATACTTCTCAAAATTAAAATTAGTGTTTTACTCTTCAAACAAAGTGTCATGACTAGATAGAACAATTGTTATAAAAATAATTTTTTTGAAGCTTTAGGTCTTCAGAATAATTATTTAAAAAAAATCCAATACAAAATTCATGAAGAAGATATAAATACCTTTTTTCATAAATATGGTTATAGATCTTTTAGTAGAGCTCATTAATAATTTTTGGGAAGGTAAGATGCCAAAAGACTAGTCAAAACTTTTGGTCTAAATAAAATTTCCAAAGACTAGGATCTAAAAAAAAGTTTTCAATAATTCACTAGGGATTGTTCAAGTATTTATATCTACAAGAAAATTATTTACAACTAGTTCAAACTTTTGTGAATAAAAATATTTCAAAGACTACATCTAAACAAAGCTTGTGAAGCTAGTAGAAAGTCCAAATAAAATTTTGTGAGAAGTTTAATTATTATTATCTTCAAAAAAATGTTGTGAAGATAAATATTACAAAGAATAAGTATGAAAAAATTTATTTAAGCCAATATAAATCCTAAATAAATATTCATGAGAATTTTATAAGTGTTCTTATCTTCTAAAAATTATTGTAAAGACTAGTCAGATCTTTTGTCCCAAATAAAATTTTTGAAGAGAAATTTTTGAAAATAAATGTTGTGACAAGATTGGAAAAAAAAGTAAAAAATTAAATTATACAAATTTAGGAATACCAATGCTCAAATATAAGTTATGATAAAAAAGGTTTTCAAGACCCATAGCTGACTGAAGTGCACAAAAATAGATAGCTTAAGTGCACACCTATGGGCATAGTTAGTAGACAAATGAGAAGCCACCACATGTCCACCCTAGAAAGTGCCACATTATATATGCACCATTTTAAATTTTATGGCTCATCTACACATAAAAACTATCAAAGGTATAAAGATTGTAGGTAAAATGGTTAGTTACCATTTGAAAACCCCCAACATGTATAATGTGAGAATAATATTGAATATAGTTATATTTAAGTGTGTAAATATAAATCCCCAATAAATAAAGAAATAAAGTTTCAAAATATAAATAATTATTCATCAAAGATAATGGATAACTCTTAAACCACCTTTCAAGAGAGTATCATCAAACAAGGCCAACTCATGTAGGAGAGGAATATATGATGTTGTAACTAATCTCATTGATGTTGTAACTAATCTCATGATTTGATGAGAACCATTAGAGGATTCCTACACATCCTAATATATCTCCTCTATATTATCCTATATACTCTTTTAAATGAAGTTGAAATCATCATCTAACTAGTTATGGTGTATCTATGTAAAAATTGATATTTATTCTTGCTTTTGAAGTGAATACAAGTTGATTTAATGCCTTATCCATCTTGAATTTAGTGTTATTATGATGAATTTTTTATGAGTGGTAGTGATAGTATTCAAATTCATTTCATTTTCCTCTTCATTTTTTCTCTTTTTGATTAAGTCATCTTCTTTTAGGTCATATGGTGTGTGTCAAGTAGTTTTACAAAGGTTAAGTGTGGATAAATCTTCACTAGTGTCTTCTTTTACACGTCTTGATTATACCTCTTAATTGATGCATTAAATATAACCTTTGTATTGAAATAATTAATATATACAAACTACTTGGAGTTGTGAATCAAAATTTAAATCTTATTTATTATCCATAGTATCAATCATAAACATGTAGATAATTACTATAATTTGGTGCATCACCTTTTTTTGCATCACTTTCATCTTTCTCTCTCTTTTTAACTTGTAATTTGAGTAGTTAATTTTAGTCTATCATTAGGGGATATATCCATATCTAGAGTTTCTCTTTAGTCATAGGCCACCCAAACCCTTAGAGAGTTCCCAATGTGTCAATTGAGTGAGAAGACATAAAACACCTCCTCAAAGGGTGTAACTCAACTTGAAAATAGCTATGATATAACATTAACTATAAGTTTAGCCACATTTTTTATTTCATTAATTTTAATATTGTAACTGGGCTTGCCTTGAAAATTTATATTTAAAGTGGAACGAGTATTGTAGCTATATTTGATATTATTCAATGTAATCAATTTTACCTCAGGTTCTTTAACTAAATGGTATAGTCCATCAAAGGAATTTAACATATCAAACATGATATAATCTTGAAGAGAGTAATAAATATTTGATAAAATATATATTGAATATCATATCAGCCATTTTATTTGTCATTTTGGCTAGCATGGTGTTGTATCTTAGAACATACTAATTATTTCATTTGGACCTTGTTTATGCTTTTAAATTTGATCATAGGATAATTTCACACCAATAATGATATAAATATGTATCAAAAACTTATTTTCCAAAAGACTAGAAGTTTTAAATAATTAGAGAGGAATATTATAAAACCATATAATAACATAATCTATAAGACTTTGTGGAAATATCTTTTTTAACAATTTGTCATTATATGCATAATCTAGACAAACTGCATGGAAGGTAGACAAAAATTTCTTAGGATAAACCTTTCCTTCATAAAGAGGAAAATTAGGAGACACAAATCCAACTAGAAGAGGATAGGATGTAAATTTTAGGATCCAAAAGTTATTTAGTATTTTAAAATAATCTAAGTAAAGGGTAACATGAATAAATTTTTTCTCAATATTTTCTAACTTGGTTTACAAGATAATAAGGCCATACATAATGGAAGCTTTTGTTGTAGTAGTGGCAGAGGTAGAAGTGAATAAGGGTGTATAATTAGGATGGATGAAATGGTCAAAGTAAAAACATTGGAATGACCATCATTATTTTATTTTATCTATTCATTTCAAGCAACATCTATAATGAATAAATCTTTATTGGATGTGTTCAAGCATAATCCTAAACTTCAACATGATTGGCTTGGGTCTCAAGTTCAAAAAAAGAGCCATGATGTGCCCAAAAAGAGGATGAGGGGTGGACACTAATACATCATGTGATGATAAATTAATAATATATTATTTATCTTACTTGAAATTCATTTATTGTTTACCAAAATCTACAAGAGAAATAGTATGGTAGGATAGGTAGAACAATTATTTTAATCAAGAGAAAGAGATAAATCATGACAGAGAACTTTTTTAGTTAACTTATATTCAACCCATGAAAATACATAAAGAATATAATGTTTAAAATAAATTTAAGATGTTTTAATAACTTCATGATGTTATGTAATACATAAAATAAATATGTATATGTTAAACCCATGTTGAATATAAAAAAGAAATAATAAAATCTACTAGTTATGAAGATAATGCAATAAAAATCAAGGATAAAGGATGATATAGGAAAGGGTTTGAATGATTTGTTGGCTCTAAGATGCATTTTATTATTTAGTTATTATTGTTAACCCAATATTTCAAATCTATAACTACAAATTTATAACCATGCCTGTAGTCCAATAACCCCAGTTTTGAGAGTAAGTGAGAGTAACTTCCCTAGGTGATATGCTCCTCTTAGGTGCACCTTAAATTAGACATACAAAAATGATTACTATTGATGTAAATAAGGGATATTAGTAATTTATAATATATTTTTAGGCACATATAAACTAAAATATATGTTTGTCTCTCTACTATGGCTATGTGTATTGGAATAAAACCCCTCATGCCATGATGTATGCAAATAAAATAACATGTACCCCTTTATAATAGTAGATAATTAGTTTTAAAACTTTTGGAACATAGTTTAAAAAATAATAAAATATAAATATAAATAAATTAAAATAAAGGTGAAATATTTTTGAATATGAAAACAATAAAATTCAACATAAAATTGAAATAACTAGCCTCTATGTCAGTATCTATCTAAGGTGATAAGATGAAATAATTCAGTGCCATATTACTCCAAAGACAAAAAAAATGAATCTTTTTATTATGGATAATATCCTAAGTTTATTAATATATAAATTTAGTGACAATAATTTATAGAATTAGTCTAAAACCCTAAGCCAAAAATCAAGAAACAACAAATAATGTTCTAACTATAACAGGCTCACAAAAAATGCTACACTATAATAAATTATGAATTAAAATTAATTCTAACTATAAATGTAAACTATTTAAATATGATCTAAAATGGTATATAAGATATAATACTATAAAATATAGATATCTATAGAATTTTTGAATTTTCTAAAAATAGAAAATAGGGTTGGGGTTAGAGAAGTATCCTTGTAACTTATTTATTTTAAACTATATTAGTTTTATATGAATTATAACTATATGAAAAGGCATAAAAATATAGGTGAATTATAAAATATTGACTCATTATTTATTGGGACAAGTCCGTAGAAGGCACAAAGGAGTGAAATTTAGTTTTGCATGTTTATTGTGACTTTGTCTTATCAGACTATGAACTAGATCTAAAAATTTGTGTTGGTTTGACTATGTTTGTATGTAAAATTATTTATGTGTGGAATCTAAATTGGTGTATAGAATAACTATTAAATTATAACCATAATCCTTCCAAATCACATAAAATAAGATCAAATTCAAAATGGGGAAAAAGTAGGGAAGTGGGAATGGTCAATTTATCCTCAAAAAACCCCTTGTTAACTGAATTTTTCCTATGTATCCTAAAATTACATAAATCATATGAGTGAAATTAAAATATTTAATTTTAATTCTTGAAAATGGATGCTCTTGACCTATAATAAAAAATATTAGACTTGTCAAATGGCTGTAAAATTACATCAAAATTACAATAAGGATATTTAATTAGAAAATAAATGTTTTTAAAATCATAAATATATGTTCCTTATAATATAGTTCTAGGTCCTTTAAAGTGTGATCCTTGACGTTATTTTATATATAAATATTTCTGATTTTTCTAACTTTATATGCATGGGAAATCCATTAGGAATTAAAAGACATAAATTAGAGCTAGAGATATAAGTCCACACTACTAGATATATGTGTAGTGTGATCCTATCTACCTATTTCACACTTATCATATAAAGTTAGAGGATTTTGAAATAAGAGTGATAGTAAAGTATCTTTCTAATGGGGATGAATAGGATTAAAATAGGTAAGCCTATAATATGTTCTTAGTAATTACATTACTTTGAAGTATTTCTTAGATTTTATGGGTTATTATAATGGTGAAAAGGCCAATCAAGGTAAATGTGTCAATAATAAGCATTTTAAAGCATTTATTGGTTAAATTTCAATTTCTACAATTTTTGTATGAAATTTCATGCAAGAATGAATCAATAGCACAAGGAACTAAATATTACAAATATTGATCCAAATATTTTCTAAATGCTTAAATTCTATATTCATAATTTTTCAAATAGATTCCTTTAATAAATGTGTGGATCTTGATTAGAAGAACTAATTCCCAAATTTAACTTGACATAGTCCAATCACTATGTATAACCTAACATAATGTTCTCTAGTGGGGTAACCACTTGGTTTATTAAGCATTCTCATTCATTAAATTTTCAATCTAGGATCTATATACTTTAGTAATGTCTTAGCACTATATGTGCACACTAGTCTCTTTGGAAGGTCAAGATACTAATTGTTTCATATAGGAAACACACTTTTCACTATTGTAAATAATAGAATGTAATCAGTCTTGCATGAATGGAATGATATATAAATTAAACAAAGAATAATTTGGAATAATCATGCATTTAAATTGAGACTAATCAATAAATAATAAATTAAATCAATCTATAATAATCAAGAGACATAATTACATAATTGGAAATGTAAACACACAAGCTGAATATAAAAGATGTACTTAATGGATGGGAAGGTCATAACAACTATTCATAAGTGGGCTCTACTTGTTTAGACTTGTGATTCATATCCCTTCCTTGATTATGAATTATTTATCTCAAATCACTTCACTTACATTGATAAAAGTACGTATAAATAGAATGATTTATATAAGAAATTATAAAATATTAAAATAAAATTTTCACTCAATATGCTTATATGCTTATACTAATATTAATTGGGAATCTTAAACACGTAAGACTCTTCCCCTATGTAGATATAAGATGTTCTTATTACCTAATTAAATACATAATAATTATAACATGATATTGTATAATGATTAAATCAAAATAATACAATTAGGTGTTGAGATGGTTAAAACCATATGATCATAAAATTTGTAAATAAAAAAATGTTATGATGGCATTCCCATATATATATATATATATATATATATATATATATATATATATATACATATATATATATATATATACATATATATATATATATATATATACATATATATACATATATATATATACATATATATATATATATACATATATATATATACATATATATATATATATATATATACATATATATATATACATATATATGTGTATATATATACATATACATATATATATGTGTGTGTATATATATATGTATATATGTATATATATATATATATATATATATATATATATATATATATGTATATATATGCATATATGCATATATATATATATAGATATATATATATATATCTATATATATATATATGCATATATGCATATATATACATATATATATATATATATATACATATATACACACAGATATATGTGTGTGTGTGTGTGTGTGTGTGTGTGTGTGTGTATAATAAATTTTCATCACATTTTAGTTTTGTTAGAGACTATTGAAGTAGTGAGAATTGGTTATAATTGATGATGGAAATTTTATTATGATCTTGAAATTGATCACCTAAAATCATTATTATTAATGCACACATCTAGTTACTACAAGTGCACTTAGATAGTTATTATGGGTGTTCCCTATTTACTATGGGCACTCTATGTTCCAACATCTAGTAAACCAATGGATATGGGTGTATTTTTAGAAATGGTTACATGTTATTTGAACATAAAAACATGTATCTTACCATACTAATAAGCCATGTAAACATACCTTTATGAAACCATTTAACTACATTAGAATATTTTGAAACATCACATCCTATCACATATTTACATGAGTATATTTATGACTCTTTTAGAATGGAAACTATAACAAAAAAAGTTGAAAAGGTATGGACATTAGATGATACCATTACTAGGGATAATCACACCCCTAACTTAAGGTGTTTCACATCTCTTATGAAACCAAAAATGTGTACTATAAGGTGCCTATCGAAGAATAAGTAGTCATAAAATGGGCACACATGGTTCTTAAGTCAGAAGGGGTTTCATCCCCTATTTTCTATTGTGGGAGGTATCTTGTTGAATTTATTCCCATTTTTTATCTTCCTCCTATTCATTGATATATCATGTTATAGTCGTGTTAGAAATAAAGGATAACTCAACTTCATTACTATCCATCCACTCAAGTTACATTTTAAACAATTTATAAATCTAACCATTCTTCCATTTGAAACTCCTAAATTATCAAAAGAGTATTGTTCTTTGTACTATAATTATGGTGTTAATTCTTCCCATCTCACTCTACACGCTACAAGGGCCTCTTTACAAATCATGTTAGAAATAAAAATGATATGGTTAATAAGTTGTTTTTTAAAATATTATATAAAAACATGAAACCTAATGTGTTGAATATGGATATCCCATTATCTAATGATTTAAACAAGAAACAAAAATTTTGATATGAGATTTAGTGGCGTATAAATCTCTACTACATAATATTTATCCACTTTTTCCTCTTCTTAATTCATTCCTAAGGTAATAATAATAAGACCTAATGTATATGTCTCCCACCAATAAATTGGGGTCCACTCTTTGATACTATTAACCCCCAAATCATGTTGGTAGAATTCACACATCAATTCCACGTGATATTTTTTTTCATGGAGATATTAATTACATAAAACAAATGGTAATATTATAGAGCATATTTACCATTAAATCAATTGACCAATCTAAAATTAAATCCACTTTTCTTGAAGGTATAAATCATAAAATTTAGGGGGAATCCTAAATTACAACATTTATATAGACAACCCATAAACCCTAGAAAGTAATGATTCAAAAAAGAAAATTTTCTCCTTTTTCCTTAATTCTTCATTCTTTTCCTTTATTTATATCTTTAAATTATTTTTTTCTTGTGTTAATAAATGTATTTTATTTTACTAATTTTTAAACCAACTCAACTTTAAGGATTAAATAATGTATTTATTCAATTTTATTTTAATACAATACGTATACACATAATATTTTCAAACTTTATCAATATGATGCTTTCTCTCTTGCAGGAAACCATCAAGTCTCAATCTCTTTGATTTCACACCATAAAGGGTGTACTGGGAAAGGGATGGGTAAACCATTGATGTTTTATAGTATTATTGTCCACTATACCACCACTTTATATATACATCACCATATAGTATATACTTCTCTAGGTTGTGCCTCCTCTCTTACATACTCCTAAAAAAAACTCACTAACTTACTTATCCCCTGCATAAGCCTAAGACCCTATATTTTAATTGATATTTACATATTATGGGTTTATGTAAGCCTTAGATAACCTAGGCCAATGCCTAGCTTTTTTATCTATTAATAATATAGAGTTGAATTAGGTCAACCCTATTGGCTAAACTTTTGAAAAGGTTTTGGGTTATAATCTCTCTCTCTCTCTCTCTCTCTCTCTCTCTCTCTCTCTCTCTCTCTCTCACACACACACACACACACACACACACACACACACACACACACACACACACACACACACACACACATTTTTTTAATTTATTAGGAAGAGAATAAGAAGAATATTATATTGTGCATCTTCTTATCCACCACTCTACTTGAGGAGAATTATTTAGGGTTTTAATACTTTAGTTATAAATACATATCTTGTTTTGAGGAAAAGTATTTTGGATACATAGATGAGTTGTGTAGCCTATAGATGAGTTATTCTTGTTATCCTTACATACTAAAACAACCTCTTGTGAAGCATTTTAGACAAGGGAGAGATTGAGGATCGGTAGGTTTGTATTCTAAGGTAAGTATGCATAACTTTTTTATTCCTGTTTTAAAGTAGATATACTTGTATTTTTACTTGTCTCCCATGCATTAGGATTTCCTATACATTGACTTGAGTATATATCCTCTATGTATGTTTAATTTTTATGTTTATTAACACTACTTTATGCCATAATATTTGGTGAGAAATAGATTAGATTTTAATTTAATTTTCATATACTTTATGAATATGAAAACATAAGATCTAGCTAGGGTTATTGTATGGTGTTGCTTGACTAGAAGCTTTGGAACCCTCTCTAGTGATATTATTGTGGTAAGAGACATTTTAGTTAGGTTTAGTGGATCTATATTGGTCATGACCCCAAATATATAATATATCAAGAAATGAAAGTGTAATTAATATTTATCTTCTCTAATATAATATTGATGAACAGATCAATTGTATTTTCCTTTGTATACATTCTATTAAACCTGACATGAATCAAACCCTTATAGGTTTTCTTTCATGCTTTCACTTTATAATCAAATTATATATTTTTTATTTTTGTAATACTATATCAAACTTTTTAATATAATTATAATAGTCTATGCACAAGTTTAACACATAGTCACTCCAAATGACTCTATTCTTTATGTGCATGTCTTCTCTAAACACATGTGACTAGATATATCAGCTTGAAATAGTCTTCTTCTTTAGTTATATGATTGAATACATGGTAATGCTAGTAAAATATGTTCATATGTATCTTACTCATAATATAGGTTTTTATACATAGTTGAGAAAGTCAAATCTATTAACAAATTATTTTAAACATATAGGTTTTGTAGACTATGTTGACTTAGTAGACTTTATTTTCAAAATATTTAAAATTAACACTTGAGCAACATATATTAAAATTTGAAAAATAAGAATCTTTAAAACCACCAAATTTAATTCTTACCTTTCCTATCATTTCATTTTTTCATTTACAATATTTTTTTTCAAAATTTTGTAGTATATAAAACTGTAACCCTCAACAAACTTGGTTGACTAGCTTGGCATAGTTCTATAGCCCATCTTCTCTCTAGAAGACACAGTTGAATTATCTGAGTGTGTTCTCTAGATCTTGCTTATGTATAATAATAGAGACCTTGACAAATCTATTTTTTATTTTTTTCATATAGTGTTGCTTGAATTGACTTTGTACTCTTCATAGTTAAAGGAATTAACCTATTTTTTTCTAGTAATTAGTTCACTTTTAATTTTATTTACTTGCATGCTTAGATTAACAAATATAGATTAATTAGGTAGTTTTGTCAATTTATTTATTTAATTAAACTCTTATTCTCTTTTTCACACATTTCAAAATAATTTTACACTAAAAATCATTAAATATTTTTCTTTCTAAGGTCTACCTACTAATTTCATCACCAAGGGAGAAGCTAACATGGTTTTATAGACAAGTATAAACATGTGGTTGATGGTATATAATGTAAAATCCCAAACATCCTTATCACTATGAGATTATGAAGCGAGTAGGTAGTCCCAAATAGCAATCTAATACCATCACTAATATAGATTCATTTCATCCTAAACTACTTGAAACTATCCATAGTTTACTTTCTAGTTTCTTCTTATAGCCAACTCCCCATCACATTAATTTAAAAATTGATTATAACCTAAAAACATTTAGGAATGAAAAATTAGTTATCATTCACATTTTATTTTGTTGTTTTTTATTTTATCATTATATTTTTTATTTAAAATATTACATTAACCAACATTAGTGCAAGGTTTGTGTTTTGTTCTAATTAAATCAATCAATTAATCTAATTACTTGTGTGTTTCACTTTATTTTCGTAAATATTATCTTGAAAAAAATTCATATCTTCAAAACACTAGCATCCATGTTAAAATAGTGTATTACATACTATTAATCTTTCTTCCCTTTAATATATAACTTCCCTATATGACTGTGTATCTTTTTTAGCCTATTCAGTTTCTCCCTCTAGAGTACACAGTCGACCTATTTGAATGTGTATCTTATCATCTTGTTATATATCCTATCTTGTAGTACACAATTGATTTATTTGATTGTGTCTTCTTTCAACCTTGTTATATTTCCTATATTTCCCTTCTAGTAGTAAATATTTAAACTGTATGACTTTATCCCTTTGTTCTCTATTATGTTTCATATTTTACATAATACAATCAATTAGTTTGATTATGTATCTTATCAATAGATTCTTTTTGTTATCAACTTTTTAGCCTATTTCCTTTCACCATGAATTTATTTTTTGAGGATAATATAGAGCTAAATCATACAAACATGATAAATTTTACCAATCCTAATAGGTTTTCCAAGACATAACTTATGGCACCCACCTTGGATAAAAGCAATGTTTATGTTGCCACTCACACCACCAATTATGAGATTCCTTCCCATTTGTCCTCAATTATTAATCCTTTGCTCTACCTAGAATATGAGCATGATTTAGAGTACATAACTTAAATGATCTTATTCATAAATTAATTTCTTCAACATAGAGGAAAATACCCTTCAACCATTTATAATCTTATGATAGGTCCTCAAGTAGAAGAATATATTTCACCCTCCCTACCTTTTCTAATAGATTTGGTGGAAACACTTTCTTTACCTCTCAACCTTTTCCTTATATTATGTATCCTTCACACACCATGACATATTCTATGAATTATTTATCCTCTATACTAAGTATCTCTACTAACATGGTAGGTTCAACTTCTAATGGGCCTCTTCAAAAGACCCTTCCCTTTAATCGTGATACTAGTGCATCTTTTACTACCAATGTTAGCCATGTTACTAATTATCATTTTTATACCAATTATTTTCACACCAGTAGTGTGATGCATGTTAATATTCATAGTAAAACTCAAGCCATTAATACTAATACTAATACATCATATGCTATGCACAATAGTCAAAATACTACCCAAACTAAAGGAATATTAGTACAATCACTCAATCAAATGCATGATTTTCAAACCAATAATGTAAACTAGATTATGCATATGTAAAACCATCTCATTGCCTTCAAAATTGACCTCAATAGGCTTCATGGGGATAATAAAATATGAATATCTCCCACCCCCTTGCGGATTCCCATGGTAACCTTATTGCTTAACCACCTCTCATTAATACAACAATAAAAAAAATACAAAATTAACCTCTTGTACCTCAAATTTATAATATTGACATAGGTGGTATCACACCTACGATCATTAATAATAGGTCTACTTATCCCACATTTCACTTAAAGACATTTAGTAACCTTTATAAGGATTGGGTCAAACTTAACACCTTTATTGCTACCAAACTATTACCTAAAACACTATTAGTATATGATTTAGATTGGTGCAATCAATTAAACCCCATTTTATCACTAGACTTAAAGACTTGGTTAACTCACTAGTCCAAGAATTTATAACTAGTGATCTTCTAAAGAAAAACTTATCTCACTTTATAAATTATAAACAACTTGAAACTAAAATAATAAAAGCCTTCATCAAATAATGGAAAAACTTGTATAATTAATGTGAGCATAAGATGGTGGATGAAAACCTCTTCTACCTATTCATTAATCCTCTCTAACCCAAATTACAATATCGAGTTAGGAATCTCTATGCAAGAAATTTATAAGAATCCCTTGACCAAGCTAAGTGACAAGACTTACTCATGCATCAATTTAAACCATATTGACCAATAATGGGCACTCATATGATCATTAAAAAAAAATATTCAACCAATGATGGCATTAATGATATCTATGATATTATTCAAAACATTAAATCAATCATTCCACACAACACTATGGATCATTTTCCCATCCAAAAAACACTCCAAGATATTCTCAAACAAACAAAACTAGTATGCACAAACCATTATCCATAGGTGATCTTCAAAAATATCTTCCAAGACCTATACCATGACATATTATCCCTACTCATGCAATGAAATCATGGTTTTATAAAATCAAATTTTTTTGATTTCATTAATGTTGGGGCCTTTCTCATGAGACTTTTCCAGAAATTTGCAATCTATCTATAGATTTTCTTTTTCGACCAAAATCTGATCATGAAACATTTATTCACAAGAATCAACAAGCATATGACATAGATTTTAAATACAATGAAAAATAAAATAAAAAATAATATTTAAATAAAGTTAATTTCCATCTTCATATATACAAAGATTATCCTCCCAACCACCAAGATAGCTCTAACAAGCCTACTTCTACAAACAATGTTGAAAGTCTTATAGACCTCACTACTAATGAATAAAATGTGGTTAATATTACTAACATGTGAAGAGTAGTTGATTTTATTGACTCCAATACAATACCCACACATCACACCTCTCAATCATTTTGCATCATTCAAGATACTTCCCCATATAATCTAATAGAACTAGGGTAATAGGACCTTATCACATTCCAAGCACCACTCTCAAAAACTCAACTTGATTATACCTATCACACTATCTCTACCCTTCCCCCAACATTCACACACCAAGGCAACATTCCCCAAACTTCCAATAATATTTATTCAACCTAACCACGTGAAATACCTCAACCAACCATCCCACCACCTTTATTCAATGAACCTATTTTTACTCAACCAAAACTAGCTACACCCTATCAACCCCTATTTAATAAGATCTTTTACAACTTTATGCACCTAACAATACCTACATGGGCTATGATAAATGGTACCCCATTATATAAATTTATCATCTCCCATCTCAAATTCCCTTCTTTAAATTAATGTCAAATTCCCCTCATCATAAAATCATCTAATGTAATTATTTTTTGAAATGAACATCCTTCATCCTCCTCTAGAAGGATGTGAACTTACCTTGTATGGATCCAAAGATAGTATCCTTCAAAAATGTGAATATATGTCCATACATGTTGATTAAATATTCAACACTTCTCTTCTCCATAAGTTTCCTACTACTTCTATGATTCTTAATGATATTCTATTCCATGCAGATGATCCTCCTCTATTCATTAGTGTCTAAATTAAAGATATCCAAGTTAAGAGTGCCTTAATTAATGAAGGTTTAGGTACTTATGTGACCTCCCTTGATTTCATTAATACACTTTGATATTATAAATACAACCTCAAGTCAACACATATAACATGGAAAGGGTAATATAGAAGGTAAATGCTTCCTTTAGGTTGTGTGTGGCTTCCCATTATGGTTACTCCTATAATCATTCATGTGAAATTTATGATATTTAACTTTCCCCTCTTTTATAACATCTTGAGTGGTATACCTTAGACTCATATTATGAGAATAGTCACCTCATCCATGTGCCAATGTGTTGTATTCCTCATAATGGAGCTATTTATAATATTCAAGGAGATATGAACCCTTAGAATTTCAAATAATTTTAAGAATGTGGTGTATTTAAAATTCCTATCCTTAAAACTTTTCAAGTATCCTATTTAGGGAATCCAAACTCTTCAATTATCCAATCAATTCCCATAGAGGTTACAATAGTCACCATAAATTAATCAAGAACACACCACCTAACCTCCTATATTATAATGATGATGAGTTAGATTAGATTAGCCTCAAGATCAAAAATTTTGATCTATCCCCTCATATCATCACCCAAATTCCTCCCTATTTGAAACCTCTATCCCTTCAACCACATATAAATTATATACATATTATCTTAACCAAGATTAAAAATTTTATCCATCACATGTCTTCTGATGGAAAGGTCATACCTACATGGACCATCAACTTGTATACACTTGACTATGATGATGCCTATTCTTTAAACAACCCATTTTTAGTCAGACTTATCCAAGCTATAGATGCCAAAGTTATTTGATATCACATTTATTTATTTCATTCCTTTCATTCATCTTTTATAATTCTTTCCTCTATATTACTCAATTCTAATTTTATTCTTAGTTTTCACAAGGTAGATATGGAACACATGCATGGTACACCTTTAGTTTCTATAGATCCTCTTAGGAGCATGATAATGGATCATGTCATGATAGGTCCTTAACACTTTTTTAGATACCAATATCCTTCCATTTTACTTCCCCTAGAGATGTTATCTACTATTCATAATCCTTCTACATGACTAGCCTCACCTTTAATTAAACCTAATTTGGTTTATATTCCTAGTCTACCTTTATTTGAGCCTTATCTTATTTTTGTTCTTGCTTTTCCTTCAAATGAGCCTAGTTTAATTTTTTTTCTATCCCTACATTCCCTTGGTAATATCCTTATTCCTTTGTCATATCTTGATTCCATGTCCACCCAATCCACTAATCATCCTTATTTTCATATTCATAAAGTTATCAATCATTGGACCAAAGACTACCAATTATATCAATTGTCACTGGCTTCTCCTTCTACTTCTTCCATTGGTAGGCACCCAAAGCCCACTAATAAATGTATCTCTTACTTACATGGGATAAATAACCACTCTTCCACTCATTTATATAAACTTGGGTAGTATATTTACACATTGTGTCTCACCACTACTAAAACAAATGATAAGGTTATACCTCCTCTTAACCTAAGCATATCCCTAAATACGTGGAGGTATACTATCTTTATCACCAATGTGGTACCCATCATATCGATTATTTTATTACTCTCTAGTAGCACCTTCATGATTACCCTAATTCAATACTTACACTAGTTATTCCTCTTTTCGTAGCTCACCCATGCAATAAGGGTCCTCTTACTCCATTAGTGGTACATCCTTCTCTATTGGTGACACCTCCTTCTCACCCTATAGATATTATCCCTAATCAAGAACCTATCCCTCTCCTTTAATATCCTTAACATGATATCCCTATGAGCATA
Source organism: Torreya grandis (assembly GCA_037957365.1). Classification (NCBI taxonomy): domain Eukaryota; kingdom Viridiplantae; phylum Streptophyta; class Pinopsida; order Cupressales; family Taxaceae; genus Torreya; species Torreya grandis. Next base: position 108,433 of record JARHVA010005775.1, on the reverse strand, counting down.
ATCCTTTAGCTACACTTGCATTTTTAGTTGAGGATATTAAAAAATAAGCTTTTGTATAGCTTTCCATGTGGATTGATGAGACTCTAGATGTCATTAGGATCCAACTTAATAGAGATGTTTTAGATGTCATGAATAATATTTATGGTCAAATTTATTAGTATTTGTGAACATGATGTGGTGTTATTTCACATTATTCTTTATTATGATTTTCTATTGGATTTTTGATCCATTTTTATATATCTTATACACCTAACTATGTGTCAAATTTAGTTTCACTTATTGATTTTTCATGGATCTTTATATTATTCTTTATGTGTTTTATATGGTTTCATTTATTTTCCTCTTTATTATATATTATTAACATTTTTTTTCATGATTACACACTAATGTTTATGATTTCACTTCTTTCATGGATTCTTTTTCTTTTTCACAATTATTATTTGCTACCTTATCTCACTGAAAAAAAACATAATAATTATTGTGACTTGGTTATACAAACCTTGATTCCATAAGTAAATTTTTCTTTACCATATGATTAGTTAGAAAATAAGATGTCTCATTGTAATTTCATTTTACTGATCTACTTTTGATCTCCATTTATTCCTTTATATTCCTTTCACATACTAAGAATACATGTGGTTGAAACTTGAGATTACATATTGGTTCATAAGTAAGCTTAAGTGTTTAGTCAATCATATATTTAGATACTTAGCTTCTTTTAAACCAAATTCAAAATCTCATTTATGTGTATCACTTCTATCAAACATGTTGGTTATTCCAAATATGTATAGAGGAGGAATCATAAAAGCCATAAAAATTTTAAAATCCAAATCCTTTAATCAAAAATCAATGATTCTAAAGGAAACATATAAATTCAAAAGTCTAATCACACTAAAAGACATGATTCATAACACATCTCTTATTTATAATCAAATTTTAAACTCCATAGTTGGCCTCATAATATAGTTGAGGTCCATTGGGGTGTGGTAGGCTAGTATATTAGAATAGGAGAAAAAAATCTCTTAGTACTACTTATTTTCTCACACAAATACTCAATCTTCACAACTAGACCAACAACTCTATAATAGGTCCTGAAGAATGGGGAACATGGTATGGGAAGGTAGGTCCATTTCACTTTTCTTGTTTAAATAACCAACATGAGTTGATCTTAGTATCTCACCTATTTTCCTATACAACTTTGTGCTTATTTTGAGTAGGTATCCTTTGTATTTTCATGGTTACTAAACTCTTAGTGTCTCTCATTTTTACCTAGTATGCTTCATGTTTCCTAAGGTCTTCTCATAGATACATATGTCATGATTTTTACATTCTTTATTTCATTATAACATTCCTAATATTTCCCCTTGAGAAATATTATTTTGTTAACTAATTATTTTCCCCATAGGGTTTCCCTTTGTGATTTGTATTGTAAGACCATGGATAGGACCAAGATCTCCTCACAAATTACCATAATAAAACATTTACTTATTACCATTCAAATCATTGGTGTTCCACTTGTGAGTTGCAGCTTAATACCATGGATAGGACTACGTAATCCTCACATATTACCACTTTACAAACATATTTTAAAATCATATCCATAGTTATTTCCATCTCATTTGTATTCCATTTATTATTTGAAATGTAATACTATGGATAGGACCAGGCCCTCCTCACAAAATATTCCAATACCTAATTCATACTATAACAAAGTCACAATGAAATTACATGTGTAAAATTTGAGATAAGTAGTGTTCAATTATGAGTTACACATTATTTACATACATCCAATCTTGATTTAGTATGTTTTATGCTTAATTCATAAGTCTTTCACTTTTATCTTCTTATTTTCTAATTTTGTGTATGTTTACAACCATTTATTAAAATTTTCATACTTACCAACTTAAATTAGTGTGATTAATTTAATTTACTCTTACATTTTATTTTTATTTTTCATACTTCCCATCTTGATTTGGTATGATTTATTGACTTAATTATTTCATTTTATTTTTATACCATTTATTTTTCATATGTCTTCCATTTTAATTACAAAAAAAATTAATACTTCCAAATGTGATTTAGTGTGATTTTATTTTGTTTTAATTTGGTGAAAATAATTTACATGGTTTAAAAACATTTGTTACCCTTGTTACTATCTTTGGTTTATTATATTTATTCATCTTTTTTTTTACACATTTTCCATTGTGATATAGTGTGTATTACACTTTGATTACTTATACTTTTCCAAATCATTTTTTCTTTTTCTTTTTAACCATGCATGTGTCTCACATAATTCTAGAAAAGAGAACACACATCACATATTTCATATAACATATACAACATAAGATAAATACTTGTGCTAGAAATAATATATATATGAATCCACATCCAAATCCAAGTACAACTCATGAGATCAATGAACTTTCAATATCAATATACATATAATTTGTTTTATATAATACAAAGTATAAAATACAATAGCTATAGTTTTAATACTATGCTACATCTTATCTATCTTGTGGCCTAGCCATTATACCCATATATGTCTATGACTGACCCCTATAAATAGTGTATTGTAAAGAGGTAGTCTAGGATCTCAATATAATAATATGTCCTTGCAGGTTGGACACCTTGGCCTACACCTATCCGAGTTTGGTCTTAGTCAGCATGTGTATGACTTGCTCTTATGCTATGACCTACTAGGTCTAAATCTCTCCAACTCCTACCCCTATTAGTGGTTGTAATATGCTAAATCATGACTATAGATATCGCATGGCCTTTCCTACTAGTATAAAATAGCTCACATAATCTAGAGAAATCAAAATCATAAAATCATCCAAAGTGGTAGGGTCATATGGAGACAACACCCCATCCAAAATGTCATGATGTGAAACCATAACCAGGGATCCCCATCTGACCTCATATGTCATAATATCTACTAAACCAAAAACCAAATGTCCATAAAATTAGACACACACACACACACACACACACACACACACACACACACACACACACACACACACACACACACACGCACACGCACACGCACACGCACACGCACACACACGCACACACACACACAAAATCATCTATCAATCATAATTGATGATGAAAATAGTGTTTAATATCAAATACTTAAATCAAATTACAACATTTATCATCAGTGCTAGTATACCCAACTAATGTCTCACCATATACTTTCCCATAAAGCATCTCTTTCATTTATTTCCTTCTCACCAATACAAATAAAAGAGTCACCACCAAGCATATCATGGTATTCTCCTTAGTGGTATCTTTATGGACTAACTATGTCCTAGGACCACTATAGAATCCCCCTACATGATAGTTAACACCTACATCTCTTTGCATTGATGATGTCTCCATTTCTAGCAAGCTCATGGTGGTCATTATTAACTCTACTATGGTCCTTGATGTGATCCATTATCATTTTCATCCAAATCCATAGAGTCATATCCTCTTGTCCTCACTTCCTCCTACTATTATCCTCAACCAACCCATGTTGTATCCCATCTAGGCTTAGTCACTAGTATCTCCTTCATTATTCCTCTTCCTCTTCATCTTAGCTCTTTAACATGTATTTCCCAATAAGAAAGAACTACTAGAGGAGATAATAGATGAGGAATTCTAAACTATCCAAGTATGTGATCCACTAGATGATGCTCCACCCATAAAGTGTAGTGGCTTGTATCTTTATATATGACAAACTTGTAACAATGGTAGCCCAACTTAGACACATGGAAGCTATGCGAGTGTATGATTTACACACTATATTCCCTCATGTGATAGTATTAAATGTTGGAACATGGGGTATGTCTTATGTTATATGGTCCTACCTCTATAAAAAAACCCAAGGCAACATATCATTTACCACATGAATCATCCCAACTGAATGATACATAGAGAGCCTCTCATATATCCATATGATTAATAGAATAATAGGTCCCATCATATTATATCCTAGGATAACATTGAATTAATGTCATGCATGAGCTATACCTATGTGATAGAATCAAAATCATATATCCCTCCCTAATTTAAAATCAACTAGTATAAGGATATCACATATAGAGGTACCTTTCCATCTCAATTATGACATAACACTCATGATATCATAAGACCTATTATAACCTTCCATATGTTTATAATAGAGGCAAGATAAACATTTAATAAACTCAAATGTAACCCATGGTATATCTTATCCAAGCATTTATCCCACTAGGCTAACGATCATCTCTTATCCTCTGACTCTGGTGTATAAAAAAACATTAATATCTTGTATGTAATCAGGAATGTATCATGTATATAAATTAATCCTACACCAGATAAGATAGATAAACCTACACTTCTGATTTGGAATACACTTGTTAAGATAGAGCATGACCAATATGGGGATCTGATAGACCTGATTTGGGGATCATTTGTATCACTGGTCACAACACATCATGCTAGGAAGGGTTCTAAATCATATAGTATAACATAATTACATAATAACCCTAATGGATTATTAAAGTTTGAAACATTCACTCTATTCTACTAGAAAGAAAGTAAATATCTAATCTAGTGCACCTTAAATCTTACGACACAAAGTGGGGTTTTAGAAGCAATAAAATAAACATGTATAGGGAACTTTAATTAAATTAATTATGAGTAACATACTAATACATAAAATATGAAAGATAGTAGTATTTGAGCCAACACTTATGCTACTTTTATCTACTAAAAGAGAGGCAAAAAAAGTTATAATATACTTACCTAAATGTGAACCCATCTAGACTCAATCTCTCCTTTGGCCAAAAGGGATTTGCAAGAAGTTGTTGTGGTATATAAGGATGACTAAGAAAGGCCAACTCATCCAAGACATATCCATAAGACTAGATTCTCCAAACTAAGAAACTTAAGCTAATTCTCCTCAAGTAGAATGGTGTAAAATCATATTGTGAAGAAGTGCGAGTGAATAATAACTCTTGATTACACATATGAATAATGACTGAATGATCTTGTATTTATAGGTGGATCTTACCCTAGATCCTTTCAAGAATGTTGGTTGTACAAGGTCGACCTAGTTGACCCAAAGTATTTTATGGGATAATTTACCAAGTCTAAGCTAAGTCAGCCACAGGGATAACAAGATAAGAATTTAAAGAATACCCCTAAATTGTACTGGGTGGACCTACTACAACCAATAGTCCAAAAGGAGTTTAAGAGAAGGAAAGGAGGAACGAAAGATGAAAAGACTAGAGTAATATTCAAGGGAGGAAAAATATATTAGGTAAGCATTTTGGGATTTGGCTAGATTGGTAATAATGTGGAAAAAAGGGACAAAATACTATGAAGCCCCAAAGGTTTACCCACCCATTTCCTAGTGTACAACTTAGGGTGTAAACTTAGTGAGATTGAGTCTCAATAGGTTCCTAAAAGATGTAAATCATCAATAATTGATAAAAGTTAGAAACATTATGTGTATACATTTTCCCCACTTGAATTTTATCATGTGTCACTAAGGTGTAATAGGGGATGGTGCTTTGAGAAGTAACATAAGGACACACAAAATGTTTATGCTAAAAAAATTAGATTATTTTAAATAAAAAATAACTAAAGTAAATGACTAAAAGGGAACTAATCTAAAAATTAAATAACTAAAAATTAAATGAAATTCATACCTTGACTTACCTTTTATTTTGGTATAGTTATTTATTGTGTTGTTAGTTTTGATTATGTATGGCGTAGATAATACTTTTGACAAACCCAAGATTGCAAAACTAAAGAGCAAAAATAAATAAACACAAGAAAAGCCAAGATAGCTATTGTTATAAGGATGGGACATACTTGGGAAAATTGGAAATCTAGGTTAATAGGTTATATGTTATACCAAATGACCAAGTCCTAAAACAATAGTAAATTAGGTAAACAAAAATCTAAGGCAACTAAAGACTGAAAAACTTAAACAAGCTACCCTAAAGTAAGAAAGGCAAACTCACCAAATCAAACCAAGGATACATGTTAAACAAGAAGGTAAAACAAAAAAAATCAATGGTAGAAAGATAAAAACAATCTGGTTAAATAACATTGATGAGTGAGTAGTACTAATCCACATCTCACTCAATAATGGAAAAAGGATGCATAAAAGTGAAAACAACATTGTCAAGTGATAAGTAACAAGCCAACCACACTCAATAATGGAAAATGGGTAAAAAGTCAGGTGTCCATAATAATATGATAGTTCAATCATGATAAATGGTAAAAGGAAAGTAAAGTAAGTTTAGTAAAATTAAAAATGATGGTGTAAAGAAAGAAGAATCCATAGTTGCTCAAAAAAAATTATTTTTATCTAAGGATGGATAAAAATGAAACAAAGTAATGCTAGCATATTTTTATGAAGTGAAGAATAAGGATTTAAATAAGAAGGGAAAATAGATTTGGAATCATAATTTGTTTATCAAGGGGGGGAAATGAAATGGGTGGAGGGGACAATGAAGGAAAAAATATAGTAGAGGATTTCTTTATCAAAGTCAAAACACTCAAATTAGGTTTGTCAAAACAAGGGGACTTTTTAACTTAATGACTTTGAATAACTTTTCTTAGTGACACAAGTCTTCAGTAAAAAAATGGAGTATGTATATCATCCCATAATGTATAAATGCATGAAAATTGAAATCGACCTACCTCCTCACAATGTGTTCCCTATTCTTTAGGATCCCTTAAAGAGTTGTTGGTCTACTACAAAGATTGAGTAAATATGTGAAAAATTAGGTAGAACCATAGAATTTTTTGAAATCCCTTATTCCAATCTACTAGCCTGCCATAACCTAAAGGATTTTGGCTTTATGTGAAGTTGACTGTGGAGTTTTTGCTTCGATTGGAGATAGGAGATGTGCTTGGAATCACATCTTTTGGTGTGATTTTGACATTTGAGAATTGTATGTTGCCTTTCAGATATCATTTCCTTTTATTTCAAATGATTTGGATTTTAACTTTTTTGATGGATTTTTCTATTCCTCCTCCATATAAATATGAAAAACCAAACATGGGTGCTAAATATGATTTTAATTTGAATACTTGGGATAGGGTTTCAAAGAGAGAGAAACTTCAAAGAATATGGGGTCTCAGAGTCTCAAAAATCTAAGTTAAATGAAAGTAATATCTTGACTTCAACCTTGTTTTATCTAATGTGGATATGAAATAAAGGGGAAATCAAGAGGAATGACACATGGAATAATTTGAATTAATAATAATTGAAAAAAAATGTGACAAAAGGAAACAATGTATATAATGATAAAAAAGTGTGATTCCTTATCATAAGAAAAGAGGGAAATGGAGCAAAACATTTTAACATAAATTATTGTGTAGATTCCATGTAACAAAAGAATCAAAAGATAAATTTGAGAACAAGGATAAAAAAGATGAAAAGGATGGTAATTTTGTGAGGAGGGTTGGGTCATATCCATGGTCTTACAAAGAAACTCATAAAAGAGAAACCCACAAGGATGATAATAAGCAAGTGAAAGATGAACAAAGTGAGGGAGCCTTCTTATAAAGTAACTCACCAAAATAAGAACCCAAGGGATTTTAAAACAACATTGGCAAGCAACAAAAATATAAATAAATGATTAAAATATGGTGGTTCTATGAGGGTTGTTGGGTCCTATTCACGGTCTTACAAAGCAACTCACAAAAAGAGAAACCTAAGGTGTTCAAAAAACAAGAAAAAATGTGAGAAGATAAAGAAGATTATGGTACATGAAGAAACCAAAAGACCAAAAAAATGGAACTAAAGGTTTGTGAAAAATAGGGAATTATTATAGAGGGAGAGATCCATGTTAAAGTAACCTAAAAAAAGTGTTATATATATATATATATACATATATATATATATATACATATACATATATATATACATATATATATATATATATATATATATATATATACATATATAGATATATATATATATAGATATATATATGTATATATATATATATGTATATATATATATATGTATATATATATATATGTATATATATATATATATGTATATATATATATGTATATATATATATGTATATATATATATGTATATATATATGTATATATGTATATATATATGTATATATGTATATATATATGTGTGTATATATATATATATATATATATATATATATATATATATATATATATATATATATATATATATATATATATATATATATATGACAAGAAGGAAATGTTTAAGCAAACTAATTTTGAGGAATTATGCATTAGTGAGCTCTTTGAAAACATGGCCTTCATTAGTTTGAAAATGGTTAGTGATTAGACCATGAATATCTTTAACTAAATATGGGCCCCACCATTTTTGTGTGTATTTACCTTTTTTGTCATGGTTATATTCTAATTTAAGGATAAGATAATAAACATTAAAAGTGTGAATTTTAACATGTTTGTTATGGTGTTAGATAATACGAGCCTTGTATTGGCACTTATGTTGCAAGGCAAAAAGATGAAATTAATAAACAAGATCAATGGCATGAAAGTTAGATTCATGAAATTCTTTAAAAAGAATAATACCATGAATATATATTTGAAGAGAGGGAATCTAAACTTTTAAAGGAAGAACTAACTCAGAATCATAGACTAGTAAGAATGGAGTTGCTCCAATAGTAGTACGTATGCTAGTCTGATAGGCCCAAAGTGAAAGGTAAAGATGAATATGCCAATCCATATGGGTTTCATGAATTGTATTTTAGATAATTTTGTTAAGAATTTTATTCATGGCCTCATCTTGACCATTTCATTATGGATGATAAGGCATGAAAAACTTGTGATTTATATTGAATTTAGTGCTATGTTGCTTAACATGTTTATATTTAAAATTAACACCATTGTCTAAAATGATGGTATGGGGAATACCAAAGTGGTAAATAATTTAGTTAAGAATAAATTTGGAAATGGTAGGACCAGTGACATTAACAAGGGGGATGGCTTCTACCCACTTGGTAAAATATTTAGTAATAGTGATGATAAAGACATGCCCATCTTTAAAGAGAGGAAGTTTACCTATGAGATCAAATCCCCATGTGGAAAATTTCCATGGAGACTCAGTAGTTTGAATCTTGAAAGAAGGTGAATGGATAAGATCATTGTGAAGCTAATAAGAAGTACACTTGTTGGCATATTCGATTGCATCATTTTCAAGAGTAGGCTAAAAGTAACCCATACGTAGGCATTTGCATGTATTATGTATACTATAGTGACCACCACAAATTCCCCCATATTCTTATTCAATAAGATGAGGAACCTCATCTTGCATAACACAATGAAGTAAGGTACCTTCAATGTTGCAATAGTAAAGGATGTTATGTCTAAATACATACTTGAAAGCTTATTTATAAATGCATGTATTTTCATGAGAGTCTCAGTTAGGAGGATAATTTTGGTGTTATAAGAACTAAATGATGTCTTGGTACCAAGTTTTTTTTATAATGATAACAACATAAATATTATAGATAAGAGAATCCAATGGTTGATTTGAAGATGGAGATTTTCTTATTTGAATAAGAAAGGAAGGATAAACAAAACTTGTTGTGGATGAAATAGAGAAGCTGAAGAGGAAAGAGAATTAGTAATGAAATTTTTATCTATATAAATAGGCTTAATGGTGAAAGAGATAAAATACTTAGTGAGAGTGGTTACAATTTGATGATAGGTAATGAGGTTTTTAACTTTTACATTTAAATTAACCATTATTCTGATAGAAAATAAGTTGAGAATCACCTAAATCATGAAGGTATTGAATGTCTAAATAAAGAGAAACTCACATGACTAAGATAAGAGCTTCATACTTGGCCATATTATTGGTGACATCAAAGGTGAAACAAAAAGATAAAGGAATGATCTTACTGATAGTACTAGTGAGAATGCAACCTGTACCAAATCCTTGAAGACATTTAGTACCATCAAAGTTGTGAGTCCAACTATCCTCATCTAAGTCAACATTTATTTTAGGGAGCTCCTTGATAACTACCTTTGGTTTAGTATTACTAAAGTGAGTGGAAGATTCTTCAATATTATTGGCTTCAAGATCGGTGATAAAGTTATGAAAATAATTTTTAGGAGAGATAGCTTGATTAAGACCTTTAATATAAAAGATATTATCATTTATAAGGTCATATTGAAGGGAATAAGTGGCTAGAATGGGAAATGTAACAAGTTGGTCAGTTATGACTTGCCTTTTAACAACTTTTTGAGTGACAATGTGAAGATAAAATTACATAAGGAGGACCTTCCATTTACCAATTCTATCTCTGGGAAAAAAGGCTTTGTAGAAGAAATGATGAGGAGGGTTAGAATGAATAATGACATAAGTAGTTTAGTAAAGCATATAATGATGAATATTTTTAGCTACAAAATATATAGTGAGGAAATCACACTCAATTTTTGTATAACATGTTTCATATTTTATAAGGCCTCAACCAATGTAGTAGATAACATACTCTCTACCCATATCATAGTTTTGGGCAAGCATTGCCCCTACTAAAATAGGTGTGGAAAAAGTATATAGAATGAAATTATCATTAAAAGGAGGATGAAGTGTAGGTGGATGAAGAAAAGACTATTTCATGTTATCAAAGGCTTTTTGACATGGATCCATCCATTATAAAGTAGTACCTTTCTTGAGAAGGGAATTTATAGAGTGAATTCTATATGCCTTTCTAGAGATGAATCATCTAATTTCCCCAAGCTTGCCTAAATAAGTATGAATGTTGGAAATAGAATGAGTAATAGGCATGTTAAGAATAACACTAATTTTTTCAAGTTAAACATCAATGTCATGAAGATAGACTAAGAATCCTTACAATTTTCTAGATGTGACACCAAAGACACATTTGTAAGGATTAAATCTAACTTTATATTTGAGGAGATGATCAAAGATGATAGAGAGATTATAAAGATGATTCTTATAATGCTTATATTTAGCCATAAGATCATCCACATAGGTTTAAATAATTTTATGAAGGATATCATGAAATGTGTGAGTCATTGCACATTGGTAAGTGGCTCCATCATTTTGGAGACCAAAGGGCAATTTGACATAGCAATAGGTGCCCCATTCCATGGTGAAAGTAGTCTTATGTTGGTCCTCATGAGTGATATGAATTTGATTATATCTTAAGAATCCATCTATAAGAGATAACATTTCATAACCAACCATGGAATCAACAATGGCATATAATGAAGGTAAAGGGATGTTGTCCTTAGGACAAAAAAGATTAAGATTGCATAAATCAATAAAAATGTGAATGACCATAGTGACTTTCTTCCTATTGGGAATAATGTTGGATACCCATTTAGAATAATCCATTGGTTTGATAAATTTATCCTTAATTCATTTGATGATTTCTTTATGACATAAGGTTGAAACTTCAAGTAGAAATTTTCTTTGATTATGATACACAAGCTTAGCATCAGGATAAGTAATGATATTATGAACAATAATTTAGGATCAATGCTAAGCATGTCCTTATAGGATTAAGTAAGAGCTTCATGATATTTTTTTAATAATAAGCTAAAGTTATCATATTCTATAAGTGAAATCTCTCAATAAACTATACTTAGTCGAGGACAAGATGGGATACCCTATTTCATGCAAGTGGTTTCTTTAATAAGCATGTAATTACTATCTTGAAAGTGATATGGTGGGTTAGGCAAGGCTAAAATTAGATTTATTTTAGGATCAATGCTATTAATGAAGTTGTTAAATCAAGGAATTTTAGTTTTAAAGTTTCAAAGTTTATGATGCTACTAAGGAAGTTGAGGTTCCTGAGCATGAATTAACTCAAGAATAGATTTGTCTCTAGGTAGGGTAGGAAGAGGGCTATAATATTTCACATCTACTTCAAGATCTAAAATTTGATTTCCATGGTCATCATATTCAAAATGAATCTAACAGATTTTGGTTTCCTTGGCATCATGTGTAATTTTAAGATAAAAACAAGTAGATGGAATAGAAGATATAGGTATATCAATGGATTCAATAATGAGAGAAGGATTGTATGCAATGATTGGATCCAAATGTGTAGGGAATTTTATAGGTTCAAAAGGTATAATTTATTAGACACCTAAGGAGTTTCAATAAGAAGTGGATTGATGGGAGGCACATGACCCTTAATATCTAAGGTCTGATCTACATAAATGGTATACACATCCTAATTAAAAGCATAAATTTTGGCTAAACTTTTCTAGTAATGTTGAACATCCAAATATATAGATTGAGCTTTGGTCATGATATATTTGTCATCATATGTTGGAGAAACTATATAAGCTTGAGAATCAAGTGGAGTTGTAGAAAGTGAAATACCAATATTGATGAATATATGAGGAGACATGATGAGAGGATCTTGAAATAATTTAGCCACTCTAAAATCATTGCAAGTGAAGGCATATTTTGGTAAATAAATATCTTGAGCATTACATGGAGGGAGAAAATGGTAATGTCATCAATAAGAGGAAATATGATCTCTTGGTAATAGAGAAAGAGGAAACCATTATGAGATATATGAAGGCAACTTGGTAGTATTGCAAGTGTGTTATAATTAATTGGGCTTATCATCATCAAAATCCCTAAGAGTAACATGTAAATCAGGACTCATGTTGATTAACTCAAATAAAGGAGCATTATTAATCTTATGATTTGTAGGAATATGATATTGAGGTTTAGGTTTAGGAATATGTATACTCCATGTATTAGGATTAGTTTAATGATTATACCATTTTCCCTTATGCAAGAATTTAATAAATTGACTACCAAAAGGAGTAATAGCTTTCATTCGATGGGTCCATGGATGACCAAGAAGGATGTTTTAAGATAAAAGGAGATTAAATACCATAATATTAGTTCAAATGGTCTTAGGTCCTATGGTTAATGGAATATAGATATAACCAAGTGGTTTTTGATTGGTCTTATCAAAACCATGGTAAGTAAGATGAGTTTGCTTGAGATGATCCTTATTATAACCAAGTTGGTGTATAAGCCACAAGGATGTCACATGAATAAAAAAACCTTAATTGACTAAGACTTTTTAGATAAGAGTGGTATTAATGGCTATTTTAAAAAAGAGTTATGGATCATCGACACTAAAAATCATTTCATCATTGATCATGTCCTCTTCAAGAAACTCAATAAAGGGCTTGGAAAAAGGACACAAGGTCTTAATGGTATTGATATTAGTAGGTTGAGAATCAATAGAAGGTGGTTCTTCATCTATGGAGGATGTATCTTTAATTTATTGAATTTATTTCATAAGAAAGTTATGATGATAGGATGAAGTGTGAAACAACTCTATGAGAGGAATCTTGCAAGGTATAGAGTTGAGTTATTCAATAAAATTACAATGAGATTTAGAAGAACTAGCATAATTGTTAGAAGGTAAATTAGTTTCTAAAGGTATTGATGTGTTTAGAGGATCAGAAAGAGGAATTTGTTCCTTAGGTTATTTTGAGTCAATATTGGTGGTGTTAGTATATTTAATAAGTTGCTCTTATAAATAGATTTTTAGGCTTGTTAAAAGGATCTTTATGATCTAGTTTACGATGATAATTTACCTTGACAACCTTGACATATTGAGAGTTGTTATAATATTGATCATAATCGACATCGATGGCACAAACATATTTGACATTAGCTTGATTATTAGAATAATATTTTTGGTTATTGGAGATAAAACCTTTGAAATTTTGTCTCTTTTGGGAAGCAATAGTGTATTATCAATGATTAAGTTTAATCATATCTTCATGATTGAGTGAATCACCAAGCATATATGAAACATCAAATTTATTGAGCCCTCTACGAGATTCATGATAATTCTCAATGTTAGTATCAAACCAAAAAAATTGGATTAGGGTCATATCACTTAGGAGGAGCATTGGGATAGATGCAAGGTTTCAGGGGAAGTACAAATTGTTTCATTTGTTGAACCAAAAGAGGTATATGAGAAGGTGAAGGAATATCAATCTTGGCAACTCCTTTGGTTTTCAAATCATACTAGTTATAAAATTAGATGTTTGGAAATATCCTTTAAGAATTTTAGGATTAGGTTGGAATTGATTCAAAACAAAGTATTGATGCTTAGCTTGATCAAGAGCTTCATTAAGTGTTTGAGGAGCAAAGGTTTGAACCTTTTATTAAAGAGTAGGAGTTAAAGCCATGATAAATAGTTTTAAAAAGTTATCATCATTCATCTTATGATCAGATTTATTAGCTAAATATTTCCATATTTTAATGAAGTCATGAGCTGATTTAGTTGGAGATTTCTTAGTATTGATAAAGTGGCTAAGACAATTTTTTGGAAGATCATTGTGTTGAAACTTCTAACCAAAGGATTAACCAAATCTTTAAGATATCAAATAGAATGTTTTGAAAGTTGATTATACCATTCTAATACATCACTAATGAAATTTTTGACTAATATTCTATTAGTGGTGAAGGTATTGGTTTGGATCCACTCTTTGTAAATGTTGCCAAAGGATTAAATAAATAAGGTAGGGTCCTTAGTCTCATCATATTTGATTGTTATAAATATGTTATGAATATCAATATAAATAATTAAGGGAGTTAAAGTCTCATTTTGAATGGTTTAAAGCATCTTTTTATTCATTATGGGTTAAGGAATAACATTACCTGAGGCATCCCTAAGAGGTGGAGGAATATAATTAGGATTAGCTTGAGGATGAATAATTGGAGGTTGATTGGCCACATTTATTAAGTGTTGTCTAATTTACATCATTTGTTTGGTATTAGAATTTTTCATCATGTTCATTTGTTTAGTAACTTGGGATAAAATCCAGGTTGTATTGGGTGGTGGGTTCATGTTGGTAGGATCACTCCTCATATTGGTATTAGGGAGAGGGTTTATAGAAGAAGGATTAGTGGGATTGTTAATTAAACTTGTATCAATCATTCCACATTAGTTTGAATATTTTGAGAAGTTTCTTGATAAGTATGGAAAGGATCAAATCCATCAACATCATTTTAAGGTGTTGATTTTACCATATTACAATTCATAAATGAAGGAGGAGAAGAGATGCCCCAATAGTTATGGTGCTCTTGAGAGGAAAAGAGAGGAATAAATGAATATCCCATATACTACCTAAATGGATTCAATCTATCCAAGAAGATTCTAATAGAATATTTCATTCTAACTAAAGAGAGATGAACAAAATGCAAAATTTGAAGGATAAAGAATTAGATTGACAAACAAGTAAAGTAAGAAATAATACATGGTCAATTGGGTTAATATAGTATAGAAAATAGGGCCTATAAACTATATAGGGTAGATTGGGTTGATCTAGTATAGTGAATAGAGGTAGGAAAAAGATGGAAAAAGAGTTGTAGACTATATAGGGTTTACTGGGTCGATATAGTACAGTGAACAAGGGTTGAAAAAAATATAGGGTTGATTGGGTTGATCCAGTATAGTGGATAGGGAGAAATAGCAAGATGATGACAAGTTATGTATTGAAACAAACTTATTTTTTAGCTAATCTAGGAAAGTAAGAGCTAAAAAGAGACATTAAATCAATTGGATCAATGCTAGCCAATCCAATTGAGGCTAAAAAAATAAAATCTTGCACAAATGCTAGCTAATGCAAGTTTTTTCACACAAAATTAAACAAAAATCAAGAAATAAACTTTAAAAGTATATCTAACTAATTAGTCAATGAATTGGATTATTAAGAGTGATTTTAGATGTGATTAGAAGTTGGCTATAATCAAGGTATCAAATAGTAATCTAATAATGGTATTAGGTAGTTTGGGATAAAAGGGACTAGAGTGGTAATGATATAAGTTTGGTATTAGGGCCTACCCCTCACTTCACACATTGTAGTCATAAGGGTGTTAGGTGTTTAGCCAAAATATACCATTAACCATGATTTATATTTGACCAAAGCATCAAGTTGGCTTTCCCCTTGGTGATGAAATCCAAGTAGGTTGGTCTAGGGTAGACAAATGTTAAAGTTTTTGTTTATATTATGTTATTTGGCCATGTGTGCATAAAATAGAAATAACGAAACTAAGCGATTAATAGAAAATCTCCTAATTAGACTATGTGAACTATTCTAAGCATAAAAACAATAAGAAAAGAAATGTGTGAGATAATTACTAACAAATATGAGGTTAATTCTAACTTGAAATAAGGTATAATTTGAATAGTATATACAAAAAATATAGAATAGGTTCAATATGGTTAAGTATGTACTACAGAAGCAAAGTCTGAAAATGAACTTGGTTGGTAGTGTCGATCAAGTTATTTTAGACAACACACAAAACATAGAATTCGGTTGACAATATTGATCTAGTTGACTATACAAGGGTGGTTTTGAATATTAAAAAATCTAAAAGGAAAGATATAAAAGAAAGAAATAGAGAAGTATAAAGGAACCTTGGTAGATTAGAGATGTAATGAATAATATTGATAGTCTATAACCTAGAAATATACTTGAGAAATCTGTAAACTGGGTTGATAGTATCTATCAAGTTGTACATGAACCTATTAAAAAGTGCTAAAACTACAAGGGTTTGACTAGGTCAACCTAGTACATTAAACTAGGTGTCTAAAAGGGTAGAAACCTATAATAAGTTGATTAGATTGATCCAGTTGTTTATTCCTACAACATGGGCATAGAGATAAAAAGTTGGGTCAATAGAATTTATCTAGAATGTCTAAATATATGATAAAAATGATAATAAAAATAAATTAAACAAATTAAGTAAAAGTGAACAAATCCTACAAAGGTTAGTTCACATTGGGTTCACCAGAATCTATGAAATTAGCAAATGCATCATGTCTATGAATTAATCCTACATCAAATAATATAGATCACACCTACACTTCTAATTGGGAGTAGAATTGTTAAGTGGGAGCATGACCAATATGGGGATCCACTAGACTTGATTAGGGGATCACTTGTATCACTTATCACAACACATCATGATAAGAAGGGTTTCAAAGCCTACATTCTAAAACAATCACACAACAACCCTAATGGAGTTATAAGGTTTAAGACATTCGCTCTATTCTAACAGAAAGTAGTAAAAATCTAATTTCATTTTTACAAGAGCAAAACTCTGCCCATTTTGAAAGAAGAAGATTAAGACTTTGAGCTCAGATTGTAATTTCATTTCATTTTATCTAAATGAGAAAGCAAGTTGTTTGCAAACTTTGCGCTATTTTGGCTTGTGCTACTTTAGGAGATTGTTCTTATGTCTATTTCCTAGAAGCATTCTTATTAATTTAATTTGACAAGCAGAATTAATGAAGGTAAAAAGGGAGGTGTCCTAAAAACAACTCTTTGTGCTTTCATAATTATTTTCAGCGTGTCTTTTTCTTTTCTTTCTATGTTGAGGATTATGGGACAACTTTGTTCCCTCATTATCCTTTGTGATATACTCTTTGGACAGTTAAGGTGGAAACTTTGCATTCTATTTCATCTTGCTGGTTACTGCACTCTTTGTCACCAGTTACTTTCACTCCCTGAAAGAAACTCTTGCTATTTTTTGCAAGAACACTTCTGAAAGAAGAGAAGTAGTTCACACCAAAGCTTGTGGCAGAAAGTGGGGGTCTATAAATAATAAAACAAACATTTATAGGGAAATTCAATTAAATTAAGTATGAGTAAAACCCTAATACATAAAATATGAAAGATAGTATTATTCAAGTCAACACTTATGTTACTTTTATCTACTAAAAGAGAAGAGAACAAAGTTAGAATATACTTACCTGAATGTGAACCCATCAAGACTTAATCTCTCCCTTATCCAAAGGGGTTGCATAAGAGTTTGTTGTGGTTTGTAAGGATCTCTAATGAGTTATAAAGAATCCAAGAATTATCCATAAGACTAGATTTTCCCAAATAAAAAACATAATCTAAGTCTCCTCAAGTAGAATGGTGGAAGATTATATTGTGAAGAAGCATGAGTAAATAATAACTCTTGATTACACATATTAATAAGGATCGAAATGATCTTGTATTTATATGTGTATCTTTCCCTAAATACTTATAAGAATGTCAATTGTATAGGGTTGACCTAGTCAACACAGTCTATTTTTTAGGATAATTTACCAAGTCTAAGTTAGGTTAGCTAATGGGATAATAAGCTAAAAAGTAAAGAATACCCTTAAACTGTATTGGGTCAACCTAGTACAACTAATAGTCCAAAAGGAGTTTAAGACAAGAAAAGGAAGAATTAAAGAAGAAAATACTAGAGGAATATTCAAGGGGAGAGAAATAACTTAGGTAATGGTTTTGGGATCTGGATGGATTGGTAATAATGTGGAAAAAGGGATAATAATCTTGTGAAGCACCAAAGATCTTCCCAACCCTTTCTTGGTGCACACCTTAGGGTATGCACTCAGAGATATTGAATCCCAAAGGGTTTCTAGAAGATGTAAAGCATCAGTACTTGATAAAATTTAGAAATATTATTTGTATACATGTCTCACATATAAGAAGTCCAAACAATGCTTGGACATCATCCAAGGTGATAGCCACCTCTATGGAGTCCCCCTCCACCTGCCATCAAAAAGTGATGGTAAACCATTGTCACAATATAAGGAACATGAAAACAAGATCAACACTCAAAGGGATCCATATCATCTCTATAATACCTATGAGTTCCAGGGTGACCATTCGATCCTTATCTATGTTTGTTAGTTTCTTCAATAGATCTGGTAGTTAGGATGCATCCACTAGGCACTAAAATATCTGATGTCATTATAAAATATCAAACAATAGAAGATGTAATACATATCAATCTAATAATAATTAAAATACATTACCAAATATTATAAAAAATTTACAAACTAACTACTTTATCAACTTTCATGATTTAGTTTTCTAGTTTTCTTATTTTTCTTCATAGTCAACCTATTTGATACTAAATCAGCCCTATCAAAATCTTGCTATATTGTATTATCCCATTGGATACAACAAACCCTTTTATTTCAAATTGTATCAACCTATTTGATACTAAATTAGCCCTTTTATAACTCTATCATACCACATCAACCCTCTAGTACATATTCATCTTATTTTAACAAATTGTATCGACCACATAGTACAAATGACTAATATTATGCATTCAATCATATTTAGTGATATTATATTGGCCCACTACTATGCAATCAACCCTTATTTATCTCTCCCCTTATAAAATTAGTCGATAGGGTTTATTCTATTCTTTTTCTATGGTGACTTTTGTGCCATTTACCATAAATGCCTTATGCATTTTAGTCCAATCTTTTCCTATCCAGTACCCCATTTACCTTTAGTTTACCTAAAATTTTCTTAGGGCTAGTTTTGGTGTTTAGATATTTCCTATCATCCAATTTTATGTATTTATTTGAATTTTAAATTAAAAATTTTCTAAAATCTGAAATTAATTCTTTTTTACTTGTGTTGTGCTTGTTACAATTGCTATGAAGAATACTATTATATTATGCATCTAATTATCCACCATCCTACTTGAGTAGCATTGCTTAAGGTTTTAATACTTTATTGAGAGATATGAGCCTTGTCTTTTGGATAAGTCTTTTAGATAAATAAAGAAGTTGTGTAGTCTATATATGACTTAATCTTGTTATCATTATATACATAACAACCTCTTGTGAAACACCTTGGCCAAGGGAGAGATTCAGGCTTGGTGGGTTCATCTTCAAGTGTAAATATTCCTAACTTTGTTCCTCCTTTGTTAAAGTAGATAGATTTGAATTTTTACTTCTCTCCAATGA
The DNA here is from genome assembly GCA_037957365.1 of Torreya grandis. Classification (NCBI taxonomy): domain Eukaryota; kingdom Viridiplantae; phylum Streptophyta; class Pinopsida; order Cupressales; family Taxaceae; genus Torreya; species Torreya grandis. The sequence goes on along the minus strand of JARHVA010005775.1, from coordinate 88,628 downwards.
ATTAATATTTAATATAAATTTAATTGAGTATAGATCTCCTATGCATGTTCAATTTTTTTGTTTATTACCCCCACTTTGTGCCAAAGGATTTTGTGAGCACTAGATTATATTTTAATCTACTTTGCATATATTTAGTGAATATGAAAACATAGGATCTAGCTATGGTTATTGAATAGTGTTTCTTGACTAGAGGATTTAGAACCCTTTCTACTGATATTATTATGGAAATAGACCCCTTAGTTAGGTCTATTGGATCCATCTTGGTCATGACCTAAAATATCTAATGTATCAACAAATGGAAGTGTAAGTAGGATTTATCTTCTTCAATCTAGGATTGATTAATAAATTAGCTATATTTTACTTTGTATACATAATATACGTGATTTTTATTATGTTCTTAAATAATACCTATTTGTGTATAATAATCTACAAGTTCAATGATTATAAATTAAAGTAGTTTAGGTAGATTGGTTGCATGTTCCTTAAGAATTATTGCCTTAGAGGTAGTTTCTAAAGGTACTAATATAGGTTGTTATGTAATTGTTTCAAGTTATTGTGTCTTAATTTTAGGTTCTTGCATTCCATATACTATTTATTCTTCCTCAAATGCCACTTGAGTTAATTTATCTAGGCTACTTTTAATTACATCTAATACCATAATTTTAGTCTTATAAAATTCTATCTCTTGATATGAAATCAATAGTTTTTCATGGTCACTCAATTCTTGAATAGGATTAGGGGTATTTTCACTTTTATTAATTAATAGAAACTTATTCTCCTCTTTATCTTGAACTTCCTCATTAAAACTAATATCTTCCTTTATTTCTTCTTCTATATTTTCTTCATTGGTAACAACTTCTCATATCTAGATCTATTCATTGTCAACATGTTCTTATTATTACTCATTTTATTCCATTTATTCGTTTGCATCCTCTTATTCCATTTCTTCCTCTTCATCCTCTTATTTGTTTCTTCTTTGGTCTAAAAAATTCCACTAGTGGCTTTCTGATTGATATCTTTTTCACCCAAACTAGGAGTTTCTTGAGAGATGTCCTCTTCTAAAGAAATGTCATGTGTGATGACCTTTGAGGAAAATTTTATTGTTCTTATTCCATTGGATCTAAACCTATGAGAGTTTTTGTTTGGTCTAAAATATTATGCTACATAAATATTTGTATTTTTAACATGTGGAGTAAATGTTATAGGTGGAGGATGTGCTACAGGTGCTCTAGGATGAATAAAAGCCTATAGTGGAAGATGGGGCATTAATAAAAAGTCTTCCCAATTAACATTATATAGAGTTGGAGCTAAGACTATCCTCAAAATTAATATGATTAAATAATTATGGGCAAGTGGTGAAGGCTTTCCTCTCTAAAATTCCTTGGTCATTCTTCTCAAAAGGTGTCTAATGTAATTTGGATCATTTATGGTATGTCTATGTTTTAAATAACTCAACAAATATAAGTAAGAGCTATATAAAAAATATAAAATACCTTCCTATGTGAATTATTTGATGATTAATATAGCCACCTAATGCCAAGGTTGTTGATGTGGGTTTTATGCACACCTCAAAATGTTTAAACAAGGTAGCCTCTAATGTTTTGCAATCTCTATGGAATAGGGTTCCACTCTAGGGAAAAAAGATGTAGGTATGTGGTTAAAACAACCAGGTGTTGGAATAACATGTTGAGCATGTGGGTTATTTAACTAGGTTTTGTGGATAAATGTATATAATTTAATAAAAGGGTGATCACTAGGTGAGTTGGATGGGTGGAGAATCATTCTATGGTGGGTTAAAAAAACCTCAAAAAAGGAGGAAAGGTAAGGCATAAAATAAGGTTTTGTATTATTGAAAAGTAATTTCTAAGGTTATTTCGTTAGTGGACTAGTATCTTCAAAACTAGTGTTTGTTGTTTGTATCTTTTTCACACTCATGAACAAGAATGATTAGTAGTCTAGGAGAATAAATATATGATGCTTAATGATATCAACTAGAGGTTGATATTCTTAGGTTTGTTTCACACCCTTGTATAAGATATTACAGTCTGACCCAAGAAGCTATCTAGGGTAGTTATTGATCACACCTATAAGACTATATCAAAAGTGATACCTCTACACACCTTGGATTATCAATTCAGCTTGTACTAACTATTTAAAAAAATTAAATGTATCAATCTTCAATTGATATTTCACACATAAGTATAGTATTCATTAGTAATATAGTCTAATTAATTCATAGAATTAGTACACTTTAGAATTATTAAATAAATATAGATAAATAAACTTCAAATTCATTAATATAGAGAGGGAAGAAGAAAGACCAAACATAGTTGGAGGACAATCAATTTCTTGATCTCTTCCTATATATTCATCCAAAATTTTGACCCTTTGAAAATAGGGTTCTACATGCACATAAATAACTTGGGGAAGGGGTTAACTCATCCTAAAAGTTTATAAAACATTGATTACACCCTAAAATACTATATGATAAGTCTTAATTGCATGTCATAACTTATAGATACTTTTAGACATGCAACATGTGAATGTTAATGAAAGTGATTTAGGTAGTTATAATATGGATGAAATTAGGAATTAATTATTCATTTATAACTATTACATGAAAATTGTATAAAATTAGACTTTTATGTTTTGGCCAAATCGATTATTATTTCATATTTCTCAAAATTGTTATTCAAACTATAGTTGTTTTTTTGCTTGAGGACATAGTGATTAGAGTTGTGCTTGGTGATTTAATCATTGATTTAAATAGATTTATAATTAGATAAAAATTATAAGGTGTCATTATTATATCTATTTAACTAGGAGGGGTTTTAGTTGGATGAAATTTTGTTATTGTCACTATAGGTGGGGTCTAAGGAGAATAACTAGTAGGTGGTGTTGATGTTGATTTGTTCTTGGCATCCAAATCTTGGTAATACTTGTATGCCTTAGCATGTTATGAATGGATTAAGTTCATGTCAAAATTATGAGGCCTAGTCACCCTTGTAGTTTGTCCCATTAGTCTTGTGTGTTTTATTTTGGTGGCTCAAAATCCAACCTAAAAGACTTAAACCTTTGTTGCCTTTCGCCTTGTTGTGTTTAACTTGGCTTCAATATCTTCCAATATTAATCCTTGTAAACTATGATAGAATCCATCTAAGACTTGATGAAGTATCTGATCAAAACTAAATTTAGATACCTATTGAGTTATTTTCCTATTTTTGGTATTATGGCATTGATGTTGTCATTGATGTCATAGTCAAGATGTGGTCATTAATGTCAAGGTCAAAGTTGAGGCCATGAATGGTGAAGTGGTATGTGACAAAAAAGTATTACGATAAGAGAAAATTTTAAGGCAACTTATTATCTCTATGTTGAAATATAATTTTAAGAAAACTTGGTAATTATTCTAAGTTTGATGACATGTCAAGGAAAAGATCAATATACAAGGTAAGCATACTTTTTAGCACTAGTCTTAAGGAGCATTATCATATCATGAGAATGTGTGTAAATATGGTGGGCTAGTAATATTAAAATAGACATGTATGAGTGGATTTTTAAGTATTCCAAAGAAATTAATATTAATTTTTGAAACATTTATGAACTTTTAAGGTAAACCTTCAAGGGTATGGTCTTAAGCCTAAGCATGTAACCAAACTAGTCTTGGACTCTACCTAACCTAATGAGAAGTCTTGAGATGTTATCCAGTATAAATATCATTGTTAGAGAATGTTAAAAATATTTTTTATATTTGGTAAAAATTTATATAATATTTTAGAGGAGGTTTTTAGGTCAGTTTTTAGCTTAGTCTTTGCATGAAGAGACAATGAAAAGGCATAAGCTTGGTAGGACGATGAGGTGAGATGTATAAGGATTGAGAGAAGAATATTGGAAGTGTATGAGAATGGTATTAGATTTTATGACATTATAATTATATTTTTATAATATTACAAGAGTTTTTAAGGTATGTTTAGGGTATAAGTATGGATTATAGTCATAGGCCTAGTGTGTAAAGAGACCTAGTGTGGTCTAATGAGGTGTCAAGTTTAGTTTAAAATATTTCAAGAGTTCATGAGCGAATTTGTATAGGTTTGAGAGGTTTATTAAATTATTTTTACCAATTATTATGTCAAATTCTTAAGGAGAAAGCATTAAATTTGGTTTTAAGGTGTTTTATGTGTACAAAATGAGGTATAACATACCCATAAAGATTTTTTTTATGCTCTTTGGCATGTAATTTTTTTGAATGATATCATGAGAAGTTAATGTAATTTAGGGAAGGTTCCTATCTAAAATTTATTGGCATTGGTTTTTTATTTGAGTGGAAATCCTTTATGAATGATTATTAAGAATGAATGGTAGTTTAAACCCTCCTAAAACCCTCATAATGACCCGATATGAAATATCTTGTTAGAAATGGCTCATAATAATTTTTTTGACATATTTTTATTATTTTAATATGTATAATACTCTCCCAAGTTTCTCCAAGTAGTATTATTTTATCAGAAGAGTTAATGCAAGCTACAAAAAAACCCTTATTTCATGGATTTTTGATGTAGCAAGCAAAGTTGACCAGGTCAAAGCGTGAAAATGATTGTAGGGTGATATTTTAGACTTGTAATTTTTTGAATTTTAAGTTTATAATTATGTTTTAGACCCTAAATATGATAAAATTTTCATGGAAGTTGACCTATAACTAAATAGGCCTAATGAGGAAGATAATGAGAAAAATAGGCAAAAGTGAAAATGATATTAGTCAGGGGCTTTAGTATATTATAAATGGATCCAAATGCATGGGGTTAATTTTAAATATTTATATCACATATAATATTTGGATATGATCATAGACAAGCAAAAATTTACTCTCAAAGTGACATTTTTAACACAATGAGGTCTGTATAGGGTGAATACATGAGATTGGTCTATAAGATAAATATTGATATTTAAAATTATAATATATTTATTTTAATATTTTATAATTATTATTAAGTATCATATAAACATATTATAATTTCTAAAAATTCTTCACATAGGCGTTCTAAGTCTTGGTTTCCATGACTATGTTTTTGGAGCTACAAGGAATTTTTTTGTTTATGAGTGAAATTGATGTTCCTGAGTCACTGTGCCTAGAATTTAAGAATAAAATACACATAAATTTGTTTATATTTATCATTTTTTAATTCTTAATAAATTTTTATTCATGATAAAATCTTATGAATGTGTGAAAATTTAAAGGTTATGAACTGGGTTCTTCAACCCTATTTGTAGTTCTAAATGAGCGTATGAAAATGATTTTTTTGGAGTCTTTTGGAATTTTTAGTGAAATATAATAAACATAAGCATGAACATAAGGTTAATTTAGGTTATATAAATGTGATTTTTTTATATGGTTATATGAAAAAGTTGAGTGTATGATTGATATATTCAAAGCAAACTTTCTGGCAGTGAAAAGGCCTAATTGTGAGTACACTTAATGGTGTGGTTCAAGGAGTGAAATGAGATAAATGGTGCTAGGTAACTAAAGTGATATTATAAAGGATATAATTTAATTTTTTTTAAAATACTTTCATTATTTTTTTTAGGTTCATGATGTTTCAAGGTGATCAAAGTGAAACATGTGCTTTGAGAAGGCCTAACTGCATTAGGTCTCTATTAGGCCTAATAGTGGTTTTTGTCCTTATGGGTGGTGACCAACCTATGTAGTCGATGTTTCAATTTTTAAAATTAGTTTTTATAAATTCAAATGGTGATACAAATATGGATAATTTTTTATCCAACCAAGATGGGTCAGAGCAAGAGTCAAGTATAAAACGAAGGTCTAATAGGCCTAACTTGACTAGTTAGAATATTTAGGGAATGAACGAATGATATAGTGTTGAGAATGGTCATTGATGTATTAGGTTGTAATTTACGTGAAAAATAGTATGTGTTAATAGTTAATTAAATAAAAAATAAGTTGTGTTTGATAATTTAGAGAGTATATGGCATATTTGCAGGTCAATAAAGAGAAAGAAGAGTTTGTGAGGCATCCATAGATGTCTTAGTGAAGTTATGTTGTGTCATTAGATAATTTAGAGAGATAAAAATGAATATTATAGATTAATATAATCCATATAATCATTTAATGTCATGGATGTATGACTAACCCAACAAGTTTGATCATTTATTGCTGGTACTCAAAAATTCAACCTTGGTCAAAGTTTTCATGGATATGTTGTCTATAATGCCAAGATCATTCCCTATAAATTTGGAATCTTGGAGTGTTTCATAGATAAATTTATACATATCCAAAATTTCTCTATAAAACTATGGCATTTCATAAACCATCAAATTTAAGCCTTGGGAAATAGCTGTTGAAATTCAAAAATATGAACTTTGGCATTCAAATGATTGTGTGCATGCATTGGACTAGTGATCAAATAAATGTTTATATATTTCATAATATTAGTTGGATAAAGTTAGTGTAAAAGGTAAAGTTGGATTATACTTCATAAATATCATCCTCTAGGTGGTGTCATGTATTGACTATTTGTACAAGTGCATTTATTATAGGTCGAAGTCAAAGGTTCCGACTGTGGTAAAAACCATAAAAACTAGTGGTCAAATAAATGCATGTAGAGACCAAAATATTTATAATTTTTGAATTATATAAAATAAAAGTTATATTATACTCCTTAATAATAAACCTCCAAGTTTAATATATTCATGAAATCCTGTATAAGTGAACTTATTTCTTATCGAATTTGACTATGTTTTTTAGTGGACTTGCAAATTTGAGTGAGCTTCTTACAAAGATGATTTTGTGATTTGGATATATTTGAATTATTTAATGAAAATAAAGTTGTTATTAAGGTATAATATTACCATAATAATGTATTATAATTTTATGGAAGTGTTACTACAAGTGTTTGAAGTCATGTTCACCATGATTGTTTCATTAGGCATAATGACAGTACTATGTAAGTTTGTGAGAATGGTGAATTGGAAGATATATACACTTATATGATGAATATAATATATATTATGTTATTTTTTAGGACATAAATTATTTATATAAGGTTGAGAGTGAGGTTAAGAAGGTGAAACATGAAATCCAAAATGGCATGTCTGGTTGTGTTAGAATAGTGATAGAGAAGCTCGAGAAATTGGTTTGTAAGACCAATGGTTGTCACTATAGTTTGAGATATAAATATTGGATAATGATATATAGGTAATATATAAAATATTAAGGTGAATTATAATTTTTTAAATTACCCTTACATGAGGTAATAATATTATTCTTCAAGACTATGTTTTCAAGGTGTCAGACAACTTTCTATGTGTTAGTGAGAAAGATGTTTCTGAGCTATTGTGCCTAATATATAAGAGTTAAAATAATGTTATAATGTTTTATATATTAAATATTAAATAATTAATTATTTTTTTTTGTTTTACTTTGCATATATAGTTTTTAATATTTAAGATTTCTTGACTATATTTTTGTAGAGTTTGATAATTCTGAGTGGTCATGTTGCAAGATTGTGTTTGAGGCCTTTTGGCCTATTTGGTGATGTAAAATGGACATGGTGCTGACCATGAGGTAATTAATGATATATTAATGCCATTTTCTGATAAATTTTTGTGGAATAGTCATATATTTTATCTATTCAAGTTAGACTTTTTATATATGTGCAGACCAAATGATAAGAAGATCTAATGGCATGGTTCAAGGTATGTTTCTGAGTAATAGGTGGTATGAAAATATATGTAGGTTATAAAGGTTATATTTTATATGTTTAAATTTTTTTTATAGGTTCATATTTTTATAATATGCCTATGTATACTGTGTTATTTAAGGTAGACCTAATTTCATTAGGACTCTATTAGGCCTAATGGGGTTTTGGCCCTTAAGGGTAATGGCTGACCTATATGGTGAGTGTTTAAAATTTTTAATGTGTATATTTACATATTTAAATTATTATACAAGTGTCTAATTTTTTTTACTAACCTTGATTGGTAAGATTAAGTGATTGGTATAAATACAAGGCATAATTGGCTTATTTGAGCTAGTTTGAGAGTATGTGAGTGAAAACGAATAAAGGAGTACCTTGAGGAATAAAAGGTCATGGAAAATTTTATATGGATGTATAGGATTATAAATAAACATATAAAATGAGCTCTGAGTGTGCTGATAAAGGTTATATGACCTAATCAAGCCATATGAGGGTTTTTTGAGCAAGGAAGCCTAAAATTCTTGTTTTGACTAGTTAAGCATATGTGAATAGAAGTGAATAAAAGAGATGAATTAAGTAGTATAGGTAGGTAATGTATAAATTTATAAATATTTATAGGATAATTAATTAAAACACACCAATATTTTTCAAATAGATGATAAGGTCAATTTACCTAATGATCCTAAAAGAGGCATGTTGAGCTAGTGAGCATAGAAGGGTATTTGAGAGGGGTAGAACGTCAAGGAAAACTGAGTGAGTTTATTGGATTTTGAGAGACCATAATATATACATAATATATGTGTTATAAATGTATTAAAAATAGTTTAAATCATATAAATAAGATTGAGATATGTAAAAGACATCATCATATGTTCGTTGAGTAATAAGGTGTTGAGGTGATCTAATTTGTCTTGGCTAAGTTGGTGTTTGGTCAAGAAGGGATTTGTAGATTCCTTAAGGAATAAATATTTAATAAGTATCCTTTAATTTTTTGGTTTGGTTCCAATCCACCTAGGAGGTTATATCCTCCTTGTAATCTAGATCTTACTAAAGGACTAGCTGGGTTGGTACCTAACTAGTTAGGGTTGGTGTTCCTTGTGGGGTTTGTGTCTCACTAAATGTTATTTAATTGAATATAGGATATTAGTAAAAGTGTAGTGATAGTGGATTTTATCCCCCATGAGACTTTCATCATATATTTTGTCTTTATGTGTTGATATCTTACTTCATGCTTATGTGATTGCTATTCTATGCACTAATATATTGTTATGCTAGTTTGAATGGTTAAAGAATGTTGAATGGAATTGAATGAAATTTTTGTCAAATAATTAACCCATCCTCTAAATTTCCATGATTCCAAAATTTGGTATCAAATCTTGGTCCCTTGGAGAAATCCTAATATCTTGAAGGTGATCCTAAAAACACAGGATGGCTAAACAACTAAGGAAAGAGAATCAAGAGTTGAGATTTATGGTGAAAGGTCTTAAAGAGAAGAGTATTATTACTAAGAAAAAGAGGATTAAAACTAAATCCAATGGTCATGAACATGAAATTATCCTTAATAATCTTAAATAATGGTCCAAGTCTCTTATCTAATGTGAAGGAGAGATGAGTCATCTCTAAACTAAGCTTGTGGAAATGGTTGAAATTGTCAAAGACATAAAAACATCATAAAATATCTCAAGAGTCAAATAAAGGATGTAAATTAAAATCTAACTGAAAAAGAGGAAGAATGTTCTAAGTTGAAATATGAATTAAAAATCTTGAAGGTAGAGATTAAACAAACCAATATCAAGCTGAAGTCTTGTGAAGAAAACAATGTGGATCTCAAGGACAAATCCAATAAGAGGAAAGATCAAGTTAGTCATCCCAATGCATTTATATATTAAATATCACTTCATGTTAATTTATTTGTGTGCCATAGGTTTGGTCATAGCGAAAAGGATTACAAAATGTCCTCATAGAATTAGTTGTCATGAGAACATGAAAGAAGGAACAATAAGAGCAAAGGTAAGTTCAGTGGTACTATTTACTATTATTTCCATAAAACTATTCATATAGCTATATTTTTTCATATAATGCATGAGAAAGGCCCAAATTGGATATGGAGACCAAAGGTAATCAATGTTAATCACACTAATCAAGAGGATGTATTTATTGATCAAAATGCTACTCAAGAGAGTTGTGTTTCAATTCAAACAAAGGAGAAGAAGAAGGAAGATGTTGAGGAAATTGAGTAAAAATAGAATATCAAACCATATATGGTTCTTGAGAAGAAAATTTGGTCCTATGACAACGACTAGGGTGCTCTATTGTTCTAGAGCTCTATGAGAAGGGGTGACTTTTCTAGGTTTCATATAGACACTCTTCAATCAATGAGAATCTGATAACATTAATGTAGAATAAGGTATGATAAGTTATTACTCATCAAGTTGTGTATAATTCAATTTTATATCCACTAATATGTAGATTTGAGTATGCATGAGGGACCTAATATGAAGGCACATGCTTGGTAGCTTGTTGAGAATAGAAGTGTGAGACTTGTGTGAAGAAGGTTGTAAAATTGTGAGATTTTTATGATGTCATTTTACATGTGTATTAGGTTTTGAGAAACTTATAAGGGGATACAAGGATTTTTCAATGACTATGTATGGCTTACATGTTTAGGCCTAGTATGCAAAGAGACCCTAGGTGGCATGATGAGGCATCATGATCCACTTTGGAGGCTTGTAATTCTATGTAATCATTGTGTAAAGGTGTATGTCATGGTAGTTAGGTTTATAGAGAATTAAAAGAGGATTCAAGGTGTTTTCAAGGTCTAAACATGACTGGTAGTCCTAGGTCTAGTGTGTAAAAAGACCTAGTGTGGCTTGATGAGGTGTCAAGATGATTTCCCAAGGTGCATAGAGATCATGTGAGATTTGGTAGAGGTGTAATAGGTTTATTCAATAATTTTTAATAATTTTTAGGTCTTGAGTTGAAGGATAAAGTAAGAAAATAGATTTTAAGGTCTCTTGTGTGTGCAAAATGAAGGTTTCGAAGATCGAGAAGGTTTTTCTCATTCTCATTATCACATGTGATAGTTATATGGTGTATTAAGATTTTGGGGAAAGATGAAAATGTTTCCTAAGAAGGTTTTACAAGCATTATGAAGTGGTTTCAAGGGAAAATCTGTATGAACAAATGTTAAGAATTAAAACTGGGCTAAAACCCTCTCAAACCCTCCCAATGGCCCAATTAGAGAGATCTTGTTGGAAATGGATCATCATTGTTTTATAAGGATATTATTATGTTTGTAACATGTATAGTAATCCTCCAAGATTATCTATGTGGTAGTGGTTTGTGAAGGTGGTGAGTAGAAGCCATAAGAAAACCCTTGTTTCTTAAGTATTTGATATAATATGAAGAGTTGATTGAGTCAATGCATGCAAGTGGATGGAGGTTGAAGGTAAATAATTTTTTTTTGTCCATGGAATTGTTTGGGAATTTTATAGATTGTTTGTTAACTATTTTTTTCACTCAATTTGATCTATTACTATACTATTAGTTGAAAATGGTAGACAATGACATTTTGTAGAGTTGTATAGAGTTCTTAGTCACTCAAAGTGAGTGTTATAAGTGTTTGGAGATGTTATTAAGGTCATATATATTTTTTATATTTATTATGTATGATCATATTTATATTAGATATGAATATCAATCTCAAATTTTGAAAAATAGAGGTATGAGGGTTTTTAGGTATTTTGTGACTACAAAATCTAGGTGTACTTTCATGAAGCAAATGACTCTATCATGACCTATGAAATTTTTTATGTGTTAAAGGGATTGAACACATAGTTTTTTTTATTAGATATCATTCTTCCAATATATGTTTGATCTCAATTCCTAGAGATGATTAATTTTTTCTTACTATGCTTTGACAATATTTGACTGTATGTTAACCAACAAGGTGCCTTGTAGTGGTATGAGCCATGATGGCTTGTGATGCTTGAAGGGAAGTTTTTTCATGCTAAAATGAGTATACTAAGTTTTTCATACCTATCTAAGGTGGTCTTGCTGGTCCAAGAAGTTAGTGTTGATAAATAAGGAGTGGATCTATTTGAATTAGGTCTACATGGGACCTATTATTGGTATGCAACCTAATGAAGCATCTGAGGTATGGTATTATTTATGAATTATGTATTATTTTTATTATTTGGTATTTATATTCATATGTCATAATCTAGGTGGATATTGGTGATATTTGCATCCTATTTGAGTTTTTTTAGGTTTGTATGGCATGGTTTGTTGAATAATAGGGCTAAGGATCAATTGGCAAGCTGGTAGAATATTCTTTGTCATTAATTTCAAAGGGGGAGAAAGATCAAAATGAAGGAGTTAAAATGGGTAAGAATACATTATGAGGGTGTTTTCCATAAATGACAAAGGGAGATATTATTAATCATGGTAATTGATGTCTTAAGTTGTCATTTATGTGAATAAGAGCATGAAGTGCTAGTTCATTAATGAAAAATAAGTTGTGTTTGATATCTTGGGGAGTATATGTCATATATCCAGGCTAATGAGGACAAAGAAGAGGTTGTGAGGCATCTATAGATGACTTGGTGAAGTTATGGTGTGTCATATGATCATTTGGGGAGATAAAAATCATATTATATCTTAAGAAAAGCCAAAATGTCATTGCATGTCATGGAGATATGAATAACCTAACAAGTTTGAGCATTTATTTTAGGTACTCAAAAATTCAACCTTGGTCAAAGTTTTCATGGTTATGTTGTTTATAGTACCAAGATCCTTCCCTATAAATTTGGTGTCTTGAAGTGTTTCTTATATCAATTTATAAACCTAAAAATTTGCTCTAATAGACTGTGACGTGCTAGAAACCATTGAATTTAAGCCTTTGGAAATAGCTATTTAAATTCAAAAATATGAATGTTGGAATTCAAATCTTTGTGTATGCATTAGACCTATGAGAAAATAAATTCTTGTAGAAGGAAAAATATTGGTCAGATCAAGTTGGTGTAAAAGGTAAAGTTGGATTATACTTCATGAACATAATCCTATAGGTGGTGGAATGTATTTAATGTTTGTAAAAGTTCATTTATTGTAGGTTAAAAACAAAGGTTTTGACATTGGTAAAAACCATAAAAACTAGTGGTCAAATAAATACATGTAGATATCAAAATATTGAGATTTTTGGCATGGTATAAAAATGAAAAGTTTATTATAATCCTTAATTAACCACCTCCAAGTATAATTTATAAATTATATTCCATAAAAGTTAACTTATTTCTTGTCAAAAATTATTATGTTTTTTAGTGGACTTGTAGATTTGAGTGAGATTCTTATAGAGCTGATTTTGAGGTAATTTGGATATATTTTAATCACATAATTCACATTAATTTATTTTTAAGGTCTCATATTACCATAATAATTAATTATTATTTTATTTAAGTGTTATTTCAAGTGTTGAAAGTCGTGTTCACCATGACTGGTTCATTAGGTAGAATGATCGTCCTGTGTATGTTTGTGAGAATAGTGAGTTGGAGGATCTTTGAATTTAGATGATACATATAATGGATATTATTTTATTTTATAGGAATTAAAATATTTATACATTTTTTATATAAATTTCATATTTAGGTTAATAAGGCTAAACATGAAAGACAAAATGGCTTATCTGGCTATGTTAGAATAGTGATTAAGAAGCTTGAGAAATTGGTCTATAATACCAATGGTTGTCACTAGATTTTGAGATATAACTATTGGATTATGATATAGAGTTGATATAAAAACTATTATTTTTAATTATAAGTTTTTAAATTACCCTTACATGAGCTAAATATAGTATTATTCAAGTATGTGTTTTAAAGCTATCGAACAACTTTTTGTGTGTTGGTGAGAAAGATGTTTCTAAAAATATTTTGCCTAATATAGAAGAGTAAAAATCATGGTATTATTTTTTAAATAATAAATAGGATATAAATAATTCATTTTGAGTGTTTGAAATTGCATATTCAGTTGTTAAGAGTCAAAATTTATTGACTATATTTTGCTAGAGTTTGACAATTTTGAGTGGTCATGTTGCAAGATTTTGTTTGAGGTCCTTTGACCTATTTCGTGATTTAAAATGGAAATGGTGGTTACCATGAGGTCATGGAGGATATATTAATATTTTTTTTTGGATAATTATATGTGTTTTATTTGGTAATATGGTTCAGATATTCAAGGTAGAATTGTTTTGTGTGTACAGACCTAAATCCAATAAGATCTAATGGCATGATTCAAAGTATGTTTTTGAGTAATAGGTGGTATAAATATATATAGGCTGGAAAGGTATATTTTAATTATTTTATATATGTTTAATTAATTGTTATAGTTTAATATTATGCCAATATGTCTAAGTGTAACGTGTTGTTTAAGTTAGACCTAATTGCATTAGGTCTCTATAAGGCCTAATGGGGTTTTGGACCTTAAAGGTAATGACTGAACTATATGGTCAATGTTTCACTTTTAAAACATTTATATTAACCTATTTAAATTAATATATATGTTTTTAAATGTTTTTTGTGGACCTAATGTGTAATATGAAGTGACTGGTATAAATATAAGGCATAATTGGCCTTTTTTAGTTAGTTAGAGAGTATGTGAGTGAAAACAAATAAAGGAGCACATTGAGGAGTAAAATAAGGTAATATAAAATTTAATATGGAAATATAGGATCATAAAATAACATATAATATGATTTTTTAGTATTTTTATAAACTTTATATGACCTAATCAAGCCATATGAGGGTTGTTTGAGCAAGGAATCCTAAAAGGCCTATTTTGACTAGTTAAGCATATGCAAATAGAAGTGAGTAAAAGAGATTAATAAAGGAGTATAGGTAGGTAATATAGACCTTATAAAATATTAATGTGATCATTAATTAACATAAAACAAGATTATTCAAATATATGATAGGGTTAATTGACCTAATGAGCCTAAAAGAGACATGTTGAGCAAGTGAGCCTAGAAGGCTGTTTGAGAGGGGTAGAAGGTCAAGGAGATATAAGTGAGTAAATTTGATATTAAGATACAATATGATAAAAATAATAGGTATTTTTTATGTTTATTACAAATATTTTAAATCATATACATAATAATGATATTTAAAGAAGACATCATCATCTATTGGTTGAGCAATAAGGTGTTGAGGTGACCTAGTTTGTCTTGGCTAATTTTGTGCTTGGTCAAGAAGGGAGTTGGAGTTTACTTAAAGGTTTAAGATTGAATAAGTGTAATTTAAGTGTATAGGTTGGTTATAAGTCACTTAGTGTGTTTTATCCTCCTTTCAAGTTGGATCTTGCTAAAGGACTGGTTAGGTTGGTGCCTAACCAGTGAGGGGTTGGTTTCTCACAAAATGTTATTTCATTACTTATAGGATAATAGTCCAAGTTTTGTGGTAGTGGTTTTTACCCCCCATGAAGGTTTCCAACATATATTTTATGTTCATGTTTTTAAATATTTATTCATGCTTATGTGATTTCTCTATTATGCATTGTTATATCTCTATGATAGTTTGAATGGTTAAAGAATGATAAATGGAATTAAATGAAAATTTTATACACTAAATCACCACTCCTCTCAATCATTGTGATTCCAACATGTAGAGGTTTGGAAACCCATTAGAGTGATTGAATACCATCAGGTTTGGTGAATATTTCATGAGGTTCTAACATTGGTTTTATAGATGATGAGCAAGGTCATTTGACCTAATTTTGCCAAGAAGTGGGCTAGTTGAGCGAAGAGTCCTAATAGGATGTTTGAGAGATATAAAAGAGTGAGAATAGAAAAATAAGATGTTCATCATTATTTAAGTGATAAATAATTGTTTAAAGGTGATTATATATTCTAGGTGACTGATTTGGTGTTTAATTAACTAGGGGGTTATTACCTCCTTGCATGTTGGTACTTGCTAAAGGACTATTTGAATTGGTGCATGACTAGCGAGGGGTTGGTGATCCTTATGTAGTTTATGCCTCACTAAATATTGACACATTTCTTATAGGAATATATTTCAAGATGTGTTTTAGTGGGTTGTATCTACCAAGATGGTTTCCCACATATCTCTTATGTTCTTATGTCGTATACTTTTGTAGGTGATTTTTTATGCATTGGCTAATATATGCATGTGAATGAATGCTTCATGGATGATAAGTGAAGTTGAATTATTATTTTAAGGTAGATGATTCAAACCCCCATTTTATTATATATGTTTCTAACATTTAGTATTAGAGCAGATCATTTTAAGAAGGCCTAATATCTTAAAGGAGATCCTAAGCAAGCAAAGTTGTCTAGTCAAGCACAAGGTGTTTTGTCTATAATAAATACTCCATTTATAATATATTTAATTATGTTTTTTGGAGTGTTAGGATGAGAAAATATTTTTGGTCTAAAATTCACGATGTTTGGCAATCAGTTTTAGATGGATATACTGCATCCCCTATTCTTCCTATAGATGCAATAGGTAAGAAGGATAGTTATAACAATTCAAATGTAATGAATGGCATTATGTGTGGCCTATCAAAGGAAAAAATTGTGAAGGTGATGTACTGTATGTCTACTAAATAAATTTGGGATAAATTTAATACTATTCATGAGGGAGACTCTAATGTCAAGTTGGATAAGTTTCAAACCCATATAAGATAGTTTGATAACCTACAGATGAATGAAGATGAGACCATTGTATCCTACTTGTTGAGTGTTGATGAAATGGTCAAAATAATAATGGGCATAGGTAAATAATTAAATGAGTATATTGTCATTTAATTTTTTTTATACCTCTAATTCCTAAGTTTGGTTTTAAATTATTTGATGTTGAAGAGATGCAAAATCTAGACAAACTAGAGATGGATGGACTTTATGGAACCCTAATAGCATATGAGATGAGGATAAGTGAAGGAATATATAAAAATAAGGAAGTTGCATTCAAGGTATAAAATAAGTAAAAAGAGAAGAACACACAAGGTAATAAATTCAAAGACAATGATGAATATGATAATGATGATGATGATGATGATGATGATGATGATGATGAGTTGATAGCTATGTTTATAAGAAAATTGAGAACTAGTTTAGGTAAACACAAGGGTAAACTACCCTTGAAATGCTTTATTTGTGGAGATATTGGAAAATTTGATAACAAGTTCCCTCATAAGCATAAAGAAAATGATTTTTAAGAGTTTGAGGAAGTTCATGATGATGATAAGAATTCCTATAGATCTTAAAAGAGTAGGAAAAGCTTTAAAATGTATGATGATAAGAAGAAGTTTTTCAAGAGCAAAAGAAGATTTTACACCAAAGAATACTGTAACTCATATAAGGAGAGTGAGAGAAATGATTTTGAGAGTGACCTTGAAGGTGATGGTCCTTATTTCAATGAATTTATCTTCATTGTTGAGGAGGTAAGATTATCAAATCAAGAAGAGTCCATGTGGTTTGGAGGGACTATTGGTTATTTAGATGAAGGAGAAAATGATGTGGACTTGAGGCTGAGTTGATGAATGCTCTATAATAAATAAATATGGTGAAGAATAAGAATAATAATTTGATGAGGTCTCTTATCAAATATTATGATGAAAAAATCATTTTTTTAAAGTTAGACTAAGAAATAACTCTAAGGAATAAGAGGAAATAGTCAAATAGGTAGAGACTAAAATTGATATTGTGACTACAAGCCTAAAGGATAAAACTAAAAACAATGAAAGTTATGTAAATGAAGTGGATTCCTTGAGAGATAAGTTATATCATGAATCAAGTATGATAAAGTCCTTTGTGAAGTTTGAAAAGAGAACCAATTATCTAGACAACTTCTTAATTAGTCAAAAGACTGCTAATGGCAAAATAGGTCTTGGTTTCAATGGAGACCAAAAGAATAAAAATAATGTGATCAAGAAGGTCAATGGTCAATCAAAGAATGATGATAATGGAAAAATGAGGACTAATCCTATCAAGTATCCTAATATTATAAGTTATACTAATCATTTCAATGGTTATTTTTATTCTTATAACCTATTTGGTCATAGAGAAAGTCATTTTAGAAGACCCTTTGAGAATGAATATGCATGGAACTATGAGGAGAATAACTATTCAAGAGGTATAGTTAATGGTGTTTTTTCATTAATAAGATCAGTGTGTTTCAATTATCAAGAGGTTGGTCATATAGAAAAGGCCTATAAGCATGGAGTCTCAAGTCAAAACATGGAAGTTGAGGCCTCTAAAGTGCAAGAAAGAAGATAAGGTAGTGAGTGGAAACTAAAGGTAGCTAACGTGAATGATGACAAGTCTAAAATTCCAATTGGAATATTTACCATGGTGGAGCATAGTTCAAATTCAAAGGAGTGCGAAGAATAATCCCTATCAGATCAAATTATGGATGAAGCAGTCATGTCAAATAGACCTAGTCAAAATGGTGTTCAAATAAAGATTGAAGAATTCAAGAATAAAAGGATCGTGAATAAATTTCAATCTAGTAAGGACATATAGAATTAGGAATATCCTAAGTTTAAGTTTTTTTAATAACTAAGAGAGAAGAGGTGATTCTAATAGGCTTCATGTAGGCAAATAGCTATTGAGTAGAAGCATGAAGGATGATTAATATTAGGGGGATAATTGTATTCTTTATTTCAGATTCAAACTTTAGTCCATAGTCTATTAGAGGTGTGGTTTCAAGAGATGAGTTAAAAATAATTTGTATGATGACTTGATCAAACCAAGTCACATTCATGATAGTGTCTAAAATCTCAATATATTCATAAAGTTAGTCGGTTATGAACATGATATGAGTTTTTGAAAAAGAGATATAGAATGATCTTTTTTGGAGAGAAAAGGTGCATTATTTTAGGTCTAAGGATAAGATAGTTTTTAATATATGAGCCTTTGTCATTAATTTCAAATGGGGAGAAAGTTCCAATTTAGGAGAAAGGTCAATTTGAAGAAGATCCAGCTTGGGGAGATATGAATGATCAACTTTGTTTGAGTTTTTTAAATCAATGGCAAAGGGGGATATTTTTGAGGTAAGTTATTATTGTTTGTATTATGGAATTTATGTTGTCATTAATTTCATAGTTAAGATGGATGCCATTAATTTCAAGGTCAAAGTTGAGGTCATGCATGGTGAAGTGGTGTGTGACAAAGAAGTATTATGACATGAGAAAATTTGAAGGAAACCTATTATCTATCTTTGAGAGATAATTCTAAGGCAACTTCGTAATTATTCTGAGGTTGATGGCATGTCAAGGTCAAGATCAACATTATCATATCATGAGCTTGTGTGTAGAGATGGTGGTTTGGTAAGATGGATACACATAGGTATGAGTGGATGTTTAATTATTCCTAATAATTCATATGAATTTTTGAAACACTTAGGGAATTTTAAGGTAAGCCTTCAAGGGTATGATGTTAAGCCTAAGCATGTAACCAGACTAGTCCTAGACTCTGTCTGACCTAACTAGGAGTCTTGAGGTGTTATCAAGAATGAAAATCATTAGTATAACATGTTATAAGATTTTTTACATTGGGTAAAAATTCATATAAGTAATATAATATTTTATATGAGGCTTTTAGTTTAGTTCTTAGATTAGTCTTTGCATGAAGAAACCTAGTGAAAAGGCACAAGCTTGGTAGCATGATGAGGTGAGAAGTCTAAGGCTTGAGAGAATAATATTGGTAGTTTATGATCATGGTATGAAGTTTTATGACATTATAATGGGTTTTTTATAATATTAAAATATATTTAAGGTATATTCAAGGTCTAAGTGTGGCTTACAGGCATAGGCCTAGTGTTGAAAGAGACCTAGTGTGGTATAATGAGGGGCCAAGTTCAATTTACAAGTTGATAAGAGATAATTAGAGAATTTTAAATGGTTTTAGATGTTTTTTCAATTATTTTTAAAAATATTTAGGTCAAATTCTTAAGGATAAATCATGAAATTTGGTTTTGAGGTGTTTTGTGTGCACAAAATGAGGTATATCAGACTCAAGAAGATTTTTATTATGATAGTTGGCATGTGAAACATTTCCATGATATAATAATAATTTCATGGAATTTTGGGAGGGTTAATATATAATATTTACTATCATTTGTTTTTATATTTGAGGGGCAATCCTTAATGAATGATTGCTAAGAATGGAAGGTAGTTTAAACCCTCCTAAAACCCTCATAATGACCCAATATGAAATATATTGTTTTAAATGGATCAAAATAGTTTTTTATTACTTATTTTTATGATTGTAAAATGTAGAGGACTCTCCAAATTTTCTCTAGGTGGCAGTTTTTTGTTATTAGAGTTAGTGGAAGCTATAGAAAACCCCTTATTTTTTGGACTTTTGATGTAGTAGGTAAGGTTGACCAGGTCAAAGCATGAAAATTATTGGAGAATGATGTTTGATAATTTTATATTTTTAAAATGTAATTTTTTTATTATATTTAATACTTTAAATATTATAAACTTGTTATGGAAGTTGACCTATCACTAAATAAGCCTAATGAGGAAGATAGTGAGAAAACTAGGCAAAAGTGAGAATGATATTAGGGATGGGTTGTATTATATTAGGAATGGATAAAAATGCATGGGGTTATCTTTAAATATCTATATAACATATTATATTTTATTATAATATTTTTATATTCTCATAAACAATAAAAAAGTTGCTCTCAAAGTGACTTATTCAACACAATGAGGTCTATGTAGAGTGAAGACATGAGATTAGTCTGTAAGATGAATATTGATATTTAACCTTGTAATTTATTTTTTTAAATATGTTATAAGGATGATTAATTATCATATAAAACCATTTTAATTTCATAAAAAATTTCACATAGGTGATCGAAGTCTTGGTTTCCATGACTTTGTTTTTGGAATTACAAGCAATTTTTTGTGTATGAGTCAGATTAATGTTCTTGAGTCAGTTTACCCAAAATTGAAGAATATAATACAAATTAATTAATTATATATGTCTCATAGGTTAATTTTAATAAATTTTTATTCATGATAAATTCTTATGAAGGTGTGAAAAGTCAAAGGTTCATGACTGGGTTCTTGAGCCCTATTTACAGTTTTGAATGAACATATGAAATTGGTTTATTTGAAGTATTTTGTACTATTTTTTAAAATATAATTAATATTATGATGACCATGAGGTAATCTATTTTATATCCATGTGATTTTTTTATATTTTTATATGTAAAATTTGAGTGTGTGCTTGAGATATTCAAAGCAGACTTTCTAGCAGTGAGAAGGCCCAATTACGAGTAGACCTAATGGTGTGGTTCAAGGAGTGAAATGATATAAATGGTGTTGGGGACCTAATGTGAGATTATAATGGATATAATTAAAGTTTTTGTGAATTTTTTTATTTTTTATTTTAGGATCATGAGTTCTATAGTGATCAAGGTGAAACGTGTGTTTTGAGAAGGCCTAATTACATTAGTTCTCTGTTAAGCCTAATGGTGGTTTTGGTCCTTATGGTTGATGAATGACCTATGTATTAGGTTTTTCACTTGTGAAAAATATTTTTTTTATATATTAAAATGGTGATCAAATTATGGATATTTTTTTTCCAATTAATATGGGTGAGATCAAGAGTCAAATATAAAAAGGTCTAATAGGCCTAATTTGACTAGTTAGAATATTAAGGGAATGACTGAATGATATAGATGTTTATAAACTAGGTATATGGATTAAATAAAATATTATATGTGTGATAAATATGTCATGAATTTATAATATTGGTTATACAAATGATGATCAAGGTCATTTGACCTAATTTTTCCTAAAAGGGGGCCAGTTGAATGAAGAGGTCTAATAGGCTATTTGAGAGAGATAAAAGAGTGAGAAGAGAAAAATAAGGTGTCCATCATAATTTGAGTGATAAAAAAGTGTCAAAAAGTTATCAGAGGTTATAGATTATTTAGTTAGTGCTAAGTTACCTAGGGGGTTGGTGCCTCCTTTCAAGTTGATGCTTGTTAAAAGACTAGTTGAGTTGGTGCTTTACTAGTGAGGGGTTGGTTCTTCTTGTGGGGTTGATGCCTCAATAAATATTTATTAGTTACTTATAGGAATATATTAAAATATTTTTTTATTGGGTTTTATCCCCCAAGAGGGTTTACCACATATCTCCTATGTTCTTATGCTGTATGCTTTTGTAGGTGCTTATTTATGCATTGGTTAATGTATGTATGTGAATGAATGCTTCATGGATGATTAGTGGAATTGAATGATTATTTTAAGGGAAATAATTCATGACCATACCTCTCAGTATTTTTAATTATAACACCACTATTTTCCTTCTATTATACCATACCATTGTCAATTCAACCTTAGTCAAAATTTGCTCTACTTGTTTTTTTGTTCAATCAACTTATTTACTATAACTAAAAAATATGACACCCAATAATGGGCATTCTAAGTTATTATTAACAATATATTCATTAAATTATATGCTTATAAATGGGATCATTAGGTCAAGGTGGCTAAATACCTTATTGGGGGTGTACAATACCAATAAATTCCACTTATTCTTATCTTCTCTAAGTGGCTTCAACAATTTGGTTATTGAGTTTACATGTGGAGCCAAATTGACTCTCAAACAATGAATTGAATCTAAAATCTCATAAATCTTGAGTGATAAATTTTGAAAATCATGTTCAATACCATGGGGAATTTATATCACTTTTTGCTTCTCGCTGAGAGTTTCTAACTCTTCTTATATCCCTTATTTGGTCCTCTTTATCACCTCATGTATAGTCAAGTTTACCTCAATATGGGTGTCCATATAGGACTTGAGGTCCATAGTTTATGGGTACTAATCATTATTTATATTCTATCTCTTTGAAAGGGAATAAAATTCTTCCCTTTCCTCCAAAATCAAACTCCTACCATAAATATCCTTAACCTTTCTCTTTCTGACCCACTAGACTGATGTTATAGCCTTGTCAAACAATGACCTGAGCACTATAAGATTAGTGATATTTAGATTGGGAGTCTTAGAGGGAAAATATCCTAACTCCTTGGTATAGTTTTTAAGAGTAAGTTTTAAAGGATATAATGGTTGAGTTTATACTTTCACATGTTTTTTAGGTTAAGGCTTAGGTTTAGAGTAAGGCTTCATCATTGGGGTCCAAATTATTTTAGACCAGTTTATGTCTCTTAATTTTGGAATTAGGTGTACAATATATAATGGTTGATTTCCAGGATCCTTTTTGGTTATTATTATTATTGTTGAGACTGGTGTTGAAAAAGGTAGAGGTGAACCTAATTAGGTAGAGGAAGCAATAATTTAGGTGATGGGTTGGCTAATGGTTGGGATGGAAAGATATATGGCTGTAAGGATTGAAATTAAATGAATATAAATTAAAGTAGTAGAGGATGAATAAGGTGAAGTGGCACTAGGAAAATTAGTAGATGGGTCCATGAAAAGGAGATTAATATAAAAATATTGCATAAGAAAGAAAGTGGTATTTTTTATTCCTCTTGTTGTTCATTTCCTCTAATAAGTGGTGCCTCACCTACCAAATTTTCTTTCTCCTATGGTTGGTCTTGATCCATGAGTGTACGTTATGTATCTTGTCCCTCTTTTTATGGTTGTTGATATTCCCTACCACTCCAAAAGTTATAATAGCTCCATCCTCCTAGTGGTGGGATCCTAAATTTTACCTAGCTAAGTGTGAGAGAGGGTTCAACTTGTATTACCCTCAATAGGCCCTCATTCAAGCCTAATGCCACTACTCTTTCTTTTACATCTTCATTATTCTTAACATTTATAAATAGAAAATCATGACCAAATGGATCATGTTTGTATGCAAGACTAAGGGTGTGGATCTTCTGTTGGACTTTCCCATGGGGGCCATAATCCCTACAAAGGAGAGTGGGTAATTCATATTCTTTCCTTGAATTTATAACTTTCTTGAGCTACCTCCTTATTATATACTACATCCTCATAATAGTGATGTGGGAGACATGTAAGGTAGCTTTCTTATTCTTTGTTAGATCGTAGTCAGTACCATATCATATTTGGAAGGCAAACTCCTATTTAGCTACCTTGTCTATCAAAAACATAGGAAGCTAAAGAGGATCCACCTTATGACCAAAAACCATGATGATAATGTAGTTAAGGTAGAGTTAGTAGTATCCCACATTAGGAAGTGTTCAGGTGATTCTGGGTGAAATCCTAGCCAAGTATAACCAGGAATGGCCATCCAAACCTAAGGATAGAGATCCTCTACAATCTTGGTAATGTTCCTTACATATAATTATATGTGAATAAAAGAATAATAATCACATATTCAATTATTTATAACGTATAGGTTGATATACCATAGGAATCCATTATTCCTATATACCATTCCCATGACTACATATAATAGGTAACACATCATGTAAAAGTTACCCCATGTGGCCTCTTATATTTTTATATGATTTATTCCTAGAGGTGAGAACTAATTACCTCCCCCAATGTGTAGATGCACTCTAAATTACTAAGTAGGTCTAGTAGGATAACCCATTATAGAT
The DNA here is from genome assembly GCA_037957365.1 of Torreya grandis. NCBI lineage: Eukaryota > Viridiplantae > Streptophyta > Pinopsida > Cupressales > Taxaceae > Torreya > Torreya grandis. The sequence continues at coordinate 64,362 of JARHVA010005775.1, read as the reverse complement.
GAAAGAAGTTGATGATTTCATGGCCTAAGAGTTGATTCAATAGTTTTAGGCCTATTCAAACCCCCATCATAAATTATTTTATGAGGATGTGATTCTTAATATGTTATTTTATTATAAATGTTTCCCTTGGAAGAAGCCACCTTACTAGTGCTCACTCCAAATTGTTGGCCTTCTTCTAGGTTCTTATGCTATGTAAATCAAACATAACATCTAGGATAGGGAGAATCAAACACCTCATAAATTTTTCCCTTGATATGTAAATTAATATTGTGTTACTATCAATGTAGTGGAGGTAACCACCATTTTCTATTCTACCCTCAAAGAAGAGGTCTTATAGACAGTCTATACATGGCATAACTCGTAACTTAATAGCTATGTAATGAAGGTCTATCATTTGAATGGGAGAAGGTCCTTTACTAGCTATTTATCCTCAATTTTAATGTTTTCTTCCAATGTAAATTAATACACATTACTTACATCTTCCTATAAGTATGAGTAATTGGAATAGAGGTCATCAAATATAGTTGCATCAAAAACTATCTAAATACTTAGTAGAATCCTTGATGGAGAACTTGGAGGGTCTTGAGGGTCCTTTGTATGACTTAGTTGATGACAATATGTCTATTTTATGGATTTTAGTATGTTTCAAGATTTTGTAAGTGTCATATATTGAATTCAATTACATGAATTATAAATCATCCTAGTCATAACTAGGGATTTTGAGACTATATAGGGTTTAAGTTTACTTAATCTCTTAAAAACTAAATGAGATGAACTTGGTTTGGGGATATATTTTATATATTTTATCATTAATTTCCAATTTATTAACCATTAATATATAATATCTATGAGGTCATGACCTTTATTCAATTCAAACTTGATCACCCAATCCTAGTTTTCATGTTATGTAGGATGCATGCTCATTCAGGCTACCACAGTGTTGCCTTTCCCATTTTTACATTTGTCATTATGTGGTGTAGTCAAGGGAAGTCAAAATTTTCCTTTAGGCACAAAATAACCCAAAAATTAGAATGTGATAAATTTTTTCTGAAAGATTTTATCTCTAAGTCTCCAAAATAATAATTTCCAAAGACTAAGCACTCTTTAGAAAGATTGTGGTTTTGGTAGAAGCAGCCACAAATAAAGTTCCTAAAGTGAAGATTATAAATAAAAGTTCCCAAAAAAAATATTCAAAAGATAAAATTCCGAAAGATAAACCTTATAAATAAAAGCTTTTGAAGACTGAAAGTAGTCGAATAAAAATCTTCTAAAGACCAAAATATGCCGAATGAAAGTTCATGAAGAGAAAGGTTCTAAAGACCAAAATTTTCCAATAGAAATGTTTTTAATGAAATTTATTTTAAAAAAAACTTTCAAATATAAATTTATCTATGAGAAAACTTCACAAGAAAATCTTTCAAAGACTGAAAGTAGATGAAATAAAACCTTCAAAGAGAGGTCATCAATCTGGACAAAGTTTCTAAATGAAAGTTACCAAAGAGGAAGCTTTTGAATACCAAAATTTACCAAAAAGAAAACTTATCGAATAATATAATCTAAATACCTATAATTCAAAGAAATTCTTCTCAAATTTTCATTAATAGATTAGTTTGAACATATCCTTTGAAATGGAAATAATTACACCCCAACAAGATTCAATGTTCAAAACACTAAGTTTCTACAGATAATAATAACCATCATAACTTTAAAAAACACATAGATATCTAGATAAAATATTCACATTTCTAAAAAAGGAAGTGGCTAACCCCTTTGAAATAAATTAAAGGGTGGGGTGTGTTGAATACAATAAAGGTATAAGGAAAGACAACATTTTTGTTCCTTGAGAGTCAAATTATAAATTATCTCTTGGTATAGTGAACCTTACCTTGGTGTCTAAAATGATGTGTGTTTCTATCCATTTTCCCCTACATCAGGTAGATTGGCTATTTATTATATCAATTATTATTGTAGGATTATCTCTAATCCTTTAACATATATTATTTCATTCTTTAAGGTTTGGGTAAAATATTTCACTATTATAAAATCATATTCTATCAGTCTCTCTATGTAGACCATACATCTTGCGGTGTCAAAAATAGCTATTATCCCTAGGTTATTCCATAATACTATGTGGTATGTGGGTTACATGAAATTTATATCTCCTTCCATTATTCCATATGTTCTTCATTATTATCACGTTGTAGCTTCTATTGGTTAACAATATCACATTCTTTCTCAGGAAGCATAATGCCATTTGTGGAAGGGATGAGTATGATTTGATAATGTATTTTCATATTCGATCGAATGTAAGTTTATCATTGTAATAAGGTGTCCTTTTTTTATTGATGTTTTTCATGTATGATTTTTCCTTGGATATTACATGTGAAAATTTACATTGGGTACCCCTTGCCCACCACCCCCCCCACAAAAAAAAAAATAATAATTAAAGATTCACTTAACCTCAAATGAAATTGATGGGAGAATGGGGTATACATAAAAAATTAGGTGAGATAAAATTGAAGATAATTTAATGGGGAAACATGACATTGGATGATGAAAAGGCATTAATATGATGTGGGAAATAATGCAATTAAAATTTTGGGGGAAATGGATTCGTTATTAAAAATGATAAGCCATAGATAGTCACATCATAGTAATAATAAATAAACATATAAAAACAAACTTATATATATATATATATATATATATATATATATATATATATATATATATATATATATATATATATATATATATATATATATATATATATATATATATATAACTCTAAATTCTTGATATAAGTACGTGGTCCTTTGCATTGGTTTGACCATTATAATTTTTAAAAGTGGATGGATAATGGTACATCAATGATGATCCTCTATCAAGATCCATACATTGGACTAAATTAAAAAAAGTAGGATAGTTGAGATCTTATGACAAAAAATTACTTTATTGACTTTTTCTTGAAAGTTATGAAGAGAGTTTTTGTTACACTAATGTTGTGAGAAACATTTTGTGGGAATATTTATATTGAAGTTGAATTCCAAAGCCTTAAATTTATGAGTTACTTATATGTTGAGAAAATCATGAAATGATATAATTCCCCTAAGAAAAATATCATGTGGTCAACAAATAAGTAACTAGGGGTGGAAGGCTAAACGTTGCTACTGGAGATGACAACATTCCAAGAAGGAAAGATGTAGTGGTGGTTGTAGGTGTATTTTGGGAACCTATGCTAATTTGTTCATATACAAACCTACTTATAAAAAGAGTAAAAAATATGCAATCACTTATGCTTTGAGATAATTTAATATGATAAATATTTTAACTACTATGGAAATGAGAATCCTACTTTCTAAAGGAATAATATATGCATTTCATGTCTAAACAATGTTACCTATATATGTTGTAGGTCTAAATAGAATTTATTTTATATGCAATTCTAATAGAGTTTCCTAAAATAATAAAAGTATAATCTATATAACTATATAGGTTGTGTGTATATATTTTTACCTACATGTTTAGGTTTTTTAGGTGTATATACTTACCTGCAAGTTTGGATGTTGTAGTTTTAGATCTTACAATTTTGAAATTTACCTCAAGTAAAAAAAATGGACCTATAGTAACTAAAAGTTAGTAGTGACTTATATAAGATGAACTTTATTATTATTTTATATAAGGTGGTCATCAAGCTAATTTTTCACTTTGGTCCTTTTATAGTTTTTTATTTCATTTTTTTTCTTTTAGTCTTGAATGGCCAGGCAAGTTAGTCTTCAACTCGTCCCCTTTTTATGTTGTTTTGTCCAACCAGTAGGTTGGTTTTAAAACCAAAACTACCATGTGTGATGTATTTATCCTAGAGAAGGGTTAAAATGTCTTCTTTAGACTTTGCCAAGTTTTGATGATGAATAAATACATTGTTTAGAGTGTTTGTTCAATATAAAATTGACTCCTAGGTCCATATTAAGTTGGTCTTCCATCATGATATTTTTTATAAACTCATATTTGGAGAGAGGTTTATTTTATAACTTGATATGGTATCTATTGACCATCGAGGAGAATTTTACTATATTAATTTTATATAGCTTGACTACTTTTTTGTGAAATGCATTTTTATCTCATAATGACCTAAGCATATAGTCTAGATTTTGCCTTTATGGTCCTTTTATTTGGATCCAAAAATCAATTCTCAATCACTTAGATAAAACTTATTTATTTTAATGAAATTGTTGTGCCATTTGATCATTTGTTTCTGAATTATTTCTATTTGATGCAGAGCATATCTTCTTATTTCATAAAGAGCATTGAGTTTTCATACCTTTTACTTTTATTCTTATTTCAAATTAATGTCAAATTATATGGAATTCCTTATAATCTTGAGGTTAAACTCTATAGGTATAATAGGCTTCTTACCATAGACCAACTCATAGAGTTTGAATCCCATGGTTTCCTTCCATGTGGTCCTATAAGTCCATATATCCTCTATAATATGTTCTACCCAATCATGGTAGTGTATATCTATTGACTTGTTATGGATTTTCTCCAACCCCTTATTAATGACCTCTACTTGGTCATTAGATTGTGGATGATATGGAATGGAATTCTTATGCTTGAATTCATACTCTTATACAATGGATAAAATTATATTGAACATGAATTATGAACCTTGATCAAATACTATCTCTCATGTAACTCCATTTCTTTTAAATATTTTATCATAAGGGAATTATGATACATTTTCATCCATCAAACTTCTACCCATTTGGTGATGTAGTATATATATATAGAAATATACTCCTTGTCATGATAGTGTGGGTCTATTAGACCAATGAAGTCAATCCAAAAAATTTCAAAGGGTTCCAAGTCTAGTTAAAGTTGTAATTCCATCTCATCTAATGTGTGGATTTCCCAATAAATTTTCATATGTCACATTTGTGAGTGTATGTAACTTCATCACTATGAATAGTAGGCCAATAATGATTGGTGGTAATGATTTTATAAGATAACACATTTTATAAAAAATGACCCCCATAGGTTTCTTCATGACATCCTTTAAGGATATCAAAAATTTCATCCTCTCTTACACATATTCTCATGATTATATTAGGTCTAATGTGGAATAGGTTTTTAAAAAATATAGGATTATGAGATACTTTTAGCAACCAAATTATATTTTTCCTTATGTGAAAAATGTGTAGGATTCTAACCTATTTCCAAATAGTTATCAATATATGAAAAATAAGGATTGTTAATATTCAAATTAAAGAGATGTTTTTTTTTAGGAAAAGAGTCATCTATGAGTGGACAAGTTTCATCAGAATGTAATATGGACATAACATATATAACTATGATGTATTTACTAGGCTATCCATAATGGTAATGTCAAATTCATGTAAGAATAATATTCATTTGATTATCCTACATAGTACTTTTGGTTTTTTCATTAAATTTTTAATATAAACATGATTAGTATGAATAAATATATTATAACTAGTTATATAATGTGATGATTTATTATAACATACACTACCACAAGGAACTCATATTTGACTGTGTAGTTTAGCTTTGCATGTTGTAGTTTTCTTATTGGTGAAATAGATAGTGTAGTTGAGCGACCTTTACTTTTTCCCTAAGGATTGCCCCAAGTGTTATGTCTAATGCATCAGTATGAATGTCAAAGGGTATATTCCAATCCATACCTCTCAACATGGGTGTTGTCACAAGTATGTCTTTAAGATTTTGAAAGGATTATTAGCTTGCATTAGTAAATTATAAAGTCACATATTTTACTATAAAAACAAATAATGTGTCATATATCTATAAACACAGATTAACATTCAATCTTAAAAATAGCCCTTGTGACCACTCCTTTACACACTTAGATTTGGACCTATCTCAAGTCCCTTTCAATCACTTTTGACCACCTTTTGAATGGATGACTCACTCCTCTAAGTTTATTGATGAACCCATAATGAAACTATTAACAATTTCATTAGTCAATGGTTAATTAATAAAAATGAAGAAAAATTAAAAACATAACTTATCAAGCCTAATCCCTATGTTGATTATACAGATAAAAAATAAGAAATGCAATTTGAAGATAAATAACCATTATTTTTACCTCCCTTGAAGTTTCATTTAAATATTGGATTAAAGAGGTTAAGCTCAAATTTCACATGTAGAAGTATTTTTCAGTGTTTGAATTCTTGAATGATTAGTATCTCTCCTTATCTACACTTGATTTGTCTTTGGATTAGCATGAGAGTGATGAAGATCCTTATGTAATTTGGTAGCATAAGTTTACATGGAGAATCTTATTAAAATGATAGGTGTGAGGATATTATTTATATATTTTCTAAACCATTATGAACCATTCATCTCATCTCAATATGGAGGGTTAAGGATCAATCTTCACATCTATGATTAAAGAATTGGAGTGTGTAAAAGAGATATTTTAAGGCTCTTCAGAGTATGGAAGGTCCATTGAAAGAAAAAGTTTATTCATTGGTCCTCTTGAGTGTGTAAGAGAGGTGTAATAGCTTATCTTAAGTGTGTAAGTAAAATGTAAGACATATCATAACCTTCTCTTTATTGCACAATTTGTGTAAACAAGGAAATAACCATTGAAGAGTCAATTTGAACATGTTTGAGGGAAGACAAAGAGGAGAAAGGTGATGGAAAGAGTCCATTTATAATGATGATTAATTGTATATTCTCACCCTTTAATTTTTTCCTAAGTTTTGGTTAATTTACTATTTATAGTATTTTAAATCCATAGCTCAAATTTATAAGCATACATTAATAACCATAGTCGGATCCCTACTTTAAAGAAACCCTTGTGTATGTAATAAGTATTAGA